>SRLM01000368.1:613512-674674 GCA_015708895.1 Populus ilicifolia | reverse complement strand
ATAGTTCTATCCACCTTTTCTATCTCAAATTCAGATACTTCTGCTAAAAGATATACTAAAAACTCTTATGATATGAAATATCTCATATGTATCCCCATACAAGTAGTATCTCCAAATGTTAAAGGCAAACACTACCGCAATTATCTTTAAATCATGTTTCTTCAACTTTCTCAAGGCATAAGCAATCACATTATCATTCTGCATCAAAACACAACCCAAATCATTCTTGGATACATCATAGTACATAATAAAACCACCAAACCATGAAGGTATTGTCAAAATTAAAACTGTAATGAACCTTTCTTTTAACTTCAGGAAACTTTTCTCATATTCTTCTAATTATTAAAGCTTGACACTTTTCTGTGTTCCTTTAGTCAATGGAGCAGTAATTCATCAAAAGTTCTCCATAAATCTTCTGTAGTATCCTGTTAAACCCAGGAAACTCAATTTCAGATACTGTAATTGATTTAGGCCACTACTTAACTACACTTTTTATAGTTTAACCTCTATCATATTTCTAGACACTATATGTCCCAGAAACCCAGCACTTTTTAAAATATTTATAATATTTCTTATATATATAAAAAATTATCTACTCACCTAAATCGAAGCAAAATAAAAGTCAAAAGCAGACACCAAAAAAAATCTTATTGACGTCCTACAGGTAGAATATTAGGATTATCTGAATATAAATGAAACATATTCAAGAATGACTCAAAAGAATATAAAACCTATTTAATATATTTAATTAAGGGTCTCTTCCATAACCCTATATGTTTTTAGACTAAACTAGTTATTTTTCTAAAAATCCAAAAATTAATGATTTTCTTGAAATCTAATCCATAATAAAATAAATAAAAAAATGGTAATAATTCACTAAATAACCCTAAATTATTCATCAAACCAATCTGAAAAAGCTACATCACAGCTAGGGACTAATATGAAATTTATCACATTTTTTGGGCCAAATTGTAATTTTCATCTAATTGGGGACCAAACTAAACATATCATAAATTCATGAATATAATAGAATTATGTCCATAATTCATCCTCATTTCTATCTAGAACCTCTAATTATGCTTCAGGAACCATTCTGGAATTTTTCCAAAATTTTAAGGTCAAATTATAATTTTTTATCAAATGGAGGACCAAACTACAATTTATCATAAATCCATGAGTATACTGAAATTCTGACCATAATTAATCCTCAAATCTGTCCAGAATATCTCATTATACTCCAAGGACCATTCTGGAATTTTATCAAATTTTTAAGGTCAAATGGTAATTTTTATCAAATTAAAGGACTAAATTGAAAGTTTTAAAATTTCATAACTATATAGTAATTCTGCCCATAATTCATATTTATTCTGTTCAGAATCTCAGAATATGCTCCAGGGACCATTCTGTACTTTTCCAAAGTTTGGGGACTAAACTATAATTTTCCAAAATTGAGGGACCAAATTGAATTTTCATCATCTTCAACCTCCAACCCAGAATTTCAACAGAAACCCACTGTTATTTCCTTATTTCTAACACAATTTCACCATTTAAACAAAATCCATAACTCAAAATCATTATTTTCATCTACATTTTCTCAAATTCAACTTAACAATCAATTAATCATAACAATCAACCCCTAACATTCAATTTAATTCATCAATTAAACCCACAACATAAATTTCATAACCCTAATATTTATCAAAATCAAAATTAAAGCTTAATTAACACATATTTATACATAATCTTACCCTTTTACTTATTTTCTTCGACTCCTTTCTATTCTCTTTCTAATTTCCTTCTTTTCTCTTTTTTTTCATTCTCCCTTCTCTCTCCTGCCGATTCTCTCTCAAATTTCAGATCTCTTCTTTTGTTTTTTTTTATTTTTTATTTATATTTATCAAGTTTTGTTAAATTACTACACTAACTCTCATTTATTTATACCCACACTTCAAGCCATCAATAACTTTACTGTATTTTCCTACCCATTTATTCAAAACATTAAAGTTAAATACCTTTCCGAGTAAAAGCCTGGCTGTTTAGGCTGTGGCAGCGTTGGATTCTCGCTGTCCAACACTAACACAACCGAAGGCATTGTAGGCCTGTCTTCTGGCCGTTTCTGCACGCATAACAGCCCCACATGGATACATCTCAACAATTCTTGTGTCTGCTGGTGTCTCCATCAGAGCATCCATTAGCCTTATTGGCCTTCCTTCATTCCATAATCTCCATGCCTGAAATTGAGTTTTAGTTCAATGAAGTTGGAGAAAGATTCAATCTCAGTGAAATGTAGTTTCAGCTCTTAACTAACATGTCCTAAAAGATTGAGGTCATGCTCAGGATGGTAAAATCCTCTGTTTTGCTTCCCACTCACTATCTCCAATATCAGTACTCCGTAGCTAAAGACATCAGATTTCACTGAGAAGAACCCATCTATTGCATATTCTGGGGGCATGTAGCCACTGCATGAAAACACAGAAGTATATTGTTACGTGGGAAACAAGTATGCATGGTTTCAGCAGAAGAGCGGTTTTTGTACTTTCTTCATTTTGGTCACCTCCAAATGTTCTTGCCAAACCAAAGTCTGATATTTTGGGATTCATTTCATCATCTAGGAGAATGTTGCTGGCTTTAAGATCCCTGTGAATGATTCTTAAACTCGAATCTCGATGCAGATAAAGAAGCCCTCGAGCAATCCCTACTATAATATTGAATCGTTTCTGCCAATCAAGTGAAGTACCTCTTGTTTGATCTGGTTCAATTAGTAGCATGTTAGAAAAATGTAAGACATTTTTGGGATAATTCAAAGCTTTAATGTTTGAGTGTCACTAAACTGTAAAGATACAAGTCCAAGCCTCTCTTGGACATGTATTCGTATACCAACATCCTCTCTTCTCTATGAACACAACATCCTAAGAGCCGAACAAGATTCTTGTGCTGAAGTTTTGAGATAAAGATGACTTCATTCTTGAATTCATTGAGCCCTTGTGTTGAATCTTTAGAGAGCCTTTTCACTGCAATTACTTGTCCTGTTGGAAGCGCACCCTGTAGCACATCAGGATTGATATCAACTAATAGATAAAGGAGGTAAGAAGTCTACAAGGATAGAAAGGAAACACTTAAAGAGCGGTACATTTTATTTTATTTTCATTTTCAAACAGTTATGCAGATGTACAGGAAAACTACCTTGTAAACAACACCAAAACCGCCTTCTCCAATCCTGTTTTGGAAAGAGAGCTATCAGTAGCAGATACAATAGTATACATGTCATTTAAAGGCAGCTGATCTATGTCTTCCTCATCAGCATTAGGATTCTCATCTTGAAAACGTTTTTGTGATTCATCTGCCAAATCAGAGAAGACTATTAAATCCACAAGGATCTACATGAGAGAAAGGCAACAAAAAAAAATCATGTTTGAATACATTCTATAACAATATTGTTGCGTTAGAATTAACCTTAGCTATATGGCAGAGGTTATTGCTTTAAACTATTTCTTGGCCGAAAAGGGTATTCTCTAATGACTCCTTATGTATTCTACGATAACGTTAGGTTATTGTCTTAAGACAGTAGATACGAAGCGATGTTCTTCTGTACCTATTGTTTTGTCTTGAAAAGGCTAAAATTCACTCCAAAACTATCCAGAAATATAATTATTTTATGTCTTAAGACAGCAGATACAAAATGGTCATATCTCTAACCAAACATATTTTAGTCCTTTTTGTATATATTCTTTTTTTCCTGGATATTAACCAAATACAACCTAGTAATTCAATTACAGGAGAGTTCGAAGGACATTATCAGATTTTTTATTATTAAAAATCTGAAATGGAACCAGTAACACATTTGAACGATGTAATAGACAATCAATAAGAACACAAGTAAACAAATCAGAAACGCAAGCACAGTTTACAGAAAAACACTCCCAACCTTTATTAATTCCGAAACAAAGGATACACAAAACTAGTTGTGTGTGCCATGCACAAATCTGCCTGCAGGCTACACCTCATTAGCTCTCTTTTATCTCAAGAGAACATGGAAGTTATATATAAAACCAATACCCCTAGACAGATCTAACCAACTGGTCAGTTTGGACAACACAGTAACTGCGAAAACTGCCTCAAACTGCCCCTTTGTAAATTCCCTTGGTCTGCCACCTCACAGACCTTCAAGCCAGTCAGCTGAGCCATCTCTGCCAACCTAGTTGTGCTACTGCATTTCTTGGACAGCCCTCTATCCAATTCTGAAGTCGTGCCAAACATGCCGCCAATGTTCGCACACCCGTTACCCACTGCTGCCGAATCTACTTCTTCCCATGCATGCTGCCGATATCCCAGCAGTGTTCTCGTTGGCACGTCCTCGTGCCTAGGACTGTGACACTACCCGCCTTCACTATGCTCTCTTATATCAATCAAGTCTCCTCGCATTCAGAAAGAGTCTTGTCTGTCATATTATTCAAAGTTGTAGAAGTATACAGCAACTTCGCCCTCGAAAATGTCCTAAACCCCTCATCATAACTACAATTGAACAGTGTTCTCCTGACACAACCACTTGAGCAATCCATGTTATCCCAGTCTTGTGGTACTTTTGGTATGACCCCTGCTGGGCATTTGCAGCGAAGTGAGTTATCCAGATTGCAAAAGCCATTAGGACCACATTGTTCATATCCATCACATTGATCAGTTGGAAATGTAAATATAACAACCCACTCACCACTCCTTTGATTCCATGTTAAATGTTCAATCAAGCCAGATTGATTTAACACAAACCGTGAAATTGTAGCATTCTCATTGTTTTCAAAAGCATAGTAAATGAAGCTAGAATTATAGACAAAAATAGGTTTGAAAACTGGATTCTCTTGCAGTGGAGGACCTCCACTGAACCTGATACCATCCCATTGGCCGCTTCGATATACTATAACTGATCCTCTACGAAGAAATAGCTGTGCAAGTCCTTGGACATCTACACTATAAGTGAAATCTCCACTGGAAGGATCTTGAGGACTCTTCCATGAAGTCATGTACCAGTTTTGATTAGTTTGTAGGTTCAATCCCAGCTTCATGCCTGGTATTATGGTAACAGATGGATGGTCAAAGATCTGCCACAGCTTACCACTTCTGCTATCTTTTACAACAAGGTTTCCACAGTTTAGAAGCTGCAAGACTGGATTATATGAGGTCATGGATGAATTTGATGACCAGATGGGGACAGCTGATCGGTTTTTTGAATATGAGTACTTTTCCTGTGGCAGTGATTCTGAAGACACCAGAAGAATCTGAAAGTGGGTCGTCTTTGTTGGCAACCCAAACAACTCTTTGTGGAGAAACATCCTTGAACCATATTCCGATAAAGCGGTGAGTGGAAGTCCAGGGGCTAAAGAAGCCTAACTCAAAGCTTTCACTGATGGAAAAAAGAGTTTGACCATTGTCTCTGAGAATCTGGTTTGGTGATAAAGCGTCTATGGTGATCGAGGATCTCCAGAGGGATAAAAATGCGTAACAGAGGAAAATGGAAACGAAGACCATCATGGATAATCTCAGTTACAATAGTTCAGCCATGATGTTTTTTGAAACTAGTAATCTAGAAACCTAAATGAAGAAAACTGGCTAAAAGCTAACAAACAACCAAACATTTCCCAGGAAAAGTTAGAAAGGGACACTTTGTTTTTCCTGATGAAAGAAATGTGTGAAAGGGACCTTCTCTTGACAAAAACTAGAACATGCTATCCTTGTAGACCTCAAAATCAGCAGTTTGTTCATAGGGAGTGTTAATCTCTAGATTTTTCATCTACTTGCGTATTAAACTACAATGGTTGAAACGCTCGACTGTTGTTTTTTAATGTTTTATTTAGCCTCTTCGCAGACCCTCTACTATAATCCTACACTCTTCCTGGAGGCAGCTCCTTGCTGTCAATACTTATTCACATTGTTGCAAGGCACCTGAAAAGTTACAAGCATAGAAACATGGGTTTCAGGAAAATCTGTGAAAAACAATAACACCTTAATTTTTCTACAGGCTATTGATTCATGTAATATTGAGATATTATTCTTGCTTTTGGCAACAAGACCGCTTTCCTATTCTTTTTGTTAGTCCTTTTTAGGTTGAACTATGAATGGTCTTTCTTCAAGCAATAAATTGTATAATGCGGGAGTGATGTGTTCTTGATGTCATTTCTGGCAAATAGACGCTTCTTATTCTATATCACAACTTGCCTTTGTTGTGCAAGCAGAGAGACCCCTATAAAGACCCTCGAGATGGTAAAATGATCTTTGAAAATCAAAGAGTTCATTGCACAAGCATAGGACCAAGTCCTCAGGATCTTTCCAGCTTTCTTACAAATCTAGATGATGTGCCAAGACATCATAGGCAACAGAAGAAATAAAAATGGAAACCACGTAAAGGCAATATTTGACATACAAAATAAATTGTCCATCCAAGAGAACATATTTAGCTAGACAAGGGTAAAAATGAAACAATACAGTTAAAACAAAGGGATAAAATCTTCATAACATCAACTAAGAAGCACAGTTTAAATATATATCCAACAAATCAAGAACTAATGTCAAAATATATAGCAGACATGATATAATATTACACATTTGGATAAGGAAATTGCCGAAATGGGATTTATAATCTTCAGAGTCATCAGGGATGCCCTGAACTTTGATGTCGAGATGAGCCACCCCTTCAACAGGTATACAGGCTTGTTGCAGTAACAATATTACCCTCCGGGAACACTCTCACGTTCAGAATCTTCAGATTCAGGTGTAAAGAAAAAGTCACTCAGACTCAACAGATTCTTTACAATGGCAACATCCAGAGAAAGAAAGACTTCTCTATCGACCCATTAATGTTGTTATACTCAAGTCATTTCCAGAAAAATAGCTTTCCATTTTCGATATAAGACACCTATCTGTATAATATCCAGGTTTTCTAGGCTGAGGCAGCAAAGGATTCTCACAATCCAACATCAGAACAACAGACGACATTGTTGGCCTATCTTCAGGGCACTGTTGCACACACAAGAGGCCAACTTGAATACATTTCAATACTTCAGATGTGTTAATCGGATTCTCCATAAAAGGATCCATTAGCAGCTCAATAGCCCGTTCATCATTCCATAATATCCAAGCCTACACCAAATTTTTAAGTTCCTTTCAGAATTAACTTGCACATGCACGCAAAGGAACATTTGTACATACAAACACTCGCATAAATATGCAAGCCACATCAATTGGTTTCGTAAGGAAATACTCACATGTCCTAGAAGGTTGAAGTCATGATCAGGATGATAGAATTCTCTGTTTCTCTTTCCACTTACGATTTCTAGGAGCAATACACCAAAGCTGAAGACATCAGATTTGACTGAAAATTGCCCATCTATTGCATACTCGGGGGACATATAGCTACTGCATTTAATCAACAAAGAAATATTTTAACAAAGAAGTGCCAATTACAGGTAGATAGATATACATAAATACATAGAGTGAGAGACATACTAAGTTCCCATAACCCGGCATGTTTTTGCTTCAGTTTGATCACCTCCAAACATTCTTGCCAAGCCAAAATCTGATATTTTTGGATTCAAATCACTGTCTAAGAGAATGTTGCTAGCTTTTAGATCCCTGTGAATGATTCTCAACCTTGAATCTCTGTGAAGATAAAGAAGTCCTCTAGCAATGCCTACTACTATGTTAAAGCGTTTCTGCCAATCAAGGGATGCACTTTCCTGTGAGTCTGCTGGTAAAGCATTTAGTTAAAAAGCCTGATTTGGGACAACGTTAAATAATTAAAAATGATGGAAGAGACTTGCCAAAAATATACAAGTCCAAACTTCTTTTGGACATGTACTCGTAGACCAACATCTGTTCTTCTGCTTGAATATAACATCCCAAGAGCCTAACAAGATTTCAGTGCTGAAGCTTAGCAATCAAGATAACTTCATTCTTGAATTCTTTAAGGCCTTGTCCTGAATCTTTGGAGAGTACCTTTACTGCTATTTCTTGACCAGTAGAGAGCTTGCCCTATATGTAAATAAAAAATAAAAACAATGCTAGCTATTAGCAGATGGTTTAGGATACACAATTAGGCATTCATTTAGCATGACTAAATTGACATCATCGAGGTCCATCAGGCTTTAGCTCAAATGGAGAAGAGGCGAGCAGGGATCAAGCAGGTTTTTTGGTTCAAGTCTCACCAAAAGGATCCATTCCACTCCACTCGGTGTTGATCATACGAAAGCAGGGTTAAGTAGTGCAGAAAATAACCTTGTAAACAGGGCCGAAACCACCTTCTCCAACCTTATTAGCAAATGCAAAGTCATTTGTCGCAGCTGCAATAGTACTCCGATCAAATAATGGTAGCTCTAGGTCTTCAAGGCCAGGTTTATCATCATGGCATGCCTCTTCTACAGATTGGCCTGTCATGAAGCAAGCAAAGGGATTATTGGAAAAAGATGGAGAAATTAGCTTTTCTTGCTATGAGAGAGCTTACAACTAGTTTCATCAAAATTCTACTACAGAACTTTAAACAATCATAGGAGTTCACCTTCAAAATCAAATTGATCTCCTATGATCTCTAAGAGGGTTGATTTATCCATGACTTCTTTTTCTTTGTACGGTTAAAAAAATAAAATTTATTCCACACATAACAGTGCAAATCAAACATCTATTATGGATAGGAAAAAAAAAAACTAGATTGCCAAAGGCAGGTGGAACATCAAAGCAACACAATTAAAGTCCTGTTAATCATCACAAATCATTTTCTTATTATGTCTAGTTTCTGTTAAACTAGTCAGTCATCTGATAACAAAAATGTAACTAAGATGAGAAAAACAAATGTTTATCTAACACAGAAGTAGTTGAATATTTACCTATCTTTCTGCCAGACTTCCTCTTCCATAAAACGTACAAGGCAACTAAAACCAACAGAAGAACCGCTAAAATTGTTGAGGCCCAGAATATGATCAGTGTCACTTTGTCCATTGCACTGCTTTCTAGATGCATCCACAAGTAAGAAATAATAATCATCAATTTCTTTTTGAAATAAATTTGTGCTTCTAACTGACTAAACCACTTAGTCATTGCAGAGACTATCTTGTACAATCTTAGTTTAATCTTAGTTTAAGGTCTTGTTCCTATAAACAGAGGACCAGCTATCTAGTGTACCTGTAGTTCTCATTCTTTCGCATTCAAAGAGGACCTAGTTTGTGGAGCCCAGCAAAAGCTTTCATATCATGGTTCACATGAGAGCTTGCCTTCCCAAACTGGGAAGGCACATTAAAAATACACCGACTACAACTAATTTGTACTGTCTCAGAGCAAAGTGACCTATAAATACTAAAATTTCAGGATGGTGAGTTTAATGCCTGTGTTCAAAAAAGAAAAGGGAATATATCATCAAAGTTGATCAATGTGAACCCAAAAACAGCTTTAATAAATTTTCTTTGCCCACTTTAAATTATGAAGCATACACCCACTAGAACCAGCAAGGAAACGAAATAAAAGTAACCAAAGCATGCATAAAGAAAGAATGCTATATCTTAAATTGTGATCTTAGTACCAAAGCATGCATAAAGAAAGAATGTTGTATCTTACGTTGTGATTTTAGTATCTAAAGCTTGCATGAGTGAATGCAAAGTTTATGCAAAGTCTGCTTTGTGTTAAGAACAAGAACATACCAAGTTCAGAAGCAGCCATCCGAACATACAGTTCATCCCCTCCGTCATTGAATTCTCTAACATCCAACAAGTCCCCAAACCACATCACGCAATCAATAAGTTCAGTTGTGGCATAAGCAACACATGAGCAGTTCCTCAGACAAGCATCTGCACAGTTCTCCTGATTAGTTGTAATAGACTGCATAGCATATGAATTATCTGGCAACTTCAAGTTTGGAAACCTCATAAATCCCTCATTTGTGCTACAATTCAGTGGTTTTCTTGGCACACATCCGCTGGACCAATCCATTGAATACCATTCCTCTGTCACCTTTGGCACAAACCCAGTTGGGCAATGGCAAATGGGCACCTGGTTTTCATTACAAATACCATTTGGACCACATCTTGAATATGCATCACAAAGATCTTTCTGCAAAGAGAACATTAGAAACCACTCATTGGATTTTTGGTTCCATGTGAAGTAATTAAGCACGCCAGAGCTGTCAACAAGGAACCGTGATATCATATTATTATCGTTGTTGTCAAAGCTAAAGTATATGTAATTTGAGTTATAGATGAATATAGACTTGAATATCTGGAAACCTTTCATTTGAAGACACCCTCCCAACCTGAGACCATCCCACATGACACCATCCCATGGCCCGCTCCGATATACTATATCTGATCCTCTGCGAAGATGTACCTGTGGAAGCCCCTTGATATCCAATTTATAGGTATAAAGTCCTGCCGATTGATCTTGAAGACTTTTCCACGAAGTCAAGAACCAATTCTGGCCAGTTGTTAGGTCCCATCCTAGCTTCATGCCTGGTATCAAAGTATCACATGGATAATCAAAGCTCTGCCAGATATAGTTGTTTGAAATATCATCTCTGCCAATATCTTTGACAACAAGATTTCCTGTGCTCAGGAGCTGTAAGATTGGATTGTTTGAGGTTGTGGATGGATTGGAAGACAAGACAATGTTCTTCATTGAGTTCTGAGAAATGACAATGCTTCCATTTGCTATCAAGGTGACTGCCCCAGATAAATCAGTGAGAGGGGAGTCCCTGTTGGCCACCCAAACAACTGTTTGATCAGGAACATTGTTGAACCATATTCCCAGATAACGGTTCGTAGAATTCCAGGGCTAGAGAAGCCAAAAGCAAATGTCCCATTTGTTGAAACAAGAGCTTCATTGCTATTGTCTCTGAGAATCTGGTTGACAGTTAAGAAGTCAGTGGCAGTTGAGTTCTTGAAGTTAAAAGTAGTGAAAGCTAAGCAAAAGAATAGCAAAAGAAAGACCTCCATGGATGATCCTAGTGGCAACAACTGAAAGTTCATTTGCATTTGTATTTCTTAGGTCGTCAGTGCAAGCCAAGTGTAGTGGATAACTCAATAAAATACTTGCCCCCTGAATCAGTTTTCATTCAAGACAGAATAATGAACTCTAGATGTTATTTAAGAGGACTGCTAAACTTGGCTACTTTCAAAACCTGATTGCTAAATGTTGGGTATGCGACCAAATTCCCACATTGGTTAGAAATGGGGAGGATCAAGGGTATATAAGGATGGACAAATATCTCTATTGGTATGAGGTCTTTTGGGTATAGTCCAAGAGCAAATCTATGAGGGCTTAGACCCAAAGTGGACAATATCATACCAATGTGGAGATATGTGGTGTCCGTAATCCTTACACTAAATACAAAGTTCAACTCAACACCTTATATATGGGTTCTCTAACCCCTTCCCATGAATGAGGAAGGAAGCAAAACTATTAGACAATTGGGAATCGTTTAACTACTATTACTACTATATACTTTCTTTTGTCTTGTCTGGTTTCATCAACTTCTAATTCTGATCATGACCCAAGAGTGAGATGCAGGTTGTATCTAGGCAACATATGACTCACAAATTCCAACATAAATGGCAATTAATATATGATGATGAGGGACAGACACAGAGAAATACAAATGAGGAAGACAAAAGGAAGAATAATGCTAGAAACAATCAAAATAAAAGCCAAAAACAGCAAGAACCTTTTCTGGGCTTCATTCATGTTCAGGGTATTTTTCCTTCATCACCACTACATGCATGATCAAGTCAAAAAAATCATCATGGCGAAACAGGAACATCTGTAGCATCCAAGAACCATGTTCATTAGCAATGAAAAAATAAAACGAAAGTTCTTTCAGAACTTCTAGAGGAAGTTGAAAAGGCAGCAACAAACAACATAGAATCTTGCAATCATATAGGCAAGAGTACAGGAAAATACTCACAAGTTTGAAACAGCTTCTTGTTGATGGAAGGTTTAGCTTCAACCCTGTGGCAAGACATTCTTGAAATGACACAGAATGTAAAAAAGACGGGGGAACAGAAACTCTTACCAAACCCAGCAGCTTGGACTGCTAGCTTAAAGGCTTTACTTACATGGGTGTTAAAGGACTCTAGGCCCGTGATATGATTTCGATCCGAAACAAAAAATTACAACACATCAAGTATTCCCACTTTTTCCATAGCATCTTATTGAATCCAGTTTGCAATATGAGCTTTATTTATTTTGGTTTCTTCTTAGAAATTTGATTATTTAAAAAAATTATTTAAAAAAATTATAGCGATAAAGCTATTATCACTCATACTTACAAAATAAATATATATATAAGAAGAAAAAATGAAATTAAAAATATAATTTTAAAGAGAAGAGATATTTTTATTATTTTTAATGTACAACAAGTATGTGTTTTTTCTCTTTTTCTTATATCTATCTCTCTAGTATAATTGTAACTATTAACAAAATCTAAATTGGCTATTTATTGTTTTTTGGTTTATAATTTTTATTTTATTTTTTTATTTTATTTTTTAAAAAAATTAAATTTTAAATTTTTTTTAATTTTTTATTTTAATCAAATAAATCTAGTCATAAGTTTAATAGGTTAGCATGAGTTGATATTATTTTTTTTGTTTATTTTTTTATTTAATATTGATTTTTTTATTAAAAAAACTTGATTGTGTTGATTGAACATTATTTTTGTCTCAATTTTTTTTTATCTCACTTATGATGGATCAAGGGTCACATATTTAGTTGTAATAATAACTTGAAAATCATATAATTTTTTTTTATTTGTGATATTTGTTTTTTGAGAAATTTTGAAGTGCCTAAGAAAGCCCATTAACAAAAGAGAAGGAATCACTTTTCACTTTACTTTTCCGTTGCATATCATGAAAGCCCATTAATTCTCGAACCTCCCTCGTACGCCCACCTAACCTAACTAAATTACTTCCTGTTATCAAATTGGCGCCAAAACACCCATTGAGTCCTTCCTTTCTGATGTGATATATACAGAGATAATTTTGTGGTTCTTTAAGATGATTAGAACTGTTGGGTTTTGAAATTTATGGCGAATAACAGTGCCTGAAGAAGAGGATAGCATGAAGGAGATAAATCAATGGTGGGATGAAAGCATGTCGGATAATGATGAAGTGCGGGCAAAGCCATGTAATTTTGAAGAAGAAGCTGAGAAATTAAGCACTGAAGATAACACCAGTGATGTAAATGAAAAGGTATAATCGTTGCCCTTAATTTCTTAATTTTTTCCTGCCAAGATTAGGAGCTTTTGATTCTTTCTTGATCATTCAGCAAATCTAATATTTTGTAATAAGTTGTTGATTCTTTTTAATTATTCGATAGTTTGTGTTAGATTGGAGAGTGTTTTAATGTAATTTAGCATCTTGGGCCTATGGTAATAATCAAAAAACTGTGAATCACAGCACTTATGAAGCATACAAAAATTGACAAGATACATAAATGTGCTAGATGCTTTCAGAAATACCTTATATTATTGATATACAAGTCATCACAGGAAAATTTATAGCTTTTCATAACTTCATGTCTGTGTTTCCATTTATATATACACTTGTGACAAAACAATCTTTCCAAAGTAGCTTATAGCTTGTATGAACTATAAATTAAAAATGGATATCCCAAACTAGTTATCGAAAGAAGATACATTGATACACAAAACTGTAAATCACAACAGCTAGTGAGGCATACCAAAATCTGTGATTATACAAAGATGCTAGAAGAGGTCTGCACTTTCTTTTACCTAGCATCTAGCACTGTAACTGTAACTTGGTTTACAGAGAACGATTCATCTTGTTTGCTTGAAGATGAATCAGTTTCGAAAGGACTCCTTCCAAGGCAATATCCAGGGGTTCTAGGCTGGGGCATTGTTGCGGTTTCACTGCTCAACATTAACACTGCAGAAGACATTGTTGGTCTATCTTCTGCTTTCTCTTGGACACATAAGAGGCCTACTTGTATGCATCTCAAAACTTCACAAGGGCTATATGAACTGCCAACTGATGTATCTAACACTTCCAATCCCTTTCCATCTTTCCACTGCCTCCACACCTGCAATGTTGCCAGTTCAATTTTTTGTTGATAAATAATTTCTCATTTTCAAAGAAAACTGAAAACCATATAAATTGCAGCCTTATGATACTTACATGTCCAAGAAGGTTAAGTTCACTGAATGAATGATAAAACCCCCTGTTCTTTTCCCCACATACTATCTCCAAAACCAAAACACCGAAACTGAAAACGTCAGATTTTGCTGAGAATAGTCCATCCATTGCATATTCAGGAGACATATAACCACTACATTAGCCAATACAGCAGTCAGCTAAAAAGAGGAAAGCAAGGTTTGCAGCCTTGAAATGAGTTAAAGGAAGGTACTTACTATGTTCCCACTACTCTCACGGTGTTTGCTTGTATTTGATCTCCATCAAATATTCTAGCCATGCCAAAGTCTGATATTTTTGGAGTCCATTCATGATCAAGTAGAATGTTGCTTGCTTTGAGATCCCTGTGGATAATTCTAAATCTGGAATCTTGATGCAGGTACAAAAGTCCTCTAGCAATCCCACAAATTATGTTGAAGCGCCTTTGCCAATTGAGTAAAGAGCTTTTTGCCTTGTCTGTAACAATATGCTTACCAAATTAGGTTGCTTCAATTCAAATCCTATCGATGAGATGCACAGAAACATCAAAGGCTAGAAGGGACTAACTGAAAAGTACAAAATCGAGGCTTCTGTTTTCCATGAACTCATAAATAAGGATCTTCTCATCCTTCTCAAAGCAGCAACCAAGCAGTCGAACAAGATTTCTGTGTTGAACCCTTGCAATTAACCTTACCTCATTCTTGAATTCTTCTGTTCCCTGAACAGAATTCTTCGATAGCCTCTTCACCGCTACTTCTTGGCCTTCTACTAGCCTACCCTGGCATTGTCACACATACTTTCTGTCAGGATTACATGATTGGTCTTCATTAAAGCTACTGAAATTTATTCCTTTCTTTTTTTACTGTGTTAGGGTATCATTACAAAGAATTTACCTTGTAAACACGACCAAAACCACCTTCTCCTAGTTTATTTTCATCAGCGAAATTGTTCGTAGCAGTTGCTATTGTGCTAAAATCAAACAATGGCAGTTCTAATTCATCCGTGCTTCTTTCACCTGTGTAGTCTGTCTTACTTATAACCACCCCATTTAGCAAGAAATCTTGGCTTCTATCTTGAGGACCTGGTTTTGGACATAGGAAGACAAATGCAAGAGGGATAGATTTATTACAGCTATGTAGTTATGCAAAACTTTTCCTTACTGATTCTTGAAATTAATTTCATGTCACCTTTCTGTGGTGTATTTCCATTACATACACTCAGCAATCTCTTCCTCTTCCATATGGAAAAGCCACTCAGTGCTAGTATCAAAATGCCAATGCCAACAGCAATGCCAATAATGATAGTGTCAGCACTGCCTCCATCACCTGAAAACAATAAATTAGTATATCCAAGTTTATGTTTTAACCCAGACAAGTTCCAAAGTTTAATGTCAAGGGTGTTCGTGGCCTTGACTTGAAGATCCTTTAAGGCGTATAATACTCACTTTAACATTCTCTAAATCCATCATCCCACAAATTCTCGCCAACGTAGTTAAGACCATGTTAGAAATGTGAACACTTGACCTAACACTGACTAACAAGTAGTAATTTTTTACAATTCTGGGGCATGCGAGAGTGGAAACAAGACTCCTTGTTGGTCACCTACTTGCTTTTCTGCTGTTCCTTTCTTCCACAGTGGGAAAAGGCTTCATTGTAGCCGTGATTTCTGCTAGCCATATACAGTTCACTTTAAGGTCATTTAAGGCCATATATCAAAGAAGTTCCTCACAACACAGCAACGCAAGGGCCAAATTTACATGGGGTTACTCTGAGATCCTAAACAATTCACTGTTTTGACTATGAGCATGCAATTTCCAAGCAAATGACCAAGATGGGATTACAACTGAACAGAGTATGCATCTGGACAACAACATTTTCCAATTTATACTAGCCAGGTAACCCTGAAATGTGGCTGGACATCAACCTAACTCAACTAAATCCAGGAACACAAATTGCCTAAACAACTGAGATATTATATTCTTCCCTACAATTCATATGCAGCTGTCAGCTCTAAGCATCTACAAGGGTTACAAGGCTGACGTTATGGAAAGGGAAAACAGCTTGTGGGGTCGAAATCAATAATTATCCCACATAAAGTATTTACCATTAATCTCAAGTTTGAAAAGCAAGGGAATGCAAAGGACTATCAAGCCTGGCTCAGTATGAACCTCCCAAGTCAATAATGCCCGGCTTTGAGCGTTGGGATTTATTAAACCGATCAAATGGGGCCCCCTTGACCATAATATGCTGTAAGAAAGCTCAGCTTGGCACATCAACTCGATAATCCACCAAACTACAAACTCGAGGTTTGAATGAGGAAGGGTTAGATTGTTTTGGGTAAGTGGTTGTAACGTGTTCTTTAGAAGTTTTTTTTTTCTGTGTATAAATAGTTTTTGTGTGGTGATATTAAAAATATTTTTTAAAAAATAAAAAAATATTATTTTAATATATTTTCAAGTAAAAAATATTTTAAAAAATAATCATTACTACAATCACTATCTTAATAGGAAAACCTGATTTTTTTACTAAAATAAAATCATTTTAAATATTATTGTTTTTTTTAAGTCAAAACTTAACACATCAATTCACGAGTAGGTTGCATCCTATAAATATGCTTTAAAAACTTCTTTCGTTTTCATATCTCAGATTTGCCTTTTTTAGGTGGGGATAACACGCTTATTTAAGCAACTATTATTATTATTACCTGAGCTTTCATAAAAGGGACAGCTATATATTCTCACCATTACAATTATACAAAAAACTTGACTATCACAGCCAACTCCATCGTCGTCCAATTTAAGCTACACCCATATCCTAACCATGGTCTAATAACAGATGGTGGCTAGCCACTATAGACACTTTGTTAGTAAGCTTTCTGGTTTCGGTTTCAACAATGTCAAGCCAGCTTCCATGGACTAAAACTTAGGTATTTTTTATTTTTTTTATAATTTAAATATATTAATATAAAAAATTAAACATACTTAATTCTTTTTCTAGGATTCTAAAGGGTTTTTTTTCCCTTTTGCCAGGGTCAATCAAAACTGGCAAGTAATGTTGTCGACCTATTCAAACAAGTGGATCCCAATTACCGGTAGGATCCAAAATACCAAATAATGGACGGCTAGAGGGAAAAAAAGGACTCGTCATACCCATGTCAATGTGATTTTTAATTGCAATTAAAACAAAAAAAAAATGTGTTCCATGCAAATCTTGGCACAATACAATTTGGTTTTTTCTTGTCAATGTTCACTTGGGAGCTGAACAAGATGTCTTTGGCCTTTTTGGTCTTCAAAAACCGGCAACAATACCAGTCTTGGATTACAAGGTAAGTGCAAACTCATAGACCCACTAATGCAATGGTAGTTTCCTTGCATCCCCACCGTTTATTACCTAACATGAGAGATTTAATGTTGCTGACCTAACATCATTTCTTTCATACACCAACTTTGATAATCTAAATTCATATATTTTCTCTAGTTTATTAAACTAGTGGAAAAATTTTTACAAAAAAATCCCATGAATCTAATTCATGTTAATGTCACATATGTGGTTTAACTTGATTATGTGAAAAAATTCCTTGTCAAATAATAAACATCTGACATCCTAGCTCAACAATTTATAAGAAATTAGAGGGTTTTAAGAAGAATAATAATAGAAAAACAAAAGGAAGTAGTAGAAACTAAAGAGAGAGTTATGAACATACCTATGTCGGAAGCTGCCACTCTTACATAGAGATCTTGTCCTCCACTTGGATATTGTCTCATGTCGATGAGTTCACCAGTCCAAAACACACAGCCAGAGCCTCCATTGCTGATATTTGAGTTAGCATAAGCAGTACAAGAACAATTCCTTGAGCACATCAATTCACAATCCTTGAGACTCGTATTCCTGTTTACATACGTGGTTACGCTCTCCGGCAATTTCACGTTCCTCATGTGCCAAAATTTATCTTTAAAGCAATTCAAATCTGTCCTCCTGACACACCCACTTGACCCATCTCTCAAATTCCACGCTTGAATATTCTTGGGCTGAAAACCCTTCATACACTTGCAAACTGGTGAAGCATTTGAGTCACATATACCATATGGACCACACTCTCTATAATCGTCACATTGATCTTTTGGTGCGTACCAAAACTGACTCCATTGTTGTGTCTCTGGAACCCAGGCAAATCTTAGAAGAAGCCCAGATAAAGTGACACTCAATCTTGAATATAAACTCTTGTTCGATATGTGGAAGGAATAGTATACCTCATCTTGATTGGTAATAAAATTGAAGCTCATGTAATCAACAGGCTCCATTTCTGGCACACCACTAAATCTTTGTCCATTCCATGGTCCACTTCTATACTTTATTTCTTGATCTTTCAATAAAAAAGCTTCCGGGAATCCATGATACTCTAGCTTGAAAGAAAAATCGCCTGTACCAGGATCATCACTGCTTTTCCAGGAACGCAAGAACCTGTTTACACCTGTGTTTAGATCCCAACCGAACTTCATATCAGGTAATAAAGTATCAGTTGGATAGTCAAAGCTTTGCCATAAAAACTGACCACTGCCACTCTCTTGATCTCTTAGTACTAGATTTCCTGAATCTAACAACTGCATAACTGGGTTTCTTGCATTGGTTTGATTGGATGACCATATGAGATTCTCTGCCCGATCAAAAAGAACAATGCTTTGATTTATGATTTTGAAGGTCCCAGAGGAGTTTGTGAGGGGGTTATCTCTGTTAGCAACCCAGACATAAGTTCTTGGTATGTTCTTGTACCATATCCCCACATACCAGTTTTTTGAATTGCCTGGAGTGAAGAATCCAAGCTCAAAATCCTGGCTTGTGGAGATGAGGGTTTGGCCATTAACAAGAGATTCTGTTGCTGTTAAGGTGTCTAAAGATGAGGCAAATTTTGAGGTGAAGAAAGAAAGGATTGTGAAGAACAACAAGGTGTTGATGTAACTAGGGTGTCTTGTTGTTATAGATTTCATGCTTCACTTCGGTGTTGTTTGCTCTCTATTGTGTGTTCTGACAGACATTTGGATTTGGGTTGTTCTGGTTTCTTTATCTTGTAGACATTTGGTAATGGTTGATAGGAAGAGAAAAATGCAGACACTGTTTTGGACTTGGATGCATTTGTACTTGATTTTTTACTTGTTTGCTTTTTTTAAAGTCTTGGTCTGCTTTATTTCTTCCTTGAACATGTTACATCAAGATTCATGCATTTTTTTTATTTATTGTACATTAAGAGAGACAAAAGAATTGTCTTGAAATTGTGTTACAGGTATGTTTGATGGAAACTTATTTTTATAATTTTTTAAAGTTGTATTAATATTAAAAATATTTTTTAAAAAATAAAAAATATTTTTTAAAAAATTATTCTTACACTCTTAAACTTACCTAAAATATAATCAAGTAATAATATTTTTAAGAATATATAAAGCATAAATGTTATATTGTAATCTTGTGAATTGTTATAGTAAAATTAATTTTTTTTATTTTTTTTATTTTTGGATGGTTGGCTAATTGATCAATAAAATATTATTGGGTTACATGTTAGTCTTTTTTTATTTTTTTACAATAAAAATATAATTTTACTCTTAAATTAATAAAATTTAAAGTTCTGAGGATTTTTTTTAATTTTTTATAGACTGTTAAATAATAATCATACCTTTTTACTCCTAGGATTAAAAAAAATATTGGGTTGTTCGTTGAGAGTGTTTTTGGTTTTTCCTTTAGTCTTATACAATTAAAATACGTAATTGATTATTGAAAAGACAAAAAAATAAAATGTTTGTATTATATGGTACTCATGTACTTTCACACAATTTATTTTCATTAATAGGGTTATGGGAAACGTTTTATTATTTTTTATATTTGTATTTTAAACTTTATTTAATAAAGTTATTAGCACATATTTATTATATACTGATAAGTAAATAGCATCCACGCAATTTAAGCAATACATGCAAATATTATTCAATGTTCAATGAACTTTCATCATGTCTTAGAAAATACTACCATGTCATTTTCTTTATTATGTTGCATGTGATGGCATATAATAATTGAATTGTTGTTAGTGATTTTTTTTTTCTACACAAAAAGAGTATGATTGTTTTTTTTTTAATTTCAGTTTTTATTCTTTTAATTTTTTATTTTATTTTTATTATTATAAAAAAATTATTTGTTTTCAATTTACTTCTTCAATTACAATTTCTTATATGTTTTTTTTTTCATTTCATTCCTTACTCTTTTGATTTTTTTTATTTATTTCCTTAGCCATTTTATAAATTTTATTGATTTTGAATTTTATCTTTCAATTAAAGTTCTTTGTTTTTTTTTTTAAATTTTAGTCCTTATTTTATTTATTTATTATTTGTTCTTATTCTTTTTATAAAATTTTTGTTTGTTTTCAATTAAGTCCTTCAAATAAAATTTCCCATATTTTTTTTCATTTTGATCCTTTTTCTTTTTCTTTTTAATTTTTGTTCTCAACTCTTTTATTAAAGTTTTATTTGCTTTCAATTTCATCCTTTTATCAAAGTTTATATTATCTTATTTTTTCTAATTCAACCCTTATTCTTTTGATTTTTTTTCTTTTATTAAAGCTATTTTCCAATTCAATTTAACCCTCTAATTAAAAAATTTTGTTTGCCCTCTAATTAATTTTTTATTTTATTTTCATCTCCATTCTTTTAATTAAATTTTTTTTTGGATCTTTTTGAGCAATTGATTTTTTTTCTTGATTTTATCTTTTAACATTTGATTTGTTAGAAATTTAACTTTATTTATTTTTTATTTGTAGTTCTTCTAGTCTAATAAACTAAATCACAAGTTTGAAAAGTTAATGTTGTTCACCATGTTTTTTTTCTTATTTTCTTTTACAATCTTATCTTTCTATATTAGTTTTTTTTTAAATATTGATTTTGTGATTATCTTTAATTTATTTCATAAATTTATCTCAGTTTTATGATTTAGGTCATGAGCTTTACATATCTTTTTTTAGATAAAAAAATTTTTTGCTCATGTTTTATTTTTTAAGATATTATTTTAATTCTAGTATAATGTTTTTATATACAAATAAACTTTATTTTTCAAAAAAAATAATTATTTTTAAATAATATTTTTTATATGTTTGGTCTTTGCATAATATTTTTTTAAGGTGTGGATTTAGCCAATTAAGTTCATTTGTGTTTCTATTTCTATTTCTAATATATGTTATTGATTTAAATAAATAAGTTCCATAAACATAATTGGATAAATTTTTAATTCTATGTAATTTAATATCTTAATCTAAATTCATCTCTCAATATTTTTAATTTCTGTTCTAGTTATTATTAATATTCTTTCCTGTTTATTTACATATATAATTATAAATTTATTTATTTAGATACTTCATAGACGTTTTAATTTTCACTTTGAATTTTTTATATAAAAAAAACACATTAAGATAGCCCATATGCCTGCTATTTGTTTTGAAAAGAAAATTTACAACCTATGACAGACAGAGTGCAATTAAACAGGCAGTTAATATTAAATCCAAGTTCGATTCATGAGTTTCATGCAATTAGATATTAAGATTCAATCCTTCTCTTTAATTTTTTTAAATCAAAATTATACATATTGAAATTAAAAAAATTATTTAAAAAATATTTTCTTATAATCTATTTCATGGTTTGAAGAATTAATTTGTATTCTTAATTATTGAGCTAATACTCACAATGAGATCATTATACGAAACAAAAGAAAAAGAAAAACAAAGCATAAAACAGTTGGATTGATTTTATTTGTGCCTAGTCGGGCAAGGATTTAATAAGTGAAATTATTCATTTTCTTAGTCATCAAGCTAATTCTTGCAATAATATCATTATTTGAAGTTTATATAAATATGGATATCCAATGTTTGGGCCAAATTGGGATTCCTGAGGGGTTTGGTGAGGGAGATCATCGGGAGAAGGAGACCTAACTTCCAACTTTTACTTTTTGTAGAATATTGTTGGTGGAAAGAGTATGAGATGTGAATGAGATAATTAATATTCATGAATGGCTGTGGGTTATATTTACAAACTTGTTTCCCCACCAACTAGGAGTGTTTTAAAAAATTGGTTAATCTATAATATTTATATTATTTAAGTTAATTTTACATGTTAAAACGGGATAGTAAGAATATTAAAAATAATACTAGATTAAAAAATCTAGTAAATATATAACATATGTTAGCTAACGGGTTACAATTTTTAAAGCCCGGTCAAAATAACCCAATATATATATTTTATAATTTTTTTGTTTTTATATTGGATAGTTTGTAAATTAAATATTTAACTTAATTTAAAAATATTTCAACACTAAAATTTATATTAGTAAGCTTCCTATTATATTTAGTTAATATAATAAAATATCAATATGTCCAATAAATAATATTCATATATTAATTTAGAATAATTTTAGAAATTATTCCATCAACTCCGTAATTGATTTTTCTAGATCTAAAAATATAATTCATCTATTAATTAAATTATAATTTTTAATTTCTAAAATATATTTTAATCAATTTATACTTAATTAAATAATTTTAATTTAATTTTTAATTAATTATTTTTAATGTGTATGATCTATTAGATTTTTAATATGTTAGTTCAAATAAAAAATATAATTATAATTAAATAATTTAATTTATTATTAATAAAAAAAATTAATTAATTTATATTTAAAAATTAGATCCATCACCTAGAACATGGAAAATTTAAAACTACAAAATAAATTTAAAGCTACATGTAACACATTAAGGGTTTATGCGAGGTTTCGCTGAAACTTTCCTAAAAGAAACTGGAAAATATTCGTAAAGCATGTATGAACACATGAGTTCATTATTAAATTGAGCAAGAAATAATTGAAGCCAAAAATTAATTAATACTGATGAAGCATCCGCTCGAGTCCTGAGAAGCAGCATGTGCTGCCCTCTCAAAACGGCTGGAAGGAAGGTATACAAAAGAGAACGTTCTCGTCTTTCATGAAAGAGAACGAGAATGACAAGTCAAATATGAATTCTTTTTTATACAGACAGACTTTACAATTCGTTTGTTATACAAAAGCTTTGTGATGCTGGGGATTTTTTTCTCTGATGCTTACCAACAACATGAATTCTTTTCTATTTTAATAGTAGCATTGAATTTGATTGTTTTTGCTCATCATTTGTCAACAAAACCGAGTGATCTCACCTTCGTATCCAGCTATGAAGAACATCAGACCTGGTTAATATTCGACAATGACTAGTTGACATAGTCTTCTCATTGAATTAACCTAAAATATAAGCATTTTCATGCTATTTTTTGTTAGTGAATCTTTTGCCTTTTTCAGTCGAATAGTTGATTTTGATGTTTGAAATAATATAATAATACATAATTACAAATTAACTAATGGTCAAAATGTTTTTTTTTCTTGTTTTTGGCATGCTTGCCATCAAAATTCAACAAATACCAACCATATAGAATTTTCTGCCTTAAATTATTGTTCATTTCATTAATTTGGACTCTTCGTTTGTGAATGTAAAGATCCTGAGATTCCATGTTTGAAATCAGAAAGACGAGCACACCCCTTAGTATTTTATATTTATCTCTAATAATTTGTTAAATAATTAGTATATTATGAATACACAAAGGGATATATTCGTACATACTCGAATGTCTAGAAAAATATAGCAACTTTATACCACGTGACAAAAAAAGTCTTTGGAAATTGCTAAGGTTTTTGGTCAATTTGGATCTGTGTATCCTTTACGACTATATGATGGAAGTTTCTAGACATGGCTTTCTTGCAATAACGAAAGAAAAGTTTTAGGTAGGATTCCTCTTATGGATATACATCCAAGGCAAAATGAAGAGTTGAGCCTTGGTATAAATTTGAACTAGAAACACTAAAATTTTAAGGTTATTTGAAAGTGTGGAATTAATGTTCTTAAAATGTTTTTTGTTTGGAAAAATAATAAAATAATATTTTTTTTCAAAAAATATTTTTGATATCGATAAGTAAAAAGTAATTCAAAATATAAAAAATAAATGTTTATAAAAAATCATTTGAAACACAACTTCAAATGATGCCTTTTTATTTTTCTAAATGAAAATTATTGTATTTGAACAAAAATTGAGTTGTTCTTCTTAGTTAAGTGTGTTATAAATATGAGTCAAGTCACAATTTTATTTGAGTAATATAGGTTGTAATTTTATTCTTATTGGATGAACTTGAAGGAGCTATAAAATTTATGTTCTTAACCCATGGACTTTTAAACTTAAAGTTAAGCCAAAACTCAACATGAAATAAAATAAGTGTTTTTTTAAAAAAAAAATTACTTAAAAAAATAAGTTTTTTTTTCTCTTTTTTTTCCTCCCTTAATGTAACATTCTCCTAAAATACTTAAGATTTTGGTTTTAAGCTTTAGTTTTGTAATCAAAATACAAGATGACATATATAAAGAAAGCCTAGAAAATTGTCTAAGTTGGTGGCAAAGGATTAAAATTACAAGTAGAAAAGTTGAAGGACTAATATGTATAAGATTAACAAAATTGAAAATCCAATTCTAATTGACAAAAGGCCTCATTGGTGAAAATATTTTTATTTAGGGTAAAGAAATATAAATTTAGATGGGTAAATGACTCAATGAAAATTTTAAAAGGATTTAAGTAAAATTTTAAAAGGACTTAAGTAATCTTATTGAGGACTTGATTGCAAAAAAAATCAATTTTTGGAGATAACTTTTTGGGACTTACTTGGTTTTTTGGGAGGTTGCACTAGAAAAATTAGGATTTTAATTGTAAAAATGTTAAAGTTTTATGGATGATTAAAAACTTGATTGAAAAAATTCATAATCAAAGACCAAACTAAAAAAGGAGCGTAATTATAAGGAATGAAATTAACCAAATCAGAGACTAAATTAAAAAAGATTAAAAGTTTAATATTCAATTAAAAATCTAAGTGCACATATTGTAAACCAAGAACAAGATAAAAATGGAGTTGAATTTCGAGGCTGATGACTGAGTTTGATAAAGGCGAAATTGAATGAAATTAAGAGTTTAGAGGATAATTACGGGTGCAATTAAAAAAAATTGAAAGAACATGGATTAAAGTGAAATTTATTAAATCCCAAATTAAAATCTTAATTTCTAAGGTTTAACTTAGGCCAAGCGTTGTTCAGTCGCTGTTTAACTTTTTTATTTGGTAATTTTGGTTCATTAAGTAGGCATCTTTAAACAAATAAATGTGACGTTTTCGACCACCTTTAAAGTTGTAACCACCACTATTCAACTAAGAAACTCCCTCTTAATAAAGATTAATTAATCCTATCAAATTTTTACATCCTATTTTCTTTAATGAATTTAACAATATCATCTTCATAATCAACCATCACTGCATTTTCAGATTCTTTGTTGATAAAATTGATACTTTCAAATGAATGAATATGGAGCTACATATCTCCAAATTGAGAAAAAAATGGATCCAATCAAAGGATATTTTTCTTCTTTACCAAGTTCAAGTAGTCTCCAATGATATTTATATCATATTTGCTCCAGCAAAACCTTGGAAGTGATCAACTCAGTCACCTTTGACTGAGATATCTATTTGTGTGAAATTACTCCATTGTTTTATGTTCACACTTAAAAATTCTCCGAGGGTTCTCATAAAAGATCATAAATATTCCATTTAAAATCAAAAGATGTGGAATACATGCCTTTGTCTTCAAGTAAAAAAAAAACTCACCTTGAAAATTTTGTTACAAAAGCAACATCTCAGAATCATTGAAGTATAGAGATTCTAGTTGTTAAAATTTGACCAAAACCCTTTTATTTTGACTAAAAAACTAAACTTTAATCAATCTATGTTTTAATTCATTAAGAACTCTAGCAATCCCTTATAAATACCCTATTGAAAATGAAAAAACTAAGAAATAGTAGGGGAGGATGTGGAGAACCATATTGTGAAAAGATCATGGTATAAAAGTTTAAGAGCTCAACATAAAAGGTTTAATAAGCTTTGGAAGGAAAAGATATTGAAAAGAAAAGAGAAGAAAAACAACAGTCTATAACCAGTAAGTTTGGAGAAAATATAACCATGTAAAAGTTCAAATATGGAGTCCATATGGTTTGTCCATTCATACTTTCTTAATATTTAAACTTTTTTTAATGTCGTTTAAGCTTATCTTATATTATTTGATTTGATTTTGATGTTGGAATAATCTGCTATTTTTTGGTATAGTTTATTTTTTTTTTGAATTATGTTCAAAATCGATCAAGTGCATCAGTTTGACTTTATATTTATATTTTGGTCTTTAAGCTTAACATTTTAATTATTTTTTGTGTGTTATTTCCTTCAGGTTATTTTTTAAGTTTTTTCTATATTTGTTATAGGTTTTGTTAACGTTACTCCTGAGAATCTTTAGTAATTTATAGTTATGCATTTGTTTGTCTTTTGCTTTTGTTTTTCATGTGGGTGAGATAATTTTTAATATGCATGTAATATATATATATATATATATATATTGATTATATGGTGAGTACAACTATTTAATTTCTTGTATATTTATATTTGTTGTTTTATTTCTTGTGTATTCATTCATTCTTAAACTTGCACTCGTATTATGTTAAATTAATTTCTTTTCAATGTTGTATACATTACTTTGATAATTATACAAGTATTTATTATATCTTGATATCGATATACTTATTAGTAATTTTATTTTAATGAAGAGTAGTTATTTTATGAATAAATAATATTTTATATATCTAGCCGATGAGAGAGGTACCAACCTATGGTAACTAATTCTTCTATAATGGTCACTTTCAAATGTCATATGATTTTTGACATGTATTTCATTATTTTATATTAATATGTTTAATATTTATATTTATATTTATATCAAGATATATCAACTTATAAATTATTAATATCTAAAAAATATATTGAGTTGGTTGAATTTATCCCTTTATATTTTAATATTATTTCAGGTTTTTAATTTCTTTTAGTAAATAAATTTTATTTAGTATTCCTACTTTTTTAGTTTTTATTGATATGCCTTGCTTATTCCGCAAGACATTTTAGACACTTTATTATTATATATATTTTTTAATTAAGTTTAGATTTTGACAATGTAATATGTATCATAAATTATTGATTATGTTTTATTTGATGATTAGAATTTTTAAAGTGTTATTTTAATTTATTAATTTTAAAAAATATTAAAATATTGTAAAATTTTTATATAATTTGTTTTATGATATACACATTTCAAAGTTTAATATAGATAAAATATTCTTATAACATTGCTTTTATATTATCTGTCATAAATTCATGATGCGGGTCTTAAACTATAAAACAATCTTTGTTTATGCATGACAAAAATTAATCCTAGTACGACACACAAAAATTAAAATATTTGCAAGCCGTGTAGAAGAAGCGTACACCGCTATGCATTCCCAGAAATTTGTCAAGTCGGAATGTAGGATTCATCAGCATCAGAACACAAGGCTAACAAACCTCTCAACGTATAGAAACATAGACAAGTCGGAAATCTGGCTCTGCGACGCAGGAGAAGTTATCCTTCCTCGAATTGTGACATTGTTATCGCATCTGTGGAGAATGTATAGACTCCTTTAGGCTGGACAGTTGTTTTCAGTCAGATTGTTGGGTAGATGTGGGGTTCTGGTAGAAGTGGAAGCTCTACTTCACTGCCTATTCCTCCATGGAAACTATAGCTTCCATCATCGGCCCATATGCAACCTGTCCTCGTACACATTGAAGCCCGATTTGAAAAGAATGGCGGATTCAATGCTTGATCTCTCAAGCGACCTAGTTAAACAATCTTAAACTATATAAAATTCTGATTAAAAAAATCCAAAAATAACTACAAATTGGTTTGTTTTTTTTTAAAGGTCTTTTGTGCTTGATTTAAGCAAGATAATGCTTATTACTATAATTATTTCTAACATTTCAAATCTCACTTGGTATATATATAAATATCCTTGAAAGGAGGAGGAAGCCAGTTTGTGAAATTAAATAATAATTAATAGTAGATTTTAGAGAAGGGACTAAATTATAATTTGGAGACAAAAAGGACTAACTTACAACATCATCAAAACGACAGGGACTTGGTTATAATTTACTTAAAAAGGAAAGTCCCGTAGGCCTGCGGAATTAACGTATTCCTTCACCAATGCAAAGTAAAACTCCTGAAGGTGTCTTGGTTATTTCCTGATTACTTTTTTTAATTAGATTTTAAAATTTTATTTGGATTTGGATTTCCTAAGTTGGATTGATTTAGCTACTATATAAACAATCCTTATTAAGAATCAGTGAACTTTAAATTTATAAGTTAAGAGTTTTCTTACGCTAGGATCACCATGAAGAGCCACAGAGGAAGATCTAGAGCCAAGCATGGTGCCAACCAAGCTCAAGATGCAGAATGGTCAATGTCTGCGCTTCCAGACGATATAACCGCAGACATTCTCTTGCAACTCCCCTTGAAAAGCAAAATTCAATTTAGGTGTGTATGCAGGACCTGGCGCGATTTACTCTCGGACTCGTACTTATCTGAATTTCAACGTGAAAGAGCTCAATCCATGCTTGTCCTTCGCTCGCCACCGTCATGTGTTTCCAGGAAAGCTGCAGCCCTTGCTCCGAACGATTTTTACGTGGTTGAGCTCGAATCAGGTTCAGTTCGACATAATGTCATGAAGTTAAACACCAAAAACAATCTCCATACCTGTCATGTCGAACTGGTGGGCTCATGCAACGGCTTGCTTTGTTTGTTTGATAAAAATTCGAAGAAAGTTTTTTACCTTTGTAATCCAGTGACGGGTGAACATGTCAGGACTCCTGTGAATTGCAAGAAGGAAAAACAGAGAGGGCAAACGATATTGGATGCGGTTCTTGGGTTTGGATTTAGTCCTGAAAGCAAACATTACATGGTTTTAAGAGTAACCCGTAAGAAACTTACTTATCCTAATTCTATTCTGCGTTCAGAAGGTGAAATTTGCATATTTGGAGACAATGAGTGGAAAAGTATTGGGGAGATTCCATTCCCAGATTGTAAGAAATTCTTTGGTGTTTCTCTGAATGGAGCTCTTCATTGGATTCTTAACCTTGATGACTATGAAGATGCTGATTTGATTTGTGCTTTAGATATTGACAGCAAAAAGATTAGGCCAATGTCGCCACCGAATGGCTTCAGGAGGGATACTACAGAGATGACCTTGGGAGTACTAAGAGATTGTCTCTTTATATGTGACAGTATGACTTTATATAATCTTGGCATATGGGTGATGAAAGAATATGGAGTCAAGGATTCCTGGACTAAAGAGATTGTAATTGCGAAGACCTCGCTTCCTTCGAATCTGCAAAATTCCTTTCTCCAGCCAATTATGGTTTCTAAGGATGGAGAGGTTTTGATTTCAAGTGATTCCAACGTTTTTGTTTGGTATGATCCAGGAAGTAAAAGTTTCACAAAAGTAACCCTACCCAGCAGGGTTGGGCCCGAATTCAAAGCAGCTTGTTCGCAAGCTTTGATTCGCTATCTGCCATCATGAAGAAAGAATGCAGGAGGGATCAATGCTACACAGCAAGATAAGCGATAAGAAGATTTTGAAACTTTGCATTCATCAAACAAAATCTAAACCATGCTAGTGAATATCAGTATGTTTGGCTGAATCAACTGTTTTCGTTTAATTCTTGCTTTGAGTTACATTTTAGTGTTGGTGACTTTATATCTGGGATCTTTACATGAATGACTTGTTGTCCAACGAAACAACTTGCATTAGTGATTTTTTGATGAGTTCTTGAACTTCCAGTTGCGATGAATACTCAATCTGGTAGAATAAAATATTTATAAATGTTTCCAGTCTATGATTTACACCTGAGAATTTTCAACTTTCATTAGGCCACAAATATAGAATTTCCTACGATGAAACATTCTAAGTAGGTAGAAAGATCCATCAGCTTAAAATATCCTTTGTTTTATATACAGGTGATGAATAATTTACATACAAAAAGTGGTAAGGATTGCTGGCTGATTTGAACACATGATTGATTGGCCACAGTATTTTTGGTGACAGTTTCTGCTTGTGAAAGTGCTCTTGGCTTAAGCCTGTAATTAGCCTGCTCTCAATCCACAACCTCGTTGCTTATGGTTGAAATTTCTCCCTAGAAACATAGAAAAAGTTGGATTAAAGCAAATCCTAGTATCATTTTATAGAGAATAAAGAGTAGTTTTGTTTTTGTACGAAGTTGATTAATAAATGACCTATACATGAACTCTGTTTTCAGCTGAACTAACTTTATAGACATGTGAAATAAGCAATAAAAAACAACAGAAAGAGAAACATTGTAATCATCTGCCTGCTACCATTGAAACTGTCAAGTCATTCGACGAAGTGATTTCTTGTGCTTCCATTAGAGTTTCTGTATCTATAGAGGCTCTGACAGAAGTAAAAGTGGGTTCCCTAGGCAATGGAATGCTTGTTGCGCTGCTCTCCAGCATGAGTACAACTGATGCCATGTTTGGTCTATGAAGTGCAGAATCTTGCACACACAACATGCCGAGTTGTATGCATCTCAACACTTCGTTATGGTTACATGAATCTCGGATTGAAGGATCTACCATCTCCATTGCTTTACCTTCACTCCAAAGATCCCATGCCTGAAATCCATCAGAAATTTGATCAGATAAGGGGAGAATTAGCAGTCAAAAACGTTCTGGTTCTGGTGTATCTCATAGTGTGCTTAAAAAGGCAGCATTGTAAATGAACTTACATACGCAATAAGGATAACGTGATCTGTCATACGGAAGCTAGTATTCCTTCGGCCACTGACAATCTCTAGGAGTAATACTCCAAAGCTATAAACATCAGACTTCACTGAGAATAGGCCTTCCATGGCGTATTCGGGTGCCATATAACCGCTGCAAGATAAAAGAAACGGTCAGGAATATCATATTGCTTATTAGAGTTGAATATAGGTTATCACATTGATTTAAAACTTACTATGTGCCAACAACTCTGTTTGTGTTTATTTCATTTTGGTTAGCCCCAAATATTCTGGCCATGCCGAAGTCTGAAATCTTTGGGTTCATTCCCTCGTCCAACAAAATGTTACTTGCCTTCAGGTCACGGTGAATGATTCGTAGTCTTGAATCTCTATGGAGATAAAGAAGGCCTCTGGCGATCCCTTCAATTATTTCGAAACGTTTATTCCACTCTAATAGCCCTTGCTTCTCAGGGTCTGCCGTTGTCATCATAGGAAATCAGAAACAATTAACAAGCCTGGTATAGATCATTATTCAGTGCTTTAACTAGCCTTTTCAATTAAGCACGTAATGTCAAGAAGAACTCACCAAAAAGGAAGTAATCCAGGCTTTTATTTGGCATATATTCATAAATCAGCATCTTCTCATCACCCTGAATGCTGCATCCCAATAATCGAACAAGATTTCTATGCTGCAATTTGGCAATCAGAATAATTTCGTTCTTGAACTCCAGTAAGCCTTGGCCAGAGATTTTTGAAAGCCTCTTTACTGCTATTTCCTCTCCTCCAGGAAGCTTTCCCTAGCAATCAATATGAAGAATAGCAAGCTTTAGCACTAGAATTCATCTTCTCTTGTATTCTGATACATGTATAAGATAAAATATTCACCTTGTAAACAAGGCCAAATCCCCCCTGCCCAAGCTTGTTTTCTTCAGAAAAATTGTTTGTTGCAACTGCAACAAAGTTGAAGTTGAACATTGGCAAATCTGGACCATTTACTTGGCTCCCTTCTAAAAGAAGGTCACCAGGTCCAGAAAGATCTGTTGTATACTCTTCACTTCTGCTCAAATCATGAACTTGTAATTCATGATTTGTCGACATTGAAGCTGAGGTAGCTGTTGGCAAAAATGAAAAGTAAAATTCAGAAGCAAGAAACTCATATCTTGATCAAGATGCGGAGATATTTTAAATAAGCATGAAATTGAGAATCTTACCTTTGAGTTTCTTTTTGAGCATCCACAGTAGCCATATAGAGATGGCTACGAAGACCAGTCCTGCCAAAACTATCAGAACTATCACATACGTAGGCAACCTGCTGTGATCTATAGCGAGGAAACAAATCAGAAGATAATATATAAGGTAACATAAATAAAATGTTTCAAGATTGCATGTGCTTTTTCTTCATCTGATTTATTATAGCCGTTGTGATAACAAACAAGTTTTACTATATGCCTAACTATAAGGATGACTCTGCATCTTAACCTTTTCATGACCATGTTCCTGCATGTTGTGGGGTTTTTCTTTAGACAGAATGATGATCAGAAGAAGTACAGAAACTTGGATCATGTGTTGCAATTTAGTGCTGTCTTGGGGCCACCCACCATTGTGTTGCTAAACCCAGAAAGGGCTAATAGATCAGTCAAAATAGGCCTTATTTATTTGGAATAATAACAATATAATTGAAACTATAAATTCTATCTTCTTCTGTGTGAATTCTGATTGTAAACTACAGAAATAATGAAAACAAAAGAATGAGAGAGTTCACTCTACCTAATTCAGAATACGCGAGACGCATGTACAGGGTGTTTCCACTTTGGATATGATTCTGGACATCAGTCAAGTCCCCATTCCATATCATGCATTGAATCCCAGTGACGTGCGCATACGCCTTACACGAACAGTTATTTTGACACTTTTTTTTGCAATCATCCGAGGACAATTGATACACATCTGCAAAATCAGGCAACTTCGCGCACCTTACTGCTTTGAACCCATCTTCTCCACCATTACTAGTGTTCATCTGGCACTGTAAAGGAGACCTTCTTTCACATCCTCCTGACCAATTTCCTAGTCTCCACTGATCTGGATGCCTTGGCTGAAACCCTTCTAGACATCTGCAGTTGGGAGATCCCGATGGAGTGCAGACTCCAAAATTGCCACAGTGATTGTACTTCTCACACTCTTCAGAAGGCTGTGATTGCATTACTTGCCACGCCTTTGCACTTTTATTCCACCTTTTCTGCTCTTCAAACCCATTCCAAGTTATTTGAAACTTCATCAATTCAGAAGGATCCGATGGATTGTATGTAAAATAAAGCTTTCCATCGTTTTCACGAGTGATCTTAAATCCGTATCGGTAAGTGGTAAAAGCTGCCATAGATGGCACACCTGAGAATATCAGTCCATTCCAATGCCCACTTCTCCACCTTCTTCTCGATTGCTCCCAAACCACTATTTGTGGTGCTCCGCGAGGATCAACTCCCATGGTGAAGTTTCCTGGTGAAGGATCGCTTGTAGATTTCCATGAAGTGAAGGCATAAATCTCTGCAGAACCTATAAGAACTTTCATGTCTGGCAGATATGTATCGGTAGGATTATTGAAGCTTTGCCAATAGGCCTTCTCTGTGTCACCAATACTATCATTGCTTGAGAGAATAAGATTGCCTGTAGTGTCAAGCATTAATGTTGTGTTACTAGACACAAATGAAGCATTACTTGACCAAACTGAACTTGCATTTCCATTTACAACCAACAAATTTCCATCTTCACCTATCTTCACGACTCCATCAGTACCAGATATTGGTTTGTCTCTATTAGCAACCCAGATGACAGCCTGGTCCTGAATCTTGGAATACCTAACACCAACATATCTTGAAGTGGAATTTCCAGGGCTAAAGAATCCCAACTCAAAGTTTTCATCAACAGACATCAAGGTTTCACCATCTTTAATCGATTGCCCTTTGGTTAGCGTATTAGTCGCAGCATGGCAAGAGGGAACTAGAAACAACGAGGAATAGGACAAGCAGAGGAAGAAAACAATAACAGGACTCCTGCTCATGGTGATCACTCCTTACAACCTTTGAGAACTACAAAGACCTCGAGAAAATAAAGAACTAGAAACGTAGAAGAAGAAGAAACACACAGATTTTTTGTCAAGGGCTTTTACATTCACAGGAGGAGAATCCCCTGAAGGCAAAACATCTAGCTAGTGGTTTTGGTGGAAGCTGACTGTAGCAAAAGCTACCTAGGCTGACAAGTTAGACTTTAAAAACCTTTGACATGTGGAACACCCTTGACCCTACAGAAACAATGTACCTTGATGGCAGAGATTGTCCCACTCTTTGACCTAGAAAGGAGGAGAAACTTGGGAGGTGTTATAGTCAAGAAAGTTCAGTGCCACGTGCCATTGACACTAATGGAGAATGACGACTACTTGCAAGGACACAATATTTCTTTTTTATTTCTTTTAACTACCCGCACGCGGTAGATGATAATATATGTTTGGCTTCGCTATGCCGCGTTTCAATTATTTTTATATAAAAAAATTTAAAATTTAAGAGTTTTAGATTTCTACAAATCTACATCTAAAATTTTTGAGTTTATTTGTAATATTTTATTTAAAAATAATAGTTATAATATTATTAATAATAATATTATTAAATTTATATAATTAAAATTTAAATAACTTTGACTACAATACCAAACTTAAATACTTTAAAATATAACAATAAAATAGAAAAATTTTAATATTATAAAATAAAATAAAATAATTAATTAAAAAAATAATTAAAGCAAATTAATATTCCAATGAATAGTTCTTTGTAAGGAGGGGCACAACAAAATCTCCTCATAAGATCATAATAATCTAATAAAAAGTAAATAAAATAAACCATAAATTTTAATTTTTAATTAAATCGATATCAAAAGATAAAATTAAAAAAAACTACTTTAGAAAAAAAAATTAATTGATTTAACTAATAAAACCAAATTAACCCATTAAACTTAAGATTTATGTCATAAATGTATTATAACTAAATAGAAAAAAATAAAAAAATATTAATTAAAAAATCAAAGAAAAAGCAAAAAAAAAAACATATAACTAAAAGATATTTACCTTTTATTGTGAATTTGTATAGTGCAATCCATAGTAAAAAGTATTTTTTTTTTGTTATAGTTACAATATTAAAAGATTAAATTAAAAGAAAAAACACTAATGAAAATTTTTTTTGAATCAATTGAATTAAGCTGTCAAATCAGGTTAACCCATCACACTTGAGATTTTTTTCATAAGAGTGCAATAATAAAATAGAAATTTTTTTAATATTAATGAACTAAATTAAACAAAAACATTAATAAAAAAGAAAAAAACGCAGGGAAAAAACCTATAGAAAGAAAAAAAATAATGAAGAAAAAGATAAAAAAATCTAAATTAACTAAGTTAACCCATCAAATCTATGATCTGTATCATGAAAGCTTAATAACTAAATAGAAAAAACTTTAATACCAACAAACTAAATAAAAAATAATTCCAAAAGGAAAAAACCTATAAAAAGAAAAACAATTAGTGAAGAAAAAAATTAAATTAATATTAACAAAAATCAAACTAAAAATCTGTATTATAAAAATTTGATAACTAAATAAAAAAACATTAATATTAACAAACTAAATTAAAAAAATAATTAAAAAGAAAGAAAGAAGGCATTAGCCTTTTCACCGTAGAATCCACTATGCAGTCTACAGTAAAAAGTATATATAAAAAAACTAATGACATTAGCCTTTTCACTATGGATTGCATACAATATTAAAAGATGAAATTAAAAGAAAAAACTAATGAAAAAAAAAATTGAATCAACTGAGTTAACTATCAAACCAGATTAACTTGTCAAATTTAGGATCCGTGTCATAAAATTCTGATAATTAAATAGAAAAAATTAATATTAAGAAACTAAAGTAAAAAAATTAATTAAAAACAAAGAAACAAAGAAAAAAAAGAAACTAAAGCCATCAATTTTTTTATTATGGATTGTACTGTGCAATCCATAATAAAAAACTTAAAAAGGAAAAAAAAGCAAAAGCATACGCTACGAGTTAATTTTTTCTTGCATAAAATATATTTAAATCTAAGAATGCTAGAACTTTCTGCAAATATATACTCAAAAATCTTAGGTTTAACTGCAATGCTTGATTTAAGAGTAATATTTATAATAATATTAAACTTACGTGATTCAAATTTAAGTAAGTTTGGCTACAACATCAAACCCAAGAGCCCTGAATATGGATCTAATTGTAAAGTCGTATCATAAAAATATGATAATTAAATATATTAATTAAAAAAACTAATGAAGAAAAAAAAATCTGAATTAATTAAGTTAGCTCTTCAAACTTGGGATTCGTGTCATGAAAGTTTGACTACATAGAAAACAAAATTGATGGATTAACCAAGAATTAATTGGGTTAACTTGTTAAACTTGGGATACGTTTCATGAAAATTTAATAATTAAATAGAAAAAAATTTAACATTAATAAACTAAATTAAAAAAAATTAAACAAAAAAAATAAAAAAATAATAATTCTGAGTTAATTCATCGAATCAGGTTAATTTATCAAACCCGAGATCTATGTTATGAAAATCTAATAATTAAATAAAAATTTAATATTAAAAAAATTAATTAAAAAACAAAGAAAAAAACCCAAATGACATAATTTTTTTTTAAATTAAAATATTAGTATCATGAACCTAAAAAGCATGGGAAAGTGACGGTTCTTTCCACACACCTTTTAAACTAGATTAATCAGTAAAACTTGAGATTTATATTATGAAAATATAATAATTAAATAAAAAAAATTAACATTAAAAAAAATTAACTAAAAAAAAACATGAAAAACGTAAAAAAAAACAGTTTTTAAAATTAAAATATTAGTACCATGAAATAAAAGGAATGGGAAAAGTCACATTGTTTCTCACACCTGTTAGAGTATTGATTAATTATGATTCGCAATGCATTCTAGGGCTTGGCCTAGCGGTGGAAGGGGCCTGTCTCCTTCCACTGCACCTGGGTTCGAGCCCTAGCGTGCACGCCTGTCACCCCCGCGGTGCCTTACATGCCTACTGGGTTTGCAGGGTATTCAGTGGGCCGTGGGGATTAGTTGTGGTGCGCGTAAGCTGGCCCGGACACCCCACGTAAATCAAAAAATAAAATAAAATAAAATAAAATAAAATAAAATAAAATTATGATTCGCAATAATTAATTATGCTTGTTTTCTAAGAAATTGAAGGTGGTAGGTAACATTAATTTGTGTTATACATATACACATATATCCTAAGTTCACATTTGATTTTCTTCTACATTTTTTGCATCAGTAACATAAGATTTTGAGGACAAGTTCACATTTGCTAAATTAATTAGAAATAGAATGTAACTTCGCACCAAACTATACCTCCCATAAATAATAATTCAACATCATCTTTAAACATCCTTGCAATTTCGTACCCATAAAATACACATAATAGTAATTTTTCATAGCCAAAAATTGAAAGATCGGAAAATATATCGTCAATGACTTTGTGTTTTGACCAGAAAGACATTGCTGCCAATGCCAGAGCCTCAAAGTGGACGGTTTTCGGCCTTTCTTGGGTTAATCCTTCAGAAGTGAAGCTCATGATACCGTCAAGGTAAGCTCATAATACCGTCAAGTTGATGATGACAGAAAAAGAAAAGGTTTCGTAAGCAAATCCCCACGTGAAATATTTTTTGTCACAGGCGACATTAAGAAGCAAGCAAGCTTTGGCGTCCGAGGAGTGTTTATTAATTAGTAAAATATCCTGGGTATTAAGAGAATAAAGTTGTGGAGTCCATCGCCATTAATGGCCCTAGGTTTGGAATATAATGCATGGAAGGGAACCTATGTGGGTCCATATTCATCATGATCATGAAGTTTCCACGAAATGTCTAACTTTCTTGTTTTGAAAAAAAAATCAAATCAAGATTTCTAGTTCAGGAAACGGGAGATCTTATTTGTAAATGTTATTGAACATGATCTTGTCTTGTTTATATAGGCTAATTTAAAACAAATTTGTTTTAATATTTAAAAACAATAATAATCATTTTATTTTATTTTTTAAAATTCAAACTCAAATTGATTAAGTATCTTCAAGTGAACTTCTTCCTAGTTTAATTTAAAACATAATTCGAATAATAAATAACCTGATTTATTCTTAGGGTGAGGCCAAATATATATTTAATAAAAAAGTAAAAGTGTAATTTCCCCATTTTTCTCATGAAACTTTTCATGATTCCCCCTCCACCATGTCATTTCATTGTATAGAATATCAATTTAAGTGGGCGGAAAACAATAACAAACCTAAATGGGACTCAATCGTGGATGCTTTTGGATTCAATTGAGAAAATTGATCCTTTTTGGACCCATATGTTTTTTTTTTTTTACTATGAAAAAAGTTGGTGGGGAGAGGCATCCATTCTTCAACTCGTGTCGCGGATGCAACAAGGCATAGTTGAATTCTTCAACTCGTGTCGCGGATGCAACAAGGCATAGTTGAATTCGTAGGCTGACAACATCGGATTGAACAAGAACACGTCTTGGTAAAGACAATCAAATATGGGCAGCTTGTGTTCTCTAGGTTGGAGGAGAGAGAGAGAGTAAAAAAGATGTTGACCACCAGAAGCTTCCAAAAATATTAAAATATTTTGGAACCATCGATTTCGTTGTGCTCGTGGCTTTTAAGTATTTGGTAACATTTTAAAAACCAATTCAACATTCCATTCCATGTGTTATTTTCAAAGGATAAGATTTTTAACTTTTCAGAAATCATGATAACCCACAACTTTTCCAAATGTTACGCGAAGAAGTATCGTTATAAGTTATACTATTTTTTAATCTTTATGCCATTCCAAATTACTTTTTATTTCTAAGAGTAATAGCGTTTACGAAAATTGTAATTTTTTTTATACATATTTTAAATTGTTTTGATAGGGTATTTTTAAAAATAAAAAATATTATTTTAATATATTTTAATATAAAAAATATTTTAAAAAATAACTGTAATTATATTTTTAAACAGGCTCATGATTTTATAAATATAATATCAAATTTAATGCATTAAATTATTTTTTTAAGAATATAGATTTTTTTGGAGTAATTCAAAATAAATATGTTGATGGCAAAAATTAGTTATATCATTTCATCTTATATGATAATATGGAGAACAAAAACCCATTTATACCATCTAAACCAGTGCATTCCAACCAAATACGCAATGGCAATGAGATTGTCTAATTCAATGCTTCCATTTACGTAATATTACCTAAGATTTCTTTAGTTGAAAGTAGACATATTTCTGATTAAAAAGCATGTTTAATCCACAATCCGAAGCCAAAAGACAAGATATTCCTCGAAGATGGTGTTTTAAGGCACACATATTTTCCAGGGTCTCCATGTCCACTACTTCGAGTCCAGAATTAGGTTGCGGGATCATCTAACCCATCTAACAGCTGCTATTTTTCCTGTGCTTTTGAAGATAAATTTGGCGTTGTTCATAATGGGAACCCACCTCGTGCTCAATTCCCAAGCTACAATCTCCGAGTCAAATCAGTAGGAAATTTGGAAACTATGACACCCAAAAACGTTTAGGGCTTGGAAAATGATAAAATCTCAGTACGTAGCTGCTAATGTGATACATGTGAGGGATGGCTCTGCTCTCACGACCATCCTACATTTGTAGCTTGAAGCAAAAATTACACCTAACAGGTGGAAAAATGGGAATCGAGACGAGTACTCAGAAAGACTAGAAGAAAGTTGCTAGTTCAGAGAAACTTTTGCTACAGACAAACGTGATAAATGCAGGGGGATCAGGGCAGGAGTGTCGATGGAGAACGGAGAAAACTAATGTGCAGGCCAACTGTTCACCACAAGACAACACAACATATAACAACAAAAGAATAATAATAATAATAATAATAAACGAGCAAAGTAAAATCATTATTCACGTAACAATGTAATTATCATTTCACATTTCCAAAGAAAAATCAATGGCCTTGCTATCATAGATAATTTGGTTTTTTTCTCATTATTTATTGGTTATTATTAGATTAATTAGAGATAGATTTATCTTTTTTTTTTCTTTAAGTAGAGTGAAAAAATTAAATTACTATCAAAAGAAAGGTTCTTAGTATTAATATTGAAGGGCTTTTTAGACTTTTTATTTTTTACAAAATAGTAAAATGATTAAATTATATTTCAAATCAAAGATTTCTTTAACTAGTATTTAAGGGCTTTTTGTATTTTTATCCTGTTTTTTTTTTTATGGTTATTATCAGATTGAATAAAAATAATTTTTTAAATAAATTTAGAATATTATTTTTAAATTTTTTTTGTTAATATTTACAATGCATAGGCGAACATGTAAAATGCCTCTTACCTGAGTGATGCATTTAAATGTGGTAGCTTATAAGGTAATATTTAAATTGTTTCTGCATCCTTTTTATTTCCAGGGAGAGTGTATGGCATACAAACTTTTGATTTATTAATGATGATATTTTTTTTTTGGTTTTTTTTATGAATCTTTAAATTTTTAAATTAGTTATTCACTTTGTTCGGCCTTTAAATTTTATCCCTATCTTTTTAATTATTATTATTATTATTATTTAAGTGATTTATAAAATTATTTTTTTTAATTTTATCTTCCTTTAATTTTTTTATTTATTGAATTTTATTCTCATTTTTTATTATTTATTTTGTTCTAAATCCTTTTCTTATTTAAATTTGGATTTTCACTTCATCCCTTGACATTTGATTTGATTTTATTTTTATATCAAATATGATCTTTATTCATTTTATTGTTATTTATTGTACTTTGAAAAAATTTTAGATTAAAATATTATTTTTTATTTTATTATTTAATATTAAATTGATTGAAACTTAAGCTTATTGGTTGAATTTAAATATAGGATTTTATAGGTTGCAGGTTTAAAACATTAACCTAAATTAAAATTTATTTTAATGCTCATGTTTTTTAAGTTTTATTCTTTTATATTTATTTATTTATTAAATTTTATTTTTAATTCTATTATAACTCCTCAATTTAGTTTTAGATTCAGTCTAACTTAATGGTCGATTAATACCTAATCAAGACTCAATTGGAAAAATAATAAAATAATAAAAAAAAATAGAATTCTAATTTCTAATTTAGTTAACTGATTATGATTGTTTCCATTGCTCATGTCCTAAATTTTACGTGTTAGTATAATGTGTTGCTATCTGTCCATTTTGCTCTCTACTTTTTATTTTACCATTTAATCATTTGATAATATGTTATTGTACCTTTAAGCTAAGGTTAGGTAGATGTTAAAATGACGGTAGTGTGAAATTATATCTTTAACTTGATCGTCATTTAAGCATAATAACTATTTCACTTTTGGCTAGCCAAGTTAAACAAGTTATACTGACTTACTTTTGCATTTATTAACATATTTAACGGTTGATTAATTTTATACGATACTCTGGTCAAGTAATTTTATTTTTATTTTAAATATTTTAATCTTTCAAGGGCTTATGGTTAGCTACTGAATTATTGTTTATGATTTTGTGATATCTAATTTTTCCTTAATTGATCTGTTCACCCCTTGTCCGCCTACATGAACGAAAAATTCTTTATTATTTATGCTTACCATTTTATTTTTTTTGTATCGTTTCTGCTTGAGTAGAATTTTTATATCAAGATATTACTAAAGAAAATATTCAATAATAAATATTTGAATTAAAATATTTATTCTTGTCGTCTTTTATTATTTTATTTTATTTTTGTTGACAGGATTTAATTTTCTGCAACCAGACACGAGAAACTGTGGCTGTCACAATGGAAATGTTTCTGTGTTTAGATGAAGTAACTCTACATTGCATTGAAGTGGGACTTCCTTCCTCTCAGAAAATGGCAGCTTCTGTGGATATCACTATTCAATATTGAGATTACAGTAGCTAGGAGCTCTGTAGGTTTATCTTCTACAGATTGAAGTTTTGGTGCCCACTGAAATTAAGAGCCCTAGATTTTGACAGTGATGCAGGATTGGAACCAGGAAGAGAACATGTGGATAAGTTCACCAATTGATTATAAAACAAGTACTATGCGTTTGGGAATGTGGTAACTTTTGCGTTTGGATGCTTATTTAGAGTATTCTTCACTTAAAAAATATATTTAAATTAATGTTTTTAATACTTTTAATATGATTATATTAAAAATAAAAAATAAAAAGATATTTTAATATTTTTAAATTAATTACAAATGAATACTTTAAAATTCAATAAAATAGAACTTTATTTTTTGCTTTTTAAAAGTATTTTTTAAATAATTTTTTTATTTTTTTAAATTAATATTATTTTTAGTTATTTCAGATAATTTTGATGTGTTGATATCAAAAATAATTTAAAAAATAAATAATATTATTTTAATATATTTTTAAACAAAAAATATTTTAAAAAATAACTGTAACCATACCCCCAATCACCCTCTATTTTGTTTTTTTAAAATCTAACTTAAAATGAAATAAAAAATAAAGAAATTATTTCTTCTTAAAAACAATTGTTGAAACATAAAACTAATTACACAAAATAATATGGTAGGGCCGAACCTTTTCATCAGGCTTGTGGTGGATGAGCCCCTTTCAACAGATGATAGGGTCGACCTCTCAGAGGAAGCCATGTTTCTTCCACTTCCAAAGTACTCTTCAGATTTTTGAAAATCAATCTCAATAATTTTATAATCTTTCAATATATGACTATTAGGGTTACATACTAGAATTAAATCAAATAAATATCACTTAAGATCATATTATGCTTGCATCCTAGAATTAAAAAAAATTAAGATGAATGAGGCGACCTCTGCTTCACATTTTAAAATTCACAAAACTTCAAATACACCCTTGCTATATGATTCTCAACTAATTTCAAAGCAATCAATGCTTCAAAACAACTAAAGAGGTGGAAAATTTCGTAGAAAAGAGAAAACCAGTTTAAGACTCACAGATTTCTCAAGGTTTCACTCCGGCCCATGAAGCTTAAATTTTTTCCAATATGAACTTGCATTATCTGCCATCAACACCTGTGAGTGTCACATTATTAATGGAATATTGTTGATGACTTTGATGAAGTAATATCTCTTCATTCAAGTGGTGTCTCCTTTCAGCAAATGGCGGCTGCATTGGAGTTGGAAGATGAGAAATTTCACTATTCAGCATTGAAATGACAGTAGAAGCTGTAGGTCTATCTTCTGGGAACTCTTGAACACACAACAGGCCAACATGTATGCATCTATATATTTCCGCCTGTGAACTCGGATCGGATATTACTGGATCTACTAGAGCTGATATGTTGCCTTCATTCCATAATTTCCATGCCTGCAAAGCGAAGTAGTAATGGAAATAAGCATGCCGCAGTTTAAATTTTGTCAGAAATGAAAATTCAAGCTTTTCATGTGACTTATGATGCATTGGGACATACAAATCCTAAGAGACTCAAGGCTTGCTCATTCCCATAGAAACTAGTATTTCTTCTCCCGCTTACAACCTCCAACAATAAAACTCCAATGCTGAAGACATCTGATTTCTCCGAAAATCTACCCTCCATTGCATATTCAGGAGCCATATAGCCACTGCACAACATCATTAATTAAAACATGAGAAAGATTTTTGACCTTGCATGGTTTGAATAGGTAAGCTCAATGCATGTGATGCAGTAGAGGAAGCAACTTGAATATAGAAAATTAAAGGGCTCTTACAAGGTTCCAACTACCCTTCTAGTATTGGCTTGATCTTCATTGCCACCAAATATCCTTGCCATTCCAAAATCTGAGATTTTTGGCTTGAGTTCTTGGTCCAACAAAATGTTGCTTGCCTTCAGATCTCGATGAATAATTCTTAGTCTTGAATCCCTGTGAAGATAAAGGAGACCTCGACAAACTCCCTCAATGATGCTGAATCGTTTTTTCCAATCTAGAGATTCCTGCTTCAGTGGATCTATATATATTCAAGCAAGAAACAAACGAAATCACGCAAGGTTAAAAAATGAATGATCAAAGAAGGTAATCTGATTCACATGTAATGCAGTTAGCATATAGGAAGGGCAGTAGTTCGAACCAAAAAGAATTGCATCCAAACTGTTGTTCGGCATATACTCGTAGACCAGCGTCTTTTCGTCTCCTTCAACACAGCAACCCAGCAGCCTCACGAGGTTTCGATGCTGAAGTTTAGAGATCACAACAACCTCATTCATAAATTCTGCTAGCCCTTGCCCAGATGCTCTTGACAGTCTTTTCACAGCTATGTCCTGTCCATCTGGCAATTTTCCCTAGACAATCACACCACTTTATATGTAGCTGTTCAATTTCATTAACCATAAACGCCACTAGAGAAACAGCATTACCTTGTACACCGGACCAAAACCACCCTGACCGAGCTTATTCGATGCATCAAAGTTGTCTGTAGCGGAAGTCAGCCTCTCTAAGCTGAAAAGAGGTAGTTCCTGGAGTTTAACTTGGTCCATGCTGTCTCCAGGCATGTTCACATCAAAAAAAGTTTGATGTGTTAAGTTCTTATCAGAACGCAACTTCTCACCCCTTTCCTTTCTCGCTGAGTTAGATTCAAGATGCAAGCCTTAGTTGAAATTGCATGTTTTTCAAATCGTTTAGTTCTATTTATTAGCATATTCTTATTACCTCTTTGTTTAGACATGAGCCTCCATATCAAAAAAGCACAGATCATGGCCATGCTGATTGTTCCTATAATAGCAGTTAGAATGACAATGACTTTTTGTCTACTGTTTCCATCTGCAAGTCAGATCTCTTTGAATTAACTTAACAGCAAATGACTTTAAATCATTATAAGCTTGCTAGGAAATCAGGCAGATGATAAAGAGATTTACCTAATTCTGAATACTCCAAGCGGATGTAAAGATCAGCCCCATCTGTGGAAAACTCCTGTAGATCAATTAGATCTCCACTCCATGACATACATCCAATACCAGAATAATATGCATAAGCTATGCATGAACAATTTGTCAAGCACTTGTTTCGGCATTCATTTTCATCCGAAGGAGACCATTGAGCAAAGTCCGGCACCTTCATATTACCTAGCTTCAAAAGGCCATCATTCTTTCCTGCAGCTTCACTCCCATTATTTAGTCTCTCACACTGCAATGATTTCCTCCTGACACAACCCCTAGTCCAGTTCCCTTTATACCATTCTTCTGGGTTTTTTGGCTGGAACCCTCTTAAACAGCTGCAAATAGGTGATTTCCGTGAATTACAGTTTCCGAAAGGCCCACATTTGCCGTACAATTCACATTCCGATTGGGGAATACTCCACAGAACAGTCCTATCCTCCATGCCATCCTCCCAACGTGTTTCCTCCATTTGCCCTTCTGAAGTCAACACAAAGCTCGACAAGGAGTGATTAGCGTAAGTGAAAGTTAGATAAATAATACCTTCACCATCATCTACTAGATTGAGCCCATAAACAGTCGCAAAATTCATATAAGGAACTCCAATAAAGACCTGACGGCTCCATGGACCACTCCGAAAATATGGATAAATATCCTTCCATATGAACATCTCAGGTATGCCTTGATTATTTAGACCAGCAGTGAAGCTTCCAATGGATGGATCAGTAGGGCTTTTCCACGATGTTATAAGAATCTTCTCACCCGTTCTTTTATTGGCACTTAATTTCATATTGGAAAAGAATGTATCGGAAGGATGTTGGAAGCTCTCCCACTTGATTTCTCCGTTGTTATCTCGCAAAATAAGGTTTCCAGTGTCAGAGAGCTGTGCACTTGAATTTGAAACAGAGTTTGAAACGTTACTTGACCAGAGAATCTCTTGCTGCCCATTCAAAACTACAAGATTTCCATCTTCGGATATGGTCAAAATTCCAGATGAGTCATTGAGAGGTTTGTTTCTATTAGCTACCCATAAGGCAGTCACCACAGGAATTTCATTAAACCAAATTCCTACATACCGATTGGTAGAATTGACAAGGCTGAAAAATCCCAGTTTGTAGATACTGCCGTAAGAGACTATAGCCTCTGGATCCTTGAGGATTTGAGTTGATGTGATGGTATCTATGGCACTGATAATCTCTACACAAAGAGAAGATACTAAGAGAAGAAGAGCTATTGAAATTTTGCCTCTGCCAATTCCCATAACTTCTAATTTCTACTTCATGATGAGCATGAGATGCTTCCTATGAGGCTTATTTATTTACTTTAATTTCTCAATTGGCAGCCATGTTCTTATCCGCGTACTGTCCTTACATGGGTTGATGAATTGACGTTTCTGTCAAAAGTTCAATGTACAAACAGTGTCAGTTTTCGCACAGATTGCATTAATCCTATATCCTTCCCAAATCCATTCAAACTTCCTATATGTTCCCAAATCCATTCAAACTTCCTATATTGGGACTTTTGTAAGAAAGAGGCTGCTCATCACAAAGGCCAAAATAGACCAGGGAGGCCTATTGGTAGTTTACAACATTAAACAGCGCAAGAAAGTTCTCTCCTTCCACAATTTGTTATATTTAATGTTTTCTCTTGTTCTCTCCTGTTGCCATCAAGACTTGTGAATATAAGAAGACAAAGCAGGGTCTATCAGTGCCCAACTTGTCTAAAGAGTACAGCAATGTGTCAATTTTCCATCAGCAGTAGATCATGATGCAACTGGAACGTTTCCTGATTCGTGAACAGATGGGGCTCATCATTTTAGCCTTCTTCCTTCGATCTCTGCCTCAGTGGTGGGCTGTAGGTCTTTGAACGAATCCGCTGGAACTAGTGAGCAAAGGGCCTTGCTGCCAGAGCAACTAAACTTTATGAAAAACGAAAGTATTAGCGGGAAGATTGCCCCACTCTTATGCTAGTTAGAGAAAAAAACAAAACCTATAACGGAGACCTCATTGAGAATTTGCAGATAATCGGGGGACTAACACAAGGTTTCCCTTCTGGGTTGTTGTTCTCAAGGTGGAATTCAAGTTAGTCCCAGAGCGGGATGCGATAAAGCACGGTGAAATAACTTGGTTGTTTCCATTGAATCCATGAAAAACGACACAAAACTGAATTTGATGCTAAGAGTTTTGACCACGTTGACATCATTCTCAATTCCTCCACAGCACTTGTGAAGGACAACCTCATTTCAGTTTTGGTGCATGCATGCACAAAATGTTACATGTAAGTTCCGGAGTGCAAGTAGATGGATTTATGATTATAAAGCCACCTAAATGCATCTTATCCATATTCCACAGCCAGGAGGCGCACATAGTTTCTTTAGATGGTTTTTGAAAGCCCATAAATGTATATCCACTTAAGGTACGACAAACACTTCATGTCCAAAATAAGGCAGTGACATCTAATCCGACCAACACCTGCCTGTGGAATACATACCTATCTTTCCTAATCTGAAAGCTTTCCAGAACAGTTGATTATAGCCAGCAAACCCATTATAGAACATGGTCTATAAAATCTAGTTGTGAAATTTGAGCACCATCCAAAGGTAGAATCAAAATTTATATATACTCGTTTTTGCAAGTCAAGTCATTTGTCGCAACAAGACAGTTTTCCTATTAATCTTGTTCATAAATCTGCTGCTACATCAGAATACCTCCATGCCCAAATTACAATCTAAAATTTCCAATTTAATTTTTTAGGAGATTTGGGAACTACAATACTCATGAAAAACCTATTAGAACTTCAACACTGAGAAAATCCTGCTAGATGCTAATGTGATACATGAGGGAGGACTCTGCTATCACTAGTATAATATATAGCATGAAGGGAAAACAACTTAAAGAGGCGGAAAATTTTGAAATGAGTACCTTGTGAAAAATTTGTAGAAAAGAGAAAACCAGTGTGCCAGCTATCGGAATCAAATGAACTATGGTTTAGCACTTGTAGATTTCTCCACGTTTCATTATTAAAGGGGTTCCAATCTTGTCTTTAACTGCCTATCTTTTTGTTTATATTTCTGATTCTACGTGGATGCCCTATGTTATCCGTAACCTAGAGCATAGATTTAGCTTCTAATTATACATGCGCCTGAATATGATGGAAAGCTAGTAAACAATCATTAAAACCAATCAAAGCACAGTTAGCAACAAGATTGTCTCAATGGATAGGTAAAATACCTTGAACAGCCCATATTACTCCTCGAGAGGCATGTCGGATTTTCGGATTCGGCCTTAATACAGAACAGAAAGAACATTTAACGTCTGCACATTTCAACAATGATAATCCACGATCTAGCAGCATACGTTACAAGAAAAATAATTGAAACAGGAACTTATTATCTGCCATCAACAATTGTGATTGTCACATTATTACTGGGATATTGTTGATGGCTTTGATGCAGTAATGTCTCTTAACGCAAGTGGCGTTTCCTTTCAGCAAATGGGGGTTGCATTGGAGTTGAAACAGAAGAAATCTCACTATTCAGCATTGAAATGACAGTAAATGCTGTTGGTCTATCTTCTGGAAGCTCTTGAACAAGCAGTAGGCCAACATGTATGCATCTAAATATTTCCTTCCGTGAACTTCGATCGGATATTACGGGATCTACTAGAGCTGAAATGTTGCCTTCATTCCATAATTTCCATGCCTGCAAAGAGAAATAGTAATAGAAATAAGCGTGTCGCAGTTTAAAATTTGTCGGAAACGAAAATTCAAGCTTTTACATATGAAATATGATGCAGATGGACATACAAATCCTAAAAGACTCAAGGCTTGCTCATGTCGGGGAATCCGACCGGTGATGTTCTGATACTTGCTCATAGGAGGCCAAGCACACTGACACAATATTTAACGTGGTTCGGTAAAACCGCCTACATCCACAGGAGAAGTCAATATATTTAGAGATAGAGAAAGAATACAAAACAAATACATGGAGGAGGAGGATTACACCCTCTCATACTCAACTCTCACCTCTCTTTGCTGCACTTGCAGCTGCTGCAATGGCAGCAAGGCTGCTGCCATTGCAGCTCTCTCTTCCTCTCTACTCTCTTCACATTCTCACAATTCTCTTCTCTCATTTTGCTCTCTAACATATGCCTCTATTTATAGGCATTCATGGAGGCTTTTCTTCAACAAAGGTGGCTGCCAACTCCAACTCTTCTTCAACAATGGTGGCTGCCAACCTTTGACATCTTGTATGAATGCACATGTTTGGTGCAATACCAAATGGTTGTTGCACATTAATGGCAACCAACCTAACAATCACCCCCTTTGCCATTCATGTAGGGCAACTGTCCTCTTTCTTCTTCAACACAAGCTTGCATCTTGCAGCTCTTCCAAGCTTTTCATTTTGAGAGCATCTTTGGCCAAGTTTATAGGTACTCACCAAACCTTTCAATCATCAGAGTAACCTAAGCACACCTTTTCTCACACAAAAGGATCACTATAACCAGATGGTCTGCCACATCACATCTGAATAGTGTTAACGCTTGTCTCTGGAACAACATTCCCCTTCGAGCGTGCTCGGTCCGGAATGATTCATCAAGCCTCTCATCAAGGCTTACAACACCCCCTCAAACGGATATTTCAAGTGCGACAGTCATTATTTGAGTATCTCAATATGATCACAAGCTCACCACTCTTCCAAGAGTTTACTCATCCAGGAGTTGCGCCTGCCCTCTGTTTCACCCTAGAAACCACGCCTTACTTCTCCATGAGTCTCCTACTCTTAGTCTCAAGAGTCCAGGTAGCTTTCCACCTTTAACCATGGGGGCAGCCCATAAAAGGTTGATCCATATCTGTCTTCATACTCTGAGTATTACAATGCCATTACCGAGCCCACCACCTTGACAAGAGTCAACTTGTTCCCGGAACCTGCGCATGCCCTTCTGCACCTTCATAGCAGCCGCGTCTTAATGCTCCACAAGTCATCCACTTATTGTCCAAGGCAAATGTCTTCTAGCTCATTGATCTTTAGCATGAGGGCAATATCCATGAAAGTCAATCCTGCATTTATCTTCATACTCATCATAGCCCTTTCATTGGCTATCCATCTGTCCACTCATACCTAGCCATCACATTGGCTCTGGGGCGTTCTGAACTGGGCTCCTTTCACGGCCCTCACACCTTCTCCTGAGGTGTCTCCGCTCGTTGTCATGCGGCGGTCTAATTATAGGCTCATCTCATAGCCTCCATACCTTACTCCTGAGGTGTCTCCGCTCGTCATCATACGACGATCTAATCATGGGCTCATCTCATAGCCCTCACACCTTCTCCTGAGGTGTCTCCGCTCGTCGTCATGCGGCGGTCTAATTATAGGCTTTTCTCATAGCCCTCACACCTTCTCTTTAAGGTGTCTTCGCCTTTCATAGGCGATCACATCCTTCTTCAACTGAGATGCTTCAAAGTGGCTCCATAAATTCTCTACCACCATGTGGACTATGGGAGAGATCACTGCCACTAATTACATAGAAAGAGAAAGTTGCGGTATACTCCTCGCAATCCTCCACCTCAATTTCTATGTTTGGAGCTTCTACGCCTTTTCTGCTTAACAGCTCCACCCACACCAACTCTCTTTGGTGTCTTCGCCTTTCATCATAGGCGGTCGCCTTTTATCACAGGCGTTTGCACCCCCTCAATTAGGTGCATCTACAACAGCTCACCCTTCCATCTTTACATGCATTGAAAGGTCCTTGTTTGTTGCCTTTATCAAGAGCACAAGAGACTTCTTGTTGTACAACCTTTTCATACAGTCTCTGCTTTGAGCTTCATCTGGGAACTATTCTTTTCCTTGCACTTGTTGTCTCATTACAGTACCTCGTTGGATCCTCCGGGTACTCCTACACAATCTTCATGTGCTCTCGTGCAATTTTGGTTCTCCAGATTTCTCCCTATTCCTTGCTTATGTTTGACAGCAGCTCATCCTGTCACAACATCTATCCAAGTCAAAATAGGGTGTCAATCTTTATCCTTTTGCTGTATTTCTCTTCCATTATCAGGGTCTTCATCAATTCTCCCCTCGAGAAATTACAGTCACCGAATCTAACTTTCTTGGAGAAATCATCACTTCATCAGATCCTTGATCATACGGAACCCAACTGTTCCTTTGTGCCGTCATCCTGCTAGTCTTCAACAGTTTCATAACAAACTGTCACATATACGAAAATAGTACCGTATGGATAATCCTTCCACTAAGCAAGTTCCCAGGAAAGATTGGAGGGGTCACAACGGTCCCGCTTAAAACCCAATCTCCTAGACAGAACTTCTTAGGCCATATCTATCCATCGTACTGTCTTTCCGTATATACAACCATTTGCTAGCCTTGTCGCGGCATTTCTTTACAAGTGATCTGGGGTATCCTTGTTTTATACCTGATTTCTCAACATCTGGTGAGACTACCAGTGCTCAGATTCGTCAAGATTGGTCTTCATCAAATTTCACTCTCCACCTCAAATTGTCCACATGATCGGGTGTTTAGAGTGTCCCAATTTTACCTTCCCTTAAGGCAATTAAAATTCCCCACGTAATAGTTCACCGCATGTAATTGGGCAAACATGTGTGATTTCTTCTTCTTCAGCTCCATCGACCACCATGATGACCATCATATGCCTCCTGATCGGGCAATCTCTCTTTAATAATTCATCACTGCCATTTCTGATCTCAATCTCAACGATCGGACCGTACCATTGCATCCGGAACGATCAAATTAGCTGGAAACAAGTCTGAAATCGTCCAAATCGCACTTCAGACGGCTAAGATTTGATCAAAACAATTTTGGCCTGTTTAACGACCCAGATTCAATCTCAGAACCGGTTGCACGTAGACTCTGCCACACAGGATCAAAATCCAGGGAGCTGATGTGGCTGTAATGACGTGTCATCCACGTAGGACATATAGGTCAACAAAAGCTGACGTGGCAGTTTGACTGGTCAGAGTGCTGCTGTGTCAGGTGACGTGTCTGCTGACTGTGCAGAACTACTGACATGGCAGAGGACGTGGCAGTTTGACTGGTCAGAGTGCTGATGTGTCAGGTGACGTGTCTGATGACTGTGCAGAACTGTTGACGTGACTAATGACGTGGCCGTTTGACTGGTCAGAGTGCTGATATGTCAGGTGACATGTCTGATGACTGTGCAGAACTGTTGACGTGGCTGATGACGTGGACAATCACCCCGCCGGCGCGTGCGATGGTTTCCGACGTCTGATTTCGACGCGGTTTTCACCAGTGGCTTCATCTCTTCCTCCTCTACACAGTGGTATGGTCAAAACACAATTTTGACAACTTTCATTTTTGAGCAAAATCAAACACCACTTTAAACCGAACGCTCTGATACCAATTGTCGGGGAATCCGACTGGTGATGTTCTGATACTTGCTCATAGGAGGCCAAACACACTGACATAATATTTAACGTGGTTCGGCAAAACCGCCTACATCCACGGGAGAAGTCAATATATTTAGAGATAGAGAAAGAATACAAAACAAATACATGGAGGAGAATGATAACTTCATTCTACTCTACTCCCAACCCTCTCTTTGCTGCCATTGCAGCTCTCTCTTCCTCTCTACTCTCTTCACATTCTCACAATTCTCTTCTCACATTTTGCTCTCTAACACATGCCTCTATTTATAGGCATTCATGGAGGCTTTTCTTCAACAAAGGTGGCTGCCAACTCCAACTCTTCTTTAACAATGGTGGCTGCCAACCTTTGACATCTTGTATGAATGCACATGTTTGGTGCAATACCAAATGGTTGTTGCACATTAATGGCAACCAACCTAACAGCTCATTCCAATAGAAAGTAGCATTTCTTCTCCCGCTTACAATCTCTAAAACCCCAAAGCTGAAGACATTTGATTTCTCCGATAATCTACCCTCCATTGCATATTCATGAGGAGCCATATAGCCACAACACGATATCATTAAAACATGAAAAAGATTTTTGAGCTTACAAGGTTTGAATAGGTATGTTCAATGCATGGGATACAGTGAAAGGCTGGAGTTCGAATAGACAAGGGTTCTTAGGGAGTTCCAACTACCCTTCTAGTAGAATAGTCATACTAACATAATAATCTTAGACTTTGTGTATATCATAATTTTAAATCATAGCTGATAGGGGAAGTTACTAACATGTGGTGACTAATCTTTCCATATTTTAGAGTGTCATGCTCACTACATATTAATTTTATGACGAGCATTACCTCATGATATTTCTTGTTATGACTACTTGTGAAACTCAGTTGTAAAAACAGAAGTCAAATTTATATACATTACTTATTGTTTTATTATCTTATAAATGTATATTAAATGTTATTTATTCAATGTATTGCTAAACTTACTCCCTTGTTATTTATTATTTTCAAGTGTATAACATTATTTTATTAGGTTATTTTTTTTGGATTTCTAGAACCAAGACTTTTGATTATAATTAATGCTATTATGGTATGTTTAGTCAGTGCTTCATATTCGCTAAATCTGTATTAAGGATTGTATTAAGATGTTAATATATATTATGAAAGTAATTATGATAGCAAATTTATTATGAAATTAATTATGATAGCAAATGCTACTTAGTCCTCCGATTGAGTTATATAGAAAAAAATTTATATGCAAGTTTAGGTTCGTATATGATAAAAAACCTAGATAGAGGACCTTGTTTATCTGCAAGTCATGAATCCAGCGATCATGTCGTGACAAAATAATTGATTGGCTTGTTTCTGTTGGCTACCCATAGTACTTAAGTTGCAACTGATATATTACTGTACCATATTCCGACATATCGATTTGTTGAATTAGCTGGGCTGAAAAATCCAAGTTCTAAGAGATTATAGTTTCTGGATCTTTGACGGGTTGAGAAGAGTGATGGCATCTACTGCATAAACATAAACTGAACAGGAATACGATAGAAACAGAAGAAGAGCTACAGCAGCTTCGCAGTTGCCGCCAAGTCCCATAACTTGTTATTGATGAGAATGGATGACTAACAAATGGCTAATGATAGTTTAGAAAAAGGATGCCATGAACAAGAATATTTCTTTTCCAGTCCCTTTACTTAATTCCAATCAAAATATTGTTTTTCAAAGATATACTATGTTTAGCAATTAAAAGTAGGCACTTTTTTATGTTTTTTGTTATTTTCTATGGATAAAGAATGTTTAACCACACTGTTATATTACATAAGCAGGGTTATGTTTTACTGTAAGATGTTGACCTTCTTATGTTAAAATAGTGAAATATATTCAGGATGAACATGATCAACTAGCTTGGAAAATAAATTTTTTCTTTTTCTATGATATTTTCACAAGACATTCACCTGCCTCAGATGATTGACCTGCTCCTGTTAGGTGTTGCCTATAAGCTCTTAAAATTATTGTTTTAGTTGGTCTATTTTGACACTGCCTGCAATATTTACGTGGGTGATGATTAAATTTATACTCTAAAACCATCGAGTGCTATTTACACCAAAGAAGTCTAAAAAGGCAGGTCAAAAGAACTTGCTGTATATCATCACAATGATAATGAGGACTGTTTTTTAAACAAATTTTCAGTGCAATAATAGCATATTTTAGGTACCAATCTAACATAATTGAGCTCATATATTGAATTGTTTTTATTATACATTATGATATAAGACCATAATCTTTAATAGTTATGAACTGTTTCGTAAACAAGCTGTCAAACCCAGCTTTGACGAAGAAACTTGCAGTTTCCTTACTATTGTTAATCTGAATCCTGCTCTCATGGCCCTTATACATGGAGATTACAAGCCAAAGATAAGAACAATCGTACTAATCTAAACAATCCTGATAAAGCTAATTGGAAACTAATCTAATTTAGATATAGACATAGTAGAAACCAATTGCACTCCCCTTCAAGCTGGAGTTCCCTTGTTCTAATCATTTCTCTTTTCTTAACAAAGCTTCCAAAAGACTCTGGGTTGGTGAAAATATCTGCCGCTGACATTACTTTTGTTCAACTGTCTTTTATTTTAAATGTTCACGAATAAAATGGAACTTGATATCGATGTGTTTGCTTCTCCCATGTTGTACTGGATTCTTGGCTAGTTTGATTGCTGCCTCGTTATGCACCTATATAGTCATAGTCTTCTGCTGAATGACCCATTGCTGCCAGCAAGTTCTTCAACCAAATAGCATCACAAACTGTGAAGGCGGTGGCAACGTATTCTACCTAACATGTGGACAAAGCTCCAGTGTTTTGTTTTTGCAGGTAAATCAGACCGAGATTCTCTAAATGAAAACACATCTTTTCGAAACGGAGGTACAGAAGCCGTCATTTCGAGCATTTTGTCAACATTCCGAGTTTTCTTATTTTCTTTAATATGGAAGTAGAATACAAATACCACGAAAGTAACTTTCTGATGTCAGTCTTACCAAGTCATTCCAAGCAATGTAATGTTATATAACATTTCAGAATGATCAAACAGAAAGTAAACATGTTCTGACCTCTATCGGTCTTTAAGATCAGAAAATTGTCACATTGTTAATGGAATTTATCATCTGGCTCTGAGTAAAGGACTCTGTACCCGAGGAACTCTGCCTTTCAACAAATGCTGGTTTCTTTGGAGTAGGAAGATCCACAATTTCACTATTTAGCATGGAAATGATAGTTGACACGGGCGGTCTATCTTTCGCCAATTCTTGCACACACAACAGACAAATATGCATGCATCGGAATATCTCCACCTGAAAACATGGATCTGATATTGTAGGATCGACCAAAGCTGCAATGTCACCTTCATTCCACAGTTTCCAAGCCTGCAAATGTTGATACAATCATACAAGTAAGAGTCTGCACGTTTAATAGTATCAGAAATTGAAAGGTGCTTTCCAAATGTATCTCAGGCAATGTGGCGGACAGACATACAAATCCTACAAGACTCAAAGCATGCTCATTGCTATAAAAATGAGCGTTTCTTCTCCCGCTCACGATCTCCAGCAACAGCACTCCAAAGCTAAACACATCTGATTTCTCTGAAAATCTTCCTTCCATTAAATATTCAGGGGACATAAAGCCACTGCATAAGCATAACAGCTTTCTGAGCTCAAATTAGAGAAACAGTCGTAGTAGTGAAAAAAAAAATAAAAAATACTTACATGGTTCCTACAACCCTGGTAGTATTCACTTCATTGCCGCCAGAAATCCTGGCTATTCCAAAGTCTGAAATTTTTGGATTCAGCTCGTGGTCCAATAAGATGTTACTTGGCTTCAGATCTCTATGAAAAATTCTTAGTCTAGAATCTCTGTGAAGGTAAAGAAGACCTCGACAAATTCCATTAATAATGTGGAAGCGCCTTTTCCAATCTAGTTGTCCTTTCCTGACTGCATCTAAACAGATTGTATCCAGAAAACATCATGAGAAAACACGGGCTAATGAAAATGAGTCAAGAAAAGTAGCCATCTGCTTCTCCTGCTTGAAACTTATGATCTATGAAATTGAAAATGAGTTAAGAAAAAGTAGTAGCTAAACAAAACAGAGCTGTAGCCCTAACCAAAGAGAAATACATCCAAGCTTTTATTCGGCATGTACTCATAAACCAGCATCATCTCTTCTCCTTCAACACAGCAACCAAGAAGTCTCACAAGATTCCTGTGTTGGAGTTTAGAAATCACCGCAACTTCATTCATAAACTCTTCGAGCCCTTGACCAGATGTTCTAGAAAGTCTTTTCACAGCTATTTCCTGTCCATCTGGCAATTTTCCCTGCAATGTCATATCAAACCGATAAATACCTATTTGCTCTAAATAACTGTAAAGAACCTTTAGTTGAGAAGAGTTACGCTGTATACTGCACCAAAGCCGCCCTGCCCAAGCTTCATGGATATGTCAAAGTTGTTTGTAGCAGTTTCAAGAATTTGTAATTTGAAGAATGGTTCAAGTTTAACTTCCCTCATGTTTCCGGGCCAGTTTCCATCAAAAACTGTTTCTTGAGCTTCTGACGATAAGGTCTCCTCACTTATCAAATTCCTTTCTGAATTGAAGTGGAAGTATCGTTATTATTTGAGAATTGTTTTCTTCTTTTCTTGTAAAAATGGTTAAGTTTAGAAGTCCAGTAAGCTAATACGACGTAGCATATTACCTCTATGTGTAGCCATCCACTTCCAAGAAAAAAACGCACAGATGCAGATAGCTATGGCTCCTACAATCACTGACATACTGATGATTACTTTCATGTTTCTCTTGTTATCTGCAACTAAAAAATTGTACTGATGGTTATTTAAGAAAATTATAATGGAAATATGAAAAAACTTATCAATATTTTCTCTTCCTGATACAGAACTCGATGTATCTACACTAGTTATGCACATCTGATAAACGAAACACTAGTGAAAGGAAATCAGAAAATATTATTATTATTACCAAGTTCTGTATACGCCAGGCGAATGTTGAGATCTGTTCCTCCTTCAGAGAACTTTTGTATATCAATCAAGTTTCCTGTCCATACCATACAGCCAAAACCATTATAATATGAATAAGCGACACAAGAACAATTCCTCAAGCACTCATCTTTGCATTCTTGTTCGGAGGACGGAGATGACCAGTACTCGGCAAAGGTTGGCACCTTCATCATCTCTAGCTTCATAAACCCATCTTTTCCCACTTCACTACCATTTTGTATTCCATCACACTGCAACGATGTCATCCTAACACATCCGCTAGTCCAAATTCCTCTGTTCCATTCATCTTTATTTTTTGCAACAAACCCTTTTAAACATGTGCAGATAGGTGAATTCTGTGCATCGCAGCTTCCAAATGGCCCGCACTTGCCATAAATATCACACTCAGTTGATGGAACTTCCCAGTTATACTCCCAACCTCCCTTCTCATAATCCCAGTATTGTTCAATAAATTTTCCATGAGAAGTCAAAACATACGTTGCACGGATAACTGGGTCTTGAATTAAACTAAGAGTGAAAGTGCCATCTGCTTCTTCTTGTACACTAAATCCTTTTAAATACACAGAAGAATACATTCCTGGTATTCCAATAAAATTCTGACCACCCCATGGACCACTACGCCAAAATGGACGACCATTGTACCAGATGAAGAACTCAGGAATTCCTAATGGATTGAGACCAGCAGAGAAATTTCCAACTGAAGGATCAGATGAACTTCTCCATGACATTAGCAGTGTCTTTTTCCCAGTTCTTGCGTTAGAACTAAGTCTCATCTTTGGTATGTAAGTATCCATAGGCTGCTGGAAACTTTGCCATACAAGGTTTCCATTCGGTCCAGCTTTCAAGACAAGGTTTCCATCATCAGTAAGCTGTGCAGTTGTCTGATAGAGCCCAATTGAAACATTTGACGACCACAGAACCTTTTCCTGACCATTCAAAACCACAAGATTTCCATCTTCAGATATTGTCATCATCCCAGAAGAATCGTTGATTGGGTTGTTTCTGTTGGCCACCCAGAGTACTTGAGTTTCTGCTGATATATTACAATACCATATTCCGACAAATCGATATGTTGAATTAACTGGGCTGAAAAATCCCAGTTCGAACTTATTGCCAGCAGAGACTATAGCTTCTGGATCTTTGATGGGTTGAGAAGGAGTAATGGTATCTCCTGCATCACCATAAACTGAACAGGAACACGATAGAAAAAGAAGAACAGCTACTGCAACTTCGCAGTTGCCGAGTCCCATACTTGTTATTGATGAGAATGGAAGACTAACAAATGACTTCATGACTGTTCAGAGAAAGAATTCCATGAAGAAGAATATCTCTCTTCATGTTCTTTTTGTTCCCAGTCATGAGGTTATTTTTCAAAGAGAAACTAGTTAAGCAATCAAAAGTCATAAATTTTTATGTTATCTATAAATTTCCATCTATAAAGAAAGTGTTAAAACAGTGATATTTCATCAGGATGGACCTGGTCGACTAGCTTGTGAGATCGATAGCATTTTTATTTTTATTTTTATAGGATAGTATCACAATACATACACTTGACTCACCTTCATTGACATGTTCCTGGTAGGCACTATCAAGAAGCTCTTGACATTCTTATTTGAAAGTAGCTTTACTCGTACTTGGTCTATTTTGAATTTGCCTGCAATATTTATGTTTCTAAGAAAGAGGCTATTTATACTGAAGAAGTCTGAAGAGCCTGTCCGGTCTAAAGACGTTGCTGTATCATCACATTGATAATGCATCACCATGATATAATATTTTAGGTGCCAAGCTTATATATGGCGTAGTTGAAATCTTTTTATTCGACCTTATGTGGCCCTACAGACTTCAGCCAGTTATTGTAGCAATCTTTGGACTTTTTTTCCTACATGAAAAGGTAAAAACCTTTGACGTCTTTGAAAACAGCCCTTCCCATAAATATTCAAGGGACATGTAAACCACTCCATAAGAAATTAAAATTGTTTCTTAGCTCAAACCTTTGATACTTCAATACAGTAGAAAATAGGAAAGAAAAGTCTACTCAATAGCATTCTCTTGATCTTCTCTGCCACCAGAGATCTTGGCCGTCCCATGTCTGAAATTTTTGGATTCATCCAGTGTAATGTTTTGAATAAATAAGTAGGAAAATACAATAAAGCCCTTAGTGGCTTAAAAAGTGGGTATAAATAAATGAGGGGTAGTGTAGTAATTCAACAAAAACTTGATAAATATAAATAGAAAGTAAAAAAAAACAAAAAAACAAAAGAAGTGATCTGAAATTTGAGAGAGAATCGGCAGGAGAGAGAAGGGAGAAAGAAGAAGAAGAGAAAAGAGGGAAATTAGAAGAAAAATAGAAAGGAGTTGAAGGAAATAAGTTTAAAGGTAAGATTATATATAAATATGTGTTGATTAAGTTTTAATTTTGATTTTGATAAATGTTAGGGTTTTGAAAATTTATGTTTTAGGTTTGATTGATGAATTAATTGGATGTTATGAGTTTGATTGTTATGGGTAATTGATTATTTGGTGGATTTTGAGAGATTGAATTGAAAGATGATGATTTTGAGTTATGATTTTGTTTGAATGGTGAAATTGTGTTAGAAATCAGGGGATAACAGTAGGTAATCTGTGAAAATTCTGGGTTTGAGGTTGAAGATGACGAAAATTCAATTTGGTCCTTCAATTTTGGAAACTTACAGTTTAGTCCCCAAACTTTGGAAAATTACAGAACGGTCCCTGGAGCGTATTCTGAGATTCTGAACAGAATAAAATATGAATTATGGGCAGAATTACTGTATAGTTATGAAATTTTAAAACTTTCAATTTAGTCCTCTAATTTGATAAAAATTACCATTTGACCCTAAAAATTTGGTAAAATTCCAGAATGGTCCCTGGAGTATAATGAGATATTCTGGACAGATTTTAGGATTAATTATGGTCAGAATTTCAGTATATTCATGGATTTATGATAAATTTTAGTTTGGTCCTCCAATTAGATGGAAATTACAATTTGGCCCTAAAAATGAGATAAATTTCATATTAGTCCCTAGCTGTGATGTTAGCTTTTTCAGATTGGTTTGATGAATAATTTAGGGTTATTTAGTGAATTATTACCATTTTATTATTTGTTTTATTATGGAATAGATTTCGGGAAAACCGTTAATTTTTGAGTTTTTAGGAAAATAACTAATTTAGTCTAAAAACATATAAGGTTATGGAATAGACTATTAGTTAAATGTATTAAATAGATTGTATATTCTTTTGAGTCATTCTTGAATACGTTTCCTTTATATTCAGATAATCTTGATATTCTACCGGCGGGACGTTAGTAGGATTTTCTTCGGTGTCTGCTTTTGACTTTTGTTTTGCTTCGAGTCAGGTGAGTGGATAATTTTCCATATGCATGAGAAATATTATAAATATTTGATTTGTTAATATGAATTGGATCATGCTTCTTGATAATATATATGGTGATTATTATCCTTGTTATAATAAGCATGATCATTTGTTGAATCTGAATCCTTGATATGAATCAGTATGTATTTTGAATTGACTTCTGAATTGATAGCTCCTCATTTGATTGATGTCATGAGTTGAGCCTTGAGATATTAATATGTCTGTTTGAGTATGATTATGACCCTTTGGTATGTCAGTCAGAATACTCATGCTAACAGGGTAGTGTTAGTCTTTGTGCACATCGTATCTGAACCCTAGTTGGTCGGGGGAGTCACCAACCTGTGTGGACTGATCATCCCACAGTACGGAGCCTCATGCTCATTGCATTTTGATTTTCTGACGAATTTTACCATATGATATTCTTGTTATG
>SRLM01000368.1:358074-613369 GCA_015708895.1 Populus ilicifolia | reverse complement strand
TGAATTGATAGCTCCTCATTTGATTGATGTCATGAGTTGAGCCTTGAGATATTAATATGTCTGTTTGAGTATGATTATGACCCTATGGTATGTCAGTCAGAATACCCATGCTAACAGGGTAGTGTTAGTCTTTGTGCACATCGTATCTGAACCCTAGTTGGTCGGGGGAGTCACCAACCTGTGTGGACTGATCATCCCACAGTACGGAGCCTCATGCTCATTGCATTTTGATTTTCTGACGAATTTTACCATATGATATTCTTGTTATGGTCTATTTGAGAAACCTTTTTTATAAGAACATAAAGCCATACTTGTATATATATTTCTCATTGTTGTATTATCTTGTGTGTGTATATTGAACATTATCTACTCACTGAGTTGTTAACTCACACTCTCACTATTTATCATTTTCAGGCTTATAGCTTGATAGTAGGTCACTTTTGTTGGACCTTCAGAACCTGCTCTTTTTTGTTGTAAATTTGTACATATTCTTTTATGTCTAGTTAGTGCTCCCAAACTATGAAATTATATTAACTCTTGTATTAAGACAATTCAATTATATTATAAAGTTGATTTTGTTATTAATGTTGCGTTGAACTCTGATTGAGTTAGGATAAGTTTGTGTGTGAGTTTGGGTTCGCATAGGTATGGAACCTTGGAGGGGAACCTTTCCTATGTGCCGGTCATGGATCCGGGATTCGGGTCGTGACATCTAGTCTTGCAACAAGATGTTACATGGCTTCAGATCTCTATGAATAATCCTTCGTCTAGAATCTCCATGAAGTAAAGAGGACCCCGACAAATTATTTGGACTCTGTAGAAGCGCCTTTTCCAATCATATTGTTCTAAACTTTTGATCTACATAGATTGTTCCCAACAAAAATTAAAACTGAATGGAAATTGTCGCCACCTTAGCATGTGACCGGCACACACCAACAGGAAATTTAAAAACACTGACAAAATATTCCGTCGGCGAGCAAACACCATTTCCTTAGCCAGTTACATCATCGATGGATTTCCAGATGTAAAGACATCATCAAAAAAAAGTTTTATTAGGGATTTACTATTCGTGGGCATTTTCGATAATTTGTAATGCCGGCAGAAATGCCAACGGAATATTGGCATCAAAAACATAAAATGTACCGGCTAATTTTCGTCAGCCATTCTATGTTTCCTAAAAAAGGTCATTTATAATTAAAAAAATTATAAAAATCACAAGAATTAAAAAAAATAAATTACAATGAACACGTCAGCTCTTCTACCTACACACTTCTTCACTCCTTTCTCCCTGTCAACCTGTATTATGAGTTTCCTCTTATAATTTTATCTAGGGTAACACCAAAAAAGTTGTTCCAACAGAAAAAAATTATAAGAAAGTCTAAGCATATAAAAGGTCAATAAAAAGTTATTTTTTAAAAAAAAACTTTTACCAAGGGATTTGCATTGTTGATAAAAATAAAATGATTCATCAATATATTTACTCACCAAACCATGTGTTTCTTTATTTTAGTTCTACAACTTGAATTGTGATTACCTTTTAAACTTTTTTGATATAACTTTACCTAACTATCCTTTATGACATGACTCAATTTATACTTTTTCTATATCTCAAACATCATAAATGTCAACATGGTTTTTTTGTATATTTATGGGCATTATATAACAAATCAATAACCATGTTGTAAAAATATTTGTTAAATATATATGAGATTTGAAAATTTAAGATTAAAATTTTAAATATAAAATTTGTTAATTATTTGACTATTTTCTAATTATGATATGTTTTTCCTACACTTTCCCGACCATCTTCACATTTTCCCTTTTCCAATAAGATTTTGTTTGCATTGTCATTTCATACATTATTATGGGACCTTTGCTCAAAATTATTTTCATACATAAGTTAAAAAATATGAATGTGAAATCTAACTTAAACGAGTTTAATTCATTTAAATTTAATAAAATTTAGAGAGCTTTCTCTATACAAGACCTTACCTAAAATTTCTTCCTACTAACCATAATGACTCTAAATTTTAATATCTTATTTTTTGAATGCATTAGGAAATTTGGTGTGATTTTTTTTTATATATTTTACTAAAATTTAAGCAAAGTCACCTTTGTATATAGTTTATACCAAGCTATCAACTACACTATCATAATACCATTCAATCATCAATACATCTCAATATGTCATCCAATCAAATATTTCTTGATATAAATTCTACTATAAGCAAACATGTCACTTATTCAATTTATACTTAACATAAATTATGTAAATAAACTTTAAATAAATTGAAGGATTTTCAATTAACATAATAATATATGAAAATTTCAACTTACTACATGTACATAGATTAAGATTCAATACATTACAATTTACACAAAATGATATAATATGTTCATACTAGTAGTACTCTATTTTGTTACGTTACATACCCTTAATAAAAATACTACCCTAAAGGACTGTTATCAACTTGAGTGTACGAAGGTCCTGTTATAACATCAAATTCATAAACATTTGTTAAAATTTGAGGGAGTATTAATGAAATCCGAGTATAGTGCATATAGTTAATTTATGACATGTAAATCCCCAGTTATAATTTTTCTGGGTTGTTAAAATATGAGAAATTTAATCAATAGTAAAATTGGGTAAATGAAATTAAAAAAATCTAAATCAAGATAAAAAAATAGTGAAATTAATAAAATAAAAAGTGAATATAGTACTGAATTGTTGAAAAGAAGAATATCTATGAGGATAAAATGAATACATAAGACCAAGAAAGGTCATTATTCAAAGAACTATCATAGTTGGGAGTTTATGTACAAATGATAAGAGAAAAGGGTAAGGATAAATGTGCAATTAACAAGATGATAAATGTGATGTTTTGAATAAATAAGTAGGAAAATACAATAAAGTCCTTGATGACTTAAAGTATAGGTATAAATGAATGAGGGGTAGTGTAGTAATTCAACAAAACTTGATAAATATAAATAGAAAGTAAAAAAAACAAACAAAAGAAGAGATCTGAAATTTGAGAGAGAATCGGCAGGAGAGAGAAGGGAGAAAGAAGAAGAAGAGAAAAGAGGGAAATTAGAAAGGGAATACAAAGGAGTTGGAGGAAATAAGTAAAAAGGTAAGATTATGTATAAATATGTGTTAATTAAGCTTTAATTTTGGTTTTGATAAATGTTAGGGTTATGAAATTATATTGTGGGTTTAATTGATGAATTAAATTGAATGTTAGGGGTTGATTGTTGTGGTTAATTGATTGTTAAGTTGAATTTGAGAGAATGTAGATGAAAATGATGATTTTGAGTTATGAATTTTGTTTGAATGGTGAAATTATGTTAGAAATAAGGAAAGAACAGTGGGTTTCTGTTGAAATTCTGGGTTGGAGGTTGAAAATGACAAAAATTCAATGTGGTCCCTCAATTTTGGAAAATTACAGTTTAGTCCCCAAACTTTGGAAAATTACAGAATGGTCCCTGGAGCGTATTCTGAGATTCTGAACAGAATAAAATATGAATTATGGGCAGAATTACTGTATAGTTATGAAATTTTAAAACTTTCAATTTAGTCCTCTAATTTGATAAAAATTACTATTTGACCCTAAAAATTTGGTAAAATTCCAGAATGGTCCCTGGAGTATAATGAGATATTCTGGACAGATTTGAGGATTAATTATGGTCAGAATTGCAGTATATTCATGGATTTATGATAAATTTTAGTTTGGTCCTCCAATTAGATGAAAATTACAATTTGGCCCTAAAAATGTGATAAATTCCATATTAGTCCCTAGCTGTGATGTTAGCTTTTTCAGATTGGTTTGATGAATAATTTAGGATTATTTAGTGAATTATTACCATTTTGTTATTTGTTTTATTATGGAATAGGTTTCGGAAAAACCGTTAATTTTTAGGTTTTTAAGAAAATAACTAGTTTAGTCTAAAAACATATAGGGTTATAGAATAGACTCTTAGTTAAGTGTATTAAATAAATTGTATATTCTTTTGAGTCATTCTTGAATATGTTTTCTTTATATTCAGATAATCCTGATATTCTACCGGCGGGACGTCAGTAGGATATTCTTCGGTGTCTGCTTTGACTTTTATTTTGCTTCGAGTCAGGTGAGTGAATAATTTTTCATATGCATGAGAAATATTATAAATATTTGATTTGTTAATATGAATTGGATCATGCTTCTTGATAATATATATGGTGATTATTATCCTTGTTATGCTAAGCATGATCATTTGTTGAATCTGAATTCTTGACATGTACCAGTATGTATTTTGGATTGACTTCTGAATTGATAGCTCCTCATTTGATTGATATCATGAGTTGAGCCTTGATATATTAATATGTCTGTTTGAGAATGATTATGACCCTATGGTATGTCAGTCAGAATACTCATGCTAACAGGGTAGTGTTAGTCTTTGTGCACATCATATCTGAATCCTAGTTGGTCAGGGGAGTCACCAACCTGTGTGGACTGATCATCCCACAGTACGGAGCCTCATGCTCATTACATTTTGATTTTCTGATAAATTTTACCATATGATATTCTTATTATGACCTATTTGAGAAACCTTTTTATAAGAACCTAAAGCCATACTTATATATATATATATATATATATATTTCTCATTGTTGTATTATCTTGTATGTGTATATTGAACATTATCTACTCACTAAGTTGTTGAACTCACACTCTCACTATTTATCATTTTCAAGCTTATAGCTTGATAGCAGGTCACTTTTGTTGGACCTTCAGAACCTGCTTTTTTGGTTGTAAATTTGTACATATTCTTTTATGTCTAGTTAGTGCTCCCAAACTATGAAATTATATTAACTCTTGTATTAAGACAATTCAATTATATTATAAAGTTGATTTTGTTATTAATGTTGCGTTGAACTCTAATTGAGTTAGGATAAGTTTGTGTGTAAGTTTGGGTTCGCATAGGTATGGAACCTTGGAGAGGAACCTTTCCTATGTGCCGGTCATAGATCAGGGATTCGGGTCGTGATAATAAAACTATAAATATCATTTTATTTTTTCTTTTGAAGTGACTTGCAAGAGCAAGAAAGAGGTTAGAGAGAGGCTGGAAAGAAGAAATATTGATAGCAGAACATCCGATAGCTATAATTCCACCTTCCACTATTGGATCAAAATGATATTTGGATATATTGTTCTCCTTCATATCATGTACATTGTTACTAGTTTGTTGATAAATAATTTTGATTGTCTTAAAGGCAAAAATAGATTCTCCTTTTTTTAGACATGTACATTGTCATTAGTTTGTTAATAAGCAATTTTGACTGTCTTATAGGCAAAACTATGTTCCTTTTCTTTTAGACATGTACATTGTCACCAGTTTGTTGATAAGTAATTTTAACTATCTTAGAGGTAGAACTAGGTTCTCCTTGTTTTTAAGAACTTATAGCCTTATGTCTTAGTTTTCTAACAAAACCAATCTCGCTTGAAATGAAGTTCTATAACTTTAGATATAGTTAAAAATCTGAGGAGAGATTAGACAATAATAGTTTAATCAATTGGACACTAACAATCTAATATTTATTGATGAGCAATTTTGACTGTTTTAGAGGCAGAACTGGGTTCTCTTTCATCAGAGAACTTGTAGCCTTATGTTTTAGCTTTCTAACGAGACCAATATTGGTTGAGGTGGAGTTTTATAACTTTGAATGTAGTTAAAAATCTAAGGAGAGGTCAGACAATAATAGTTGGACGATAATAGTCCAATGTTTATTAAAAAGCATTTTTTACTATCTTAGAGACAGAACCGGGTTCTCCTTCCTTAGAGAACTTGTAGTCTCTTGTCTTAGCTTTTTAAAAAGATTAATCTCACTTGAAATATAGTTCTATAACTCTAGATATAATTAAAAATCTGAAAGGAGATCGGACAATAACAGATCAAGGTTTAGACAGTAATAATTCAAATATTAAAAAATGATTGAAAGAAAGTTTTATTGGTTGTTGATATGGTTATTATAAAACATATTCTTAAGTAAGGAAAACTTATGTGGTAAATATGTGATTTACAGGAGGGACCATTGGCATAGTGCAACAGCAACAATAAAGAAGCAAGATTAGAGCTTCTATTATAGGTAGGTGATCCCCACCTAAGCTTTTTAGTTAAATTTAAGATTTTAATATAATAATAATATGAGATGTAAATTTACAACATTAGATATTATGTGAAATTATGGAAGTTGGTGTGATGATGTTATTTCAGATAGTATCTAAATGTATGTGTGTGTTCAAGGAGGACTACCTGGTGCATTACCAAGGGATGAGAGTACCACTAACACAAAAAATATAAGAAGTGTAATATATGTTTTGACTAGCATATATTTAATATACATTAGGATCCCGGGTAAGGGGATCATCATTTATTGGCTAGCATGCATTTATTGTATATTAGGATCCCAAGTAAGGCGGTCAACACATATTGGCTAGCATATATTTAGTGTATGTAGGATCTCGAGTAAGGGGATCAACACATATTGAATAGCATACATTTAGTATATGTAGAATCCTAGGTAAAGGGATCACCTTGCATTGACTACTATAAGGTGATGATGATACTTGTGAAATAGGTATTGGTAATGTATTAAACAAAAATGATCATGATTGATCTTATAAAATCTTGAATGGACGTTGATAATGGAAGAGGAAATGATTTTTAGTAATTGAAAGAGAAAGAGTTTCCAATAAAAAGCAAAAAGAAGAAGTGAATAAAAGATGAATGCATGATTGTCTTTTTAAATTGTTAGATATTTGTATTGCTATATTATTATGACTTTCATGTTTTAATAATATGTATTTTGTTCCAATACCATTTTATGCATTACAGGAGTAGATCCTAACTTATGTTCACTTTTTGCAATCTAAGTTCTAAGGAGTATACTTTTATATTTTGAAATATTATAATTTTTATATAACAAATGTTTAAACTTGAATAGATGAACTTAATTCTAAAATCTATATAATCATGCTTCATGTATACGTGTTTATCTCATTTATTGCCCTATAATAATATTTGTTGTTCAATATATGTTATATTTGTTATGGTTGTGATGTTGATGATCATGTTTGTGAGATTGAGACCCAAGATGATTGAGTTATAATTGAGTTATGAGATTTAAGATATTAGAAATGTAAACAGGGTTTACATTGATAATTTGGAACCTTCCAGCACAAGGGAGACTATTGAAATTTGGTGAAACTTTTGGTAAACTTGAATATAAAAATTGGGAAAAAAATTACCTATATTTTTATGTCCCAAATCATAGGAAAATAATTATAATCACATATGAAAGTATGGAGCATTACATGACAAATGTCTCATATACTTTTACAATTTCTTTATCATTTTAATATGACCTCATTAATCTTAACCTTCAATAATCTTTTTAGGTATTTATGACAATCCTAATTTGGATATTACTAGTGTCAATTAACTCATTAATCAATTCTAATCATTCTATTTAAAAACCTTTTCATTCCTTTCTTTTAAAAACTCTTAGCCATCCTAATTTAGCTATTATTAGTCGAAGCTTATCTCGTTAATGTTCTCGGTCATCCTAACTTGGATGCTATTAACCACATCTAATTTAAACAAATGTTCCTGACCATCCCACTTGGATGTTATTAGCCGTAGCTAATTTGATCAAATGTTCCCCAGCTATCCCGATTTGGATGTTGTTAGCTAAAATTAATCTTATCAAATATTTGCAACCATCTAACTTGAATGCCATTAACTGTAACTAGTCTGATCAAATGTTCTTGACAATCCCAACTTGGATGCCATTAGTTGAAGCTAAGTTTATCAAATATTTCATGTTGCAATTTGCTTCTTGAATCATCAATATTTTGATGATGAAGTAGCAGCTTCACCAATTCCATAGTTATTAATCTTTTGACGACTAAGTATTATCACTTTAACCTTAGTTTCCATCCTTTGGAAACTAAACATCTAACTATATCATTTTTTTACTTACTTATTATAGTAACTAAATATCAAAACCACAACCACACTTCAACTTTTTTATTATGATTGCCAAGTCTCATTTGTAATTTTTGTTATGGCACTAAGTATCTTTATAAAAGAGTTTTAACTATCACTACTATGGTAATTATTATTATTTTTATTTTTATTATTATTATTTACTTCTTAGTTTCAATTTAACAATTCTTTGCCATCAACCAACGGCTTGTAACTAATCATGTTTTCCACATAATCCATCTAAATTTATTTTTTTTAATGTACAATATATATATATATATAATTTGTTGTAACTAGCAATTTATAAGAATAAGTAGCCTACTATTAATTGGATGTGAATTGAAAAGAAGAGGTGTGATATACCTACCCTCTTCTAGTGTCATGGCCTTTTCTAATTGAAGATTCAATCCTCATTGTTTCTCCTGATTTATAAAGAAGTCTTAGGTTATTTTTTCATCAATTCATTGTGTATAATAGATCTGTATTTATTTATTTATTGTATATATGATATATTTCATACATGTCCATTTGTCCTTTCATAATATACATATATCTACTAGGCACATTTCTAAGGTTACCATATTAAAGCTCAAGCATCCACCCGACTTAGTTTTTTATTGATGATTTTTAGTATCTATGTTTCACAAAAACACTATATATAAAGTTTTTTAGAATGTTAACATCTACATCCTCTATGTTTTAGAAGAGCTAACTCATATAAATCATTAACATGTCTAAAGTCACTTATTTCTCATATACAAATTTGTCCATCGCTTTGTAGCATGGCCTATTTGCAGTGTCTAGTCCCTAAGTAAAGTTCTCAAGCTTTAATTCAAGAGGGGTTTTTTTTCCTTCTAAAAGTTAACACCTTCAAGCACAACTTTTATGAATATTGCTATAAAAAATTATATCATTCACTGACCTTAAATCCATTTAGAAGTTAATAGACAATTTTATCCTATAGCCTATCACCTAAACCTTTAACATTTCTTCTATATCTTATGTTCTATAAATCTAAATAGAGGGAAACTTATTTCAATTTAAACTAACACATCTATATATAATTCCTATAAACAACATGTGTTAAAAGTTACTAATATCAAATCTCAAACCCAATTAGAAATCAGATAACAATTTTGTCCAATAATTTTCTACATGACCTTACCTTAGTATTTTTTCACTAGATAGGTGATCCATTACAGTGTAACTACTTTTGAAAAATCCTCATATTTTTTTTTATTGGACTGGTAACCCATTACAATGTGACTGCTTTTGAAAAATCCTTATATTTTTTCACTGGACAGATAAATCATTACAATATGACCAATATGAAAAATCCTCATATTTTTCAAATATCGAGTAAGTCGCCTGGAACAATTTGACCACTTGCTAGTTTCCTTGTATTTTATCATCGGGTAGGTTGCCTGGAACAATTAGACTGCTCGAGAAACCTTTTTCGTGTTTCTTCTTCCTATCAAGCAAGTCGCCAAGAAAATTAGACTACTCGTGAAATTCTTCGTGTTTTATCATCAGACAGGTTGTCCAAAACAATTTGATTTATTTAAAAATAACAAAAAAAAAATAATGGATCATCTTCCAAATGACTTGTTTTCTCTTAAAAAGTCATATGTTAATCTATAGTTTTTGAAGTTTTCAGAACTCCTAGAAAAAAAAAAGTTTTTTTTGTGTCTACTTTTCTTTATAAATTTACTATACAACGCCAAATAAAAACAAAATTTTCCAATGACTTTGCATTGTAAATATTATAAAAAGAGAGTAACTTTCATAACCTAATTTTTGAACAAATTGAATATAGTTGAAAATAAAGTTTTAAAAAATACAAATTCAAAGTTTAGGGTTGAAATAATCAAAATTAAGATTCAATTAGTCAGAAATAAAAGAATTAATAAGTTTGGAAATTTAATTAAATTTTAGATTAGTTTAATTAATGAAATCAAAGATTTAATTAAAGAATTAATAAGTTTGTGAACTTAATTAAATTTTAATTTAATTATTTAAAAAATTTAAAGAATTAATTGAAGAAATAACAAAGTTTGGCGCTAATTAAAGGCAAAATTGCAAAAAATTATAATCCAAGGATCAAATTAAATATTCCAGAAACCTAGGACTATTGTGTAAATGGTATTTGACCTAGGATTCAATTGAAATTTATCCAAGGGGCACAATTAAAAAAATTCTTTATGACTGATTAAGGTCCCAATTATTAAGATTAAAGCGTTAGGGACCAAAGTGAAAATAGTCAAACGGTGCCGTTTTGTAATACTGTTCATTATCCCTTCTGTTTCGCGCAGATGGCAGCTGATTCAACAGGGAAATCCACAGTGCATCCGATCCCAATCGTAACCATGTCTTCTGCCACGATCCTGTTCGAGAAGGTAGTGGTTTTTGAAGCTCTCTGGCCTTATGAAAGGTAGAGCAGAGCAGGGGAAAAGAGGGGGAAAACGGGGGGTGAACCGGCTAAACAGGGATTGAGAACCAGAAGGAAACAGGGGCCAAAAACGCAAAAAAATAAAAAGAACAGAGCAGAGGCAGGGAGGAGAGGTGAACTGGCAGTGGGGGACGAAAAACCTGAGGAAGAAAAAACCCAGAAAACCAAAGAAAAAACCAGAAAATAAAAAAGCAAAAAAAAAAAAACACAGAGCAACACATAGAGAACTAGGAAGAAAAAGGGCAGCATACACACAAACAAGGATTGTCCCTGCCATTGTTTTATCCCTACAACAAGAAAAACAAAAGAAGACTCAACAATTGACATCCACAGTAAACCGGCATCTTCACTGTTGATCCTTTCCTCCTCTCAAATCTGCTGGAGGACGCAAGCAGACGGTGGACACAGAAGCAAAGGAAAGCAGAAGAAGAAGCAGAGGAGAGGAGGTAGTGTCGGTCAGCCAGAGCTTCGCCATCGTTTCCATCGCCTCCAGCAGATCAGGGAATCGACTTCTTCTGCTCGCATGGTTTCAGTGAATTAGCATTTACAGTGTGCAAGTGAATTTTAATTCACTTGCACAGAATAGCAACTTGCTTAGCCCAGCCAGGTCACTGGCTTGGGCCAGTGACCGGGCAGAGCTGGCTGGGTCCAACCCAGTCTATATGGGCTAATCTAGGCCCAGCTCTTAAATAATAAAAAATAAAAAAATAAAAAATATATACATAAATAAAAATAATATAAATTTATTAATTTATTCACTAAAGTAAAAATCAGGAATAAAATATTAATTTAAATTTATATTATTCATTGTATTTTATTTTATTTAGCTAAAAAAATAAAAAAATATGTTTATACGTGAAAATAAATTTATTTTATTTGTTTATTTATTAACATTATAGTCATGAATAAAAATATTAATAAAAATTTATTTTATAGCTACATAATATTATTAACGCTAAAATTAAAATTATCTGTAATTAAATATTTATTAGTGCTAGAATAAGAATATTATAAGTAAATTATTATAGCCTAAACTATTAAATATTTAATAATTTAAAATAAAATCAGCAATATAATATTTTAGATAAAATATTTAAATAATAATAATATTTATTTTTTTGTATAATCAGTTTTAAATCATAAAATTGTTATTGATTAACTAATAACTATAATAATTAAATAAAATTATTTTTTATTGAAAGATAAAATATTAAAAAAATAATTTTTTAAGAATGTCGTGATGCATAGAGTTTATCAATAAATTTCTCTTCTCCCTCCACTCCTTTAGTGGCCGGCTATCGCTTGGGTTTTCTCTCTCGACATACATTGTTTCTTTTGTTATGAAATTCTGAATTTTGTCTTTCCTTAACACTAACTTCTAGTCTTATCATTTTGGTCCTTAATAATCAGTACGTATAAGAACTCTAGATTTTCTCACTTTGGGCTTTCTCCCCTTGAACCTAATTAAATCAAAACAACAATAAAAGAGTAGAGATTTGTTCTTACCACACGAATTTACACAAATTTGGGGGAGTTTTTCAAGATTTTCTTCTTCTTCTTTTTGCTTCCCATCCCTTTCTTTTATGGTGTTCCGGCCAACCCTGTATCTCTTCCAACACTTAAATTTTTTTGGTCTCTCACCTAGCATTCAATCTTTTTCTTAGACAAGCATTCAAGAAAGGTGATATGCAAGGAGTGTTTTGATGGGAATTTGATAGAGAGGAGGTTGTTAGGGTTGTTCTGGCCGGACCATAAGTCACCTCTCCTTCTCTTAATGTATTTATACTACCTCGTAGATAAGGGTACGTAGGTCATGTTTAGACACTGTACTCTCTTAGTGTCTTTTAAGTTGTTCATTGGTTGGTTCCTTCATGTTTTTCCCAAGTATAATTATTCTGGGTCAATTTTTTTTTCTTTTCCTTTTTGATAAGGTTTTATTAAAAATCCTAAATAATCAAGAAATTAAACTAATTAAAAAAACTTAAATTAATAAGAAATTAATAAGCAAAAGTATTTCGCTGACTGAATCAATCAACCAATTAATTTAATCCAACTATTCGGCTGCTACCCAATCAATAAATAAGTTCCTCTGTTTTACAAAAAAATCAAAATTTAGTTTATTTTTAACAGTTTCTTCTCGATGATAATTTTTTAATTAAAGCTTATAGGAAGATACATCTGAAGAAGTGTGATCCTTAAGCAGTTATTAAGAAGATTACTATTAAGACAATATGAGAATCTCATATCCACCTCTTCACTTTTGATAAGTCACTGTATCATGATATTGTTGCCGAAACATTGCTTGTCGAGACAATAGTTTAAAAATATTCCAACACAGCGTTTTGAGGAATTAACGGGGCTGGAAAATCCCAGTTTAAAAACATTGCTTGTCGAGACAATAGTTTCAGGATATTTGATGGGTAGAGATGATGTAAATATGTCAATGGCAGCATTGAAATATGAACATATGCAGGGTAGAAAGACAAGGAGTACTGCTACTATGTCCCATAACTATATATACCTGTATTTATCCTTGATGAGAATGGAAAGCCTTACTTGCAGATGCCTTGCTGGTCAATAACAGCAGTTCTCCTCCCATCTCGCTCCGTTCAACATGAGCTCATAATTTTTTTCAAAAATAAGTCCAAGATGATTACATTGTCTTTTAACGTTACTATTTTAAACTAAGCTTGATTTAGACCATACAGGTTGACTTTTGGATTAGAACAAATTCTATAACCCAGGATTTGCTTTTGCTAAAAGAAAGCTACATCATGTCTAACAGGAGCTACAGAAGCCATCGTTTCAAGCATTTTTTTTCACGGAACAGCATGAGGATGCATGAAAAGGCCACTGGGAGGTTGCCTATCAGTAAATGATATTTTCTTTAAACTGCAAGTAGAATACAAATACCACAAAACTGACAGCCTGATAGTAATCTGATTGAGTCATACCAAGCAATGTAATGTTATATAACATTTCACGATAATCAGCTACGTAGATATGTAACAGAAAAGTAAACAAGTTCTGAACTCTATCGGCCTTTAAGATCAGAAATCGTCACATTGTTAATGGAATTTATCTTATGGCTCTGAATAATGGACTCTGTATCCAAGGAACTCTGCCTTTCAACAAATGCTGGTTTCTTTGGAGTAGGAAGATCCACAATTTCACTATTTAGCATGGAAATGATTGTTGACACGGCTGGTCTATCTTTTGCCAATTCTTGCACGCACAACAGACCAATATGTATGCATCGGAATATCTCCAACTGAAAACATGGATCTGATATTGCGGGATCCACCAAAGCTGCAATGTCACCTTCATTCCATAGTTTCCAAGCCTGAAAATGTTGATACAATCATGCAAGTAAGAGTTTGCAAGTTTAATAGTATCATAGTATCAGAAATTGAAAGGTGCTTTCCAAATATATCTCAGGCAGTGCGGCGGACAGACATACAAATCCTATAAGACTCAGAGCATGCTCATGGCCATAAAAATGAGCGTTCCTTCTTCCGCTCACGATCTCCAGCAGCACCACTCCAAAGCTAAACACATCTGATTTCTCTGAAAATCTTCCTTCCATTAAATATTCAGGGGACATAAAGCCACTGCATAAGCACAACAGTTTTCTGAGCTTAAATTAGAGAAATAGTAATAGGAGTGGAAATGGAGAAACATACACACACACACACACTACTTACAAGGTTCCAACAACCCTGGTAGTATTCACTTCATTGCCTCCAGAAATCCTGGCTATTCCAAAGTCTGAAATTTTTGGATTAAGCTCGTGGTCCAATAAGATGTTACTTGGCTTCAGATCTCTATGAATAATTCTTAGTCTAGAATCTCTGTGAAGGTAAAGAAGACCTCGACAAATTCCATTAATAATGTTGAAGCGTCTTTTCCAATCCAGGTGTCCTTTCCGGGGTGAATCTAAACAAATTGTATCCAGAAAGTATTATGAGAAAATAAGGGGAAATGAAAAGGACTAAAGAAAAGTAGTCATCTGCTTCTCCTGCTTGAAACTTATGATCTATGAAATTGAAAATGAGTCAACGAAAGTAGTAGCTAAACAAAAAAGAGCTGTAGCCCTAACCAAAGAGAAATGCATCCAAGCTTTTATTCGGCATGTACTCATAAACCAACATCATCTCTTCTCCTTCAACACAGCAACCAAGAAGTCTCACAAGATTCCTGTGTTGGAGTTTAGAAATCACTGTAACTTCATTCATAAACTCTTCGAGCCCTTGACCAGATGTTCTAGAAAGTCTTTTCACAGCTATTTCCTGTCCATCTGGCAATTTTCCCTGCAATGTCATATCAAACCGATAAATACCTATTTGCTCTAAATAACTGTAAAGCACCTTTATTTCCAGAAGAATTACCCTGTATACTGCACCAAAGCCGCCCTGCCCAAGCTTCTTGGATATGTCAAAGTTGTATGTAGCAGTTTCAAGAATTTTTAATTTGAAGACTGGTTCAAGTTTAACTTCCCTGATGTTTTCGGGCAAGTTTCCATCAAAAACTGTTTCTTGAGCTTCTGAAGATAAGGTCTCCTCACTTATCCAATTCCTTTCTGAATTTAAGTGGAAGTATCGTTAATATTTGGGAATTGTTTTTTCCTTTTCTTCTAAAAATTGTAAAGTTTAGAAGTTCCGTAAGCGAATAAGACGTAGCATATTACCTGTATGTGTAGCCATCCACTTCCAAGAAAAAAAAACACAGATGCAGATAGCTATGGCTCCTCCAATCACTGACATACTGATGATTATTTCCATGTTTTTCATGGTATCTGCCACTAGAAAATTGTAGTGGTGGTTATTTAGGAAAAATGTAATGGAAATACGAAAAGACTTGGGAATATTTTCGCATATTGATACAGAACTCGATGTATCTATACTAGTTATGCACACCTGATAAACGAAACACTAGTGAAAGAAAATCAGAAAATATTATTATAATTACCAAGTTCTGTATACGCCAGGCGAATGTTGAGATCTGTTCCTCCTTCAGAGAACTTTTGTATATCAATCAAGTTTCCTGTCCATACCATACAGCCAAAACCATTATAATATGAATAAGCGACACAAGAACAATTCCTCAAGCACTCATCTTTGCATTCTTGTTCGGAGGACGGATATGACCAGTACTCGGCAAAGGTTGGCACCTTCATCCTCTCTAGCTTCTTAAACACATCTTCTTTTACCGTTTCGCTACCATTCTGTATTCTATCACACTGCAACGGTGCCTTCCTAACACAACCGCTAGTCCAAATTCCTTTGTTCCATTCATCTTGATTTTTTGCAACAAACCCTTTTAAACATGTGCAGATGGGTGAATTCTGTGCATCGCAGCTTCCAAATGACCCGCACTTACCATAAATATCACACTCAGTGGATGGAACTTCCCATTCATACTCCCAAACTCCCTTCCCATAATCCCAGTAGTGTTCTCTAAATTTTCCATGAGAAGTCAAAACATACGTTAAACGGATAGCTTGGTCTAGAATTGAACTTAGAGTGAAAGTTCCATCTCCCTCATATTGTAGACTAAATCCATCTAAATAAACAGAAGTATACATTTCTGGTATTCCAATAAAATTCTGACCACCCCATGGACCACTACGCCAAAATGGATGACCATTGTACCAGATGAAGAACTCAGGAACTCCTAATGAATTGAGACCAGCAGAGAAGTTTCCAACTGAAGGATCAGATGAGCTTCGCCATGACATTAGCAGTGTCTTTTTCCCTGTTCTTGCGTTAGCACTAAGTCTCATCTTTGATAAGTAAGTATCCGTAGGCTGCTGGAAACTTTGCCATACAAGGTTTCCGTTCGGTCCCGCTTTCAAGATTAGGTTTCCATCATCAGTAAGCTGTGCAGTTGACTGATTGAACCCAATTGAGACATTTGATGACCACAGAAACTCTCCCTGACCATTCAAAACCACAAGATTTCCATCTTCAGATATAGTCATCATCCCTGAAGAATCGTTGATTGGGTTGTTCCTGTTGGCCACCCATAGTACTGGAGTTGGAGTTGCTTCTGATACAGTACTATACCATATTCCGACATATCGATATGTCGAATTAACTGGGCTGAAAAATCCCAGTTGGAACTTTTTTCCGGCAGACTCTATCGCTTGTGGATCTTTAATGGGTTGAGAAGTAGTTATGGTATCTCCTGCTTCACCATAAACTGAGCAGGAACATGATAGAAACAGAAAAAGAGCTACTGCAACTTCGCTGTTGCCACGTCCCATGCTTTTTATTAATCAGAATGGAAGGCTAACCAATTGTCTATTAACTGTTCGGAGAAAGAACGCCACTAAGAAGAATATTTCTCTTCCTGTCCTTTTAATTCCAATCATGAAGTTATTTTTCAAATAAAAACTAAGTTTAGCAATTATATGTCAGAAATTCTAATGTTTTTTTTGTAAATCTCCATCTATAAATAATGTTTAACCAAACTGTTATATTACATAAGCAAGGTTGTGTTTGACTCTGAGATTTTGACCTTCTTGTGCTAAAATAGTGATATTTCATCAGAATGAACCTCATCAACTAGCTTGTGAGATCGATAGAATTTTTATTTTTATAGGATATTATCACAAAACATACCCTTGCCTCACCATGATTGACATGTTCCTGTTAGGCGCTATGATATTGACATCTTATTTGATAGTAGCTCTTGACATGATTGACATGTTCCTCTTAGTTTATTTTGGATTTGCCTGCAATATTTATTTGTGTGCTGATTAAATTTATACTCTAAATTATCAACTGTTATAGGCTGGTGAGTTTCTAAGAAGAGTCTATTTATACCAAAGAAGTCTGAAGAATCTGACCGGTCCTACGACAGGTTTACAACCGAAGTTTCAGTGCCATAATATAATATTTTAGGTGCCAAGCTAGCATAGTTGAGCTCATATATGCCATAGTTGAATTCTTTTTGTTCGACCTTATATGCCCATCAAAAGCTAAAATCCTTTTGACTTCTCTTAAAACAGCCCTTCCCTTAAATATTCAGGGGACATAGAAACCACTCCACAAGAACAATTGTTTCTTAGCTCAAACCTTTGATACTTCAATACAGTAGAAAATAGGAAAGAAAAGTCCACTTAATAGCATTCTTTTGATCTTCTCTGCCACCAGAGATCTTGGCCATCCCATGTCTGAAATTTTTGGATTCATCCAGTCCTGCAACAAGATGTTACATGGCTTCAGATCTCCATGAATGATCCTTCGTCTAGAATCTCTATGAAGGTAAAGAGGACCCCGACAAATTATTTGGACCATGTAGAAGCGCCTTTTCCAATCAAATTGTTTTAAACTTAACTGATCTACGTAAATTGTTCCCAGAAAAAAATGAAAACTGAAGGGAAATTGTCAACACCTGAATTTGAGCATGGGACCGGCACATACCAACAGAAAATTAAAAAACACCGATAGAATATTTAGTCGGTGAGTGAACACCATTTCAGCAACCATTTACTTCGCCGAATGATTTCCCGACGTAAACACATCATCAAGAAACGTTTTATCAGGGATTTACTATTCGTTGGAATTTCTGTTGTTAATCTGTAATGCTGGCAAAGATGCCAACGAAATATTGGCATAAAAAAAAAACTAAAATGTACCGACCAGTTTTCATTGGCAAATAAATTACCGATGAAATATTATATTGCCTATTCCATCGCAAAAACTAAATATTGCTAATAGAATAAGTGAAGGAATTGGCAACAGAATGTTCGTCGCTAATTCCTTCGGAAAAGTCTAAAACTTTTAAGCCATTTTGTAACTTTCCGAGGAAACGTCGCCTATATTTCTGATGGAATCACCTATGAACAAAAAAAAATGCCTTGGATGATTCCTTCACAAGTTTAATATATGTTTTTAGTTATTTAGTTGTTAATTTAAAAAACAACAAAAAGTACAATAAAACCAACACACTATTAATTTTATTGAACATCAAAATCTTATTAATTTTAATATTCATTAAAAAATAATTGTGGAGATGGAAGTAAAGGTGGGCAGAGGGAAATCCCGAGGACTAGAAGGATGGACAATAAGGATAATGAAAAGTCCTGTATTCCATCATTTTCTTCCAATTTTAAAATTTCCGTTATGTCAACGCTAAATAGTGTTGATCTTCCTACTCCTAAGAAATTAGAATTTAAACTTTGATAGAATTTAGGACATATTTACATTTTTGTTGCTAGTAAATCTAATTGATTATTGTAAAATATATGTGATTTCACTAAGCTAAACCCAAAAAATAAATATAGAAACAAAATAAAAACAGAACAATTGTTTTCTTACTTGTCTTGACTTCCTTTCAAAGCTAGATGTTTTGTTCATTAGCTCATGGCATCCAAGGGTACCAAAATTAGTAATATTTTATAAAAATTCCATGTTCTCCCTTTTTTAATTCTTCAAGTAGAAAGTGATTTGATCAATTTTACTTCTTTAGTATCAAAATCAACATGCATTGAGCTAGAAAAATGGGTCTAGATTAATATATACAATTAATGTTCCACCATTAGTTTCTATTGGAAGAAACTTAGAAGATAATCTTAAAAGCAAAACTAAAGAGAAGAAAAAATTGAGAGAAAAGATGCTTTTGCATTAAGTATTTACTCAAAAATATATTGTATAAGCTTTTCTACATACTTCTCTCATGTTTCAATTACAAGTCTATTTATAGGTACAATATCCTAGATAATCAAAAAAATAAATTAAAAAAGAAAAACCTAAACTAATAAGGAGAAGCATTTTTCCAACTTATCCAATCAATTAATTTATTTAATCCAATTGTTTAACTAACTCAACTGGTAGACAAGTTACTCTAGTTTTAATATCCTCTCTTAAAACTCTTAACATATCTCTCATCTAGGTGAAAACATCATATTTAAGTGACTTTATAAAAATTCTGCGACTCGATTTTAGATCTTTACATACTTGACTTCAACTTTTTTTATTTGTAATGCAATATTGTAAGTATTGAAATCATATGTCAATGTGATTACATCTATCATGAAACATTAGATTCTTTGCTAAGATAATGATTAATGAGTTTCATATAAATTTCTATATGCTTCTATTATAGCATTCAAAACTCCAATAATTATCTTAGCCACATGGAATGACAAACACATGTTGTAATAATAATATACTTAGTTTCACAAATTGATAATATAACTACAGATTTTTTCTTTGAATTCCATGTGAATGTTATTTCTCTTATAGAGAAAACAAAAACCTATCGTTTTTTTTATTATTATTTATATTTCCAACTCAAACACTATCATTATAACCTATAAGTTTAAAGCTATTAGAGTATCCATATAAGAAGTCAAAATCAACAATATCTTTGGTATACTGAAAAATTTGCTTCAAAGCTTTAAAATGTGTTATGATTGGTGTCTCCATAAATCTATTTATAAACCTTACTCCAAAAAAACAATATCTAGACGATGCATATTAAATATCTCAAACTTCTAATTAGGCTTTTGAATATTGTACAATTTATTTTCTTTACTTTATTATTCTTTGACATCATCTCTCTACACTCAACTAGAGTATTCACTTTTGCTTAATTCTTTATTTTGAAATTCTTTTGAAATTCTTGAGAATCTCTTTTGTAAACTTCTCTTTGGTTCATAAATTTTTCATCTTCTCCTTACTTGATCTTAATCTATAAGTAATATGTCATGATGTAACATCCTTTCAACTGGGATAAAATAACAATATCATGCAATTAGAAAACAAAGTAAAGTTTATATATAAGACTATCAAAATTTGAATTATTATTGTCTAAGTCTTAAATTGTTACTATCTTATGGTTATTGTCTAAGATATCTCACCTTTGATGTATCATTCTCAAAGTTATATCATCAAAGAAATAGCTATTATATAAATCTAATTTCTTATAGAAAAATTCACAGAGTTTCCTTTGATTTTTAATGTAATCAAGTTGTTGACTAGATTTTATTCAATCACAATACTCAATTTTCTACCTCAATTCACCCATCTTGAATCATATCTCATCTCATTATATAATATTTTACATAAGAATACTTTGTTGTGCTTTCTCAACCTTACATCATCAATAAATAAAACATAGCAATTATATTTTCTTAAAATAAAACATTAATTATGTGATGTTTTGAAATAAATGAGTAGAAAAAGGCAATAAAGCCTTTAAAGGCTTAAAAGTGGGTATAAATAAAAAGGGGTTATTGTGGTAATTGAATAAATATAATAAGTATAAATAGGAAAAAAAATGAAAAGAAAATGAGATTTGAAAATTTTAAGAAAGAACTGGTAGGAGTGAAAGGAGAAATAAAAATAAGAAAAAGAAGAGTGAAAGATAAGGGAAATAAAAGAGAATTAGAGAAAATAAGTTTAAAGGTTAAATTTAAGTTAATTTTTAAATGCATAAATATGTGTTTTTTTTTTTAGTTTTAAATTTCTATTATGATAAATGTTAGGGTTTTGAAGATTGTTTATTGGATTTACTGATGAAAGATTGTAGGTGAAAATGATGATTTTGAGTTATGATTTTTTTTAATGGTGAATTTGTATTAGAAATTAGGATATAACAGTAGTTAATCTGTGAAAATTATGTGTTTGAGGTTGAAAATGATAAAAATTCAATTTGATCCCTTAATTTGTGAAAATTATAGTTTTGCCCACAAACTTTAGAAAATTGCATATTGGTCCCTAGAGTATATTCCAAGATTCTAGACAGAATAAAAGATGAATTATTGACAGAATTCCAATATAGTTATGAATTTTTAACACTTTTAATTTGCTCCTCCCATTTAACAAAAAGTACAATTTGACCTTAAAAATTTTAAAAAATTCCAGAACGGTCCGTGGAGCATAATTAGAGATTCTGGACACGAATGAGGATGAATTATGAACATAATTTTACTATATTCATGAATTTATGATATTTTTAGTTTGTTCCTCTAATTTGACAAAATTACAATTTGATCCTTAAAAATATGATAAATTACAGATTGATTCCTAGCTATAATATTAACTTTTTCAAATTGGTTGGATGAATAATTGAGGGTTATTTAATGAATTATTATCGAATCTTATTTTTTTTATTATGGAATATATTTCAAGAAAACTATTTAATTTTTAGGTTTCTAGAGAAAATGACTAGTTTAGTTTGAAAACATATAGGGTTATGAAATATATCCTTAGTTAAGTGTATTAAATAAGTTATATATTCTTTTAAGTTTTTTTTAATATATTCTCTTTGTATTTATATAATCTTGTTATTCTAAAGGCAGGACATTAGTAAGATTTCTTTCGATATCTGCTTTCGAGTGTTGTTTGCTTTTGAATCAGGTAAGTAGATAATTTTTCATATGCATGAAAAATATTATAAAGATTCATTTGTCAATATGAATTGGATGATACTTCTTAATAATATATATGTTGATTATTATCCTTATTATGATAAAATATAATCAATTTTTGAATCTGAATTCTTGATATGAATTAGTATATATTTTGGATTGAATTTTGAATTGATAGCTACTCATTTGATTGATGTCATTAGTTGAACCTTGAGATATTAATATTTTTGTTTGATTATAACTATGAACCTATAGTATATCAGTCAAAATACTCATGTTAATAAGGTAGTGTTAGTCTTTATGCATATCATATATAAACCCTAGTTGGTCATGGGAGTCACTATCTTGTATAAACTGATTATCCTATAATACGAAGCCTCATACTCATTGCATTTTGATTTTCTAAGTTTTATCTTATGATATTCTTGTTTTATCTTATGATATTCTTGTTATGGTCTATTTGAAAAACATTCCTATAAGAACATAAAACCATAACTTTGTGTGTGTGTGTGTATCACTGTTAACTGTTATATTACCTTACTGAGTTGTTGAACTCACTTCTCATTATTTATCTTTTCAGACTTAGAGCTTGTTAGTGGATTATTTTGTTGGACCTTCAGGACCTGCTCTTTTAATTGTAATTTGTACCTTCCTTTTATGTCTAATTAGTGCTCCAAAACAATGAATTTATATGAACTTTTGTATTAAAACAATCAAATTATATTATGAAGTTTATTTTGTTATTAGTGTTGCATTGACTTTGATTGAGTTTGAGTGATAAGTTTATATGCAAATTTCGATTCGTATAGATACAGAACTTTGGAAAGGAACCTTGTTTATATACCGATCATGGATTCAGATCATGACAAACTACATACAAATAAAGACTGAAAGAATTCATATTAAATTAATTATTACTTTAACATGCATTCATCTTTTAAACATGCATAATTATAATTACTAAGTATTCTTTTTGAATAGGTAATTAATATTAGTTCCTTACTTGTACTTTTTAAATGTATAAATACCAAAAATAAATATCTTTAGGATATATATATATTAAATTCTACATATAATACAAATTACATATAAAGCAAATATATTACATAAAAAAAAGAACAGATTAAAACACAAAATTCATATTTAATGCTCAGTATTATCTCATAAAATACTTATATACATAACACTAATAGAAAATAAAAAAGATAACATATTAAAAATGATAAAATTATTATATTCATAATTCTTCAAAATATATCAAATTATCTTTCATCACTAACTTACTGCATATCAACATTAATAACCCATTCATAATTTATTATTCCTATACTTATAGGACATTGGCAACCAACACAAATTACTTAACTTTCAATTTGATAATTCACAAATTTACCTCAAACCCAGCTAACCCTCTTTGATAGCCAACAATCAAATTGGTAATTTTATATGAATTACATAACATCTGCTATTCTCTTTTAATAGTCAATCAAACCAAATTACCCAACATCTGACTATTCTATTTTAATAGTCAATCTAGCTTATAATTCCATATGAATTACCCAACATCTATCTATTCTCTATTAATAACCAATTTAATTGGTAATTTCAAATGAATTACCCAACATCCGGTTATTCTTTTTTCAATAACCAATTTCACTGGTAATTCCATACAAGTTACACAAAATTCGGTTATTCTCTATTAATAGTTAATCTAACCAATAATTTCATATAAATTTCCTAACATCCAACTATTATTTTTTTAATAGCTAATCTAACTGGTAATTTTATACGAATTACCCAACATCTGGCTATTCTCTTTTAATGACTAATCTAACCGATAATTTCATACGAATTACCCAACATTTCAATTATCATACAACCAAGTTTCTTATACTTTTTCCATATAAATATGTCATAAACAACTAATAACTAATAATGAAACTTTGAATTTTAAAAGAAAGTGATGAATCACCTACCATCTACTCATGATGACCCAACTCCTCTTGCATGATGCCTTGCTCTTGAAACAATTCTTGAATCAATTTACACTCCATTATTAATCCTTTAATATTTCTCTTATATGCCTAAATATGAAGCAAGTAATATCTTTTATTTAATTGGATTTTTCACCAAAATTTTCATTCATTTGTCACCTCAGTTTTAACATGTAGTTTTAATTATTTTTTTATTTCAACTTATTTAAAGAATTCTTCAATGAACTATTCCTACCATTTATTTATTCCTTCTTTTCACATTCTTGTGATGGTTTTTCACTTGTTCATACTTTGAATACTTCAAATAAGATAAGGAAAATCATTTCTCAAACATGAAATAATTAAAACCTCATCCCTTTATTTTCTTATCCTTAGTTATAAGTACATTTATTTAAACTTACCCAATTTCTTTCTTAATTACTACTTACATTCACTATTTATATACTATTGTACCTCAATTTCATCATGTTTACTACTTTTCTCAAAATCCCCAAATTTATCATAAGAACCCTAATTTAAATAGTCAAGAATACAAGAAATTAAATCACATTTAATTGTCATTATTTGATAATTTACTCAAATAAACTCAAAAACATTTCATTCAAGTAAGAATCTTAATTTTTCATGTTAACCATTCTAAGTTCTCCCAACTTCTCTTCTCCTTCGTAGTGTGGTTAACCCTCCTCTCCTTTCTTATATCTTATTTCACTTGATTCTTTCTTATTTAAGTGTTCTAAATCTTTTATTCTTATAAGTTTCAAATCTCTCTCCCTCTCTTATTTTTTTAGGGGTGATTATTTTTTATTAGGTTCGGTTTTTGCATGAGAAAATTAACCAAACTAAAATTATTATTTTTAAAAATTTAAAACCGAAATTGATTCAAACCAATCGATTTTAGTTTGATTTAGTTTGGTTTGATTTGATTTTTGTTATTAAAAAACCAGTAAAACTAAGAATTAAATTTTGTTTCTACTAATTTCATGGTTTAAAATGACCATGGATATGGGATAAGCTGCTGTTAAATAAAAACCCCAAGACTCAAAGATTCAAATCCATATTCCGATGTAGAAGGCAATCCATTATTGTCTAGAGATGTAGATAAGACAACTCCTTGTGGGAAGAGGAGCTGGAAGCACACTACAAATGAAAATCCTAGGAGTTTGAGTCAGAAATATAGAACAAAATCCTTTGATAAATTGGTGAGACAAAATGTAGTGGTAAGATCTCTTTTTGGTACATTTACAAAGGAAGGATAATCTCTTTATATCTCTTCCAAGTTCCTCGTGGCACAGGCAAGACCTTTATGGTAAGGATATTTGTTTAATGTTGCCCTGAATTGCCTCTCACATGAGTACAAACAATGTGGTGTTTGTGAAGAATATGTTACATTCTTTTCTAGGGAGAGCTGGGATGTGAAGGAATGTGGCGGTTAAAAGTGTTGGAGTGGTGTTTTAGGGTTTAAGTTAGTGATTATTTATACAATTTTTTTATAGTTTTTTTTTAAGTTATATGGTTGAACCGGTTTAGTTCATTTCATTTAATTGGTTTTAGGTATTTAAAATCAAACCGAATTAGAAATTCTTTTGGGTTTTCTAATAGGTTAAGTTTTTTTTCTTGGTTCGGTTTTTTCAGTTAATTTTTTTAATTTTTTCAATTTAATCAGCTTTTTAGTTCTTTTGCTCATCCCTACATTTTTTCTTGTTTTTCTCTTGATTTCTAACACTTTTCTCTCTTCTTTTTTTTTTCCTTTCCCTTTCTTTCTCTCTTATGTTCAGGCATTTTCCTTTAATAACTTATAAATTGCAATAGTTTAATTAATTTCATTCATGTCCCTTGATAGTAAATTTCCATGTTTTTAGCATAAAATTCTCGAGTATCAATACAGGTTAGACCACCTTTTTGACCGAGTTATTTTGATTTTCATTAATTTACATCCTAATAAATTTATTTCATAATAATCCATTTCCATCCAGTCCTTATTCACGTTTCTATATTTTTTATTTTTTAGCTATTTTTAAAATTTTATTTATTTTTATTTTTATTTTTATTCACGTATTTCCATTAAAGTAATCATTCAAGATAACTACTAATCTTAACATTTATTTCAATGTCCTCTAAAATTTGCTTTATCTAAGGCTTACAAATAAGACCAATATCCATCATCTCAAACCCTTTAATCATTGCTTACTTAAAGTCTTTAAACATTTTGAATTATATCCTATAACGACCAAGTCTTCCACATACAAACATATAATAAGATAATCACCACTCTCTTTTATTTTTATATAAATGGCATGTTCATAAAGGCATTTTACAAATCTATTATTTAAGAAATAACCATCAATATGATTATACCAAGCCTTAGAGCTTACTTCAATCCATACAAAACTTTATTTAACTTTAAAACCTTATATTCATGTCCCTTCACATAATAACATATAGCTTGCTCAATACATACCTTCTCTTCATGAAAACCATTTAAAAAAAGCTAATTTGACATCCATTTGATAGATTTTTCATCTTTGTTAGTTAGCTATGAAAATTATTAATCGAATGATCTCCAATCTAGCAATTGGAGTAAACATTTCATCAAATTCAATCTCATATGCCTTTTGTCACTAACCTTGGCTTGTACCTCTCCACTTTAAATTTGGCATTCTTCTTTTCATTATAGATCTACTTGATATCTATTGGCCTTTTCTTTTCTTTTTCTTTTCTTTTTATCTATAAACCAATTTTTATGTCTCATTTTTCTCAATTGATACAATCTCCTCATCCATAGCAATTTTGCATTTTTCATCATTTATTACTTCTTCAAATACTATAGAATCATATATAGCAAAGTAACAATATAGTGTTCCATCATCATAAATAGGATTAGTTACCTCATATAAGTCATCAAGATTTATCATCTTTCTTGGTAGACTAAGTAGATTACCACTACTAGAACTTTCACTAGAAGAAGTTAAAGGTGAAGTTGAATTCATTGGTGATTATGGAAGTGAAATAAGTTCTTAATGATCTTCATATCTCTTTTTTTTTCATCAAGAACTAGTAGAAAATCATACTTCTCACCATCACTGGTTTGTTTCATATGATCAATCAGTTGACCTATTAAGGTTATCTCGACTTTCTTTTTGAAATTTACCTCTTTCTCTTGTCCACATCCTTGTCCACATCCTTGTCCACATCCTCTACCTCCTTGGATATATCTATACCATCTTACTTCTTTTTTGAATAGTGTTTTGAAAAAAAAAGGCTTGCATTCTTAAGTCTTCTTGAATATTATTAACTCTTTTTTCATAAGTTTGTAGTTTTCTCATGAATCCTTGAATTGTAATAAAATTCATATTATGTAACTCTTTTATTGTGACCACTATATAATGGAATTTATTTTTTTTATAGCCAACAGTGAATCTTTCTACCACATATGTTTACTTTATCTTCTCCCTATATCTCTTTATTCGATTGTATTTGGTCAAAACTCTAGCAAAGTAATCCAAAATACACTCTCATTCAAGCTTTTAAAACTCAACTTGTAACTTTTGTTGGTGTACTTTTTTGACATTGTCAGCTCCTTGGTTTGATTATTTTAAAACTTTTCATGCTTACTTGACAATGATTGCATTAGCCATTATCTTAAAAGTAACATTATCTAGATATTGGTAGATAATTGTGAGTGTTTTTTATCCTCTATTTATGCCTTTTACACAACATTCTATTTTCAAATGAATACATCAAATTTCATAATTATTCTTTGTCAAATGAGGACATTGAAATGGAAAGTTTGTATTACCCATGTTAAACAATAAAAAACAAGTTTTGATATCACTTGTTGGAAGAAATTCTAGGTGTGGTAGGAAATGACCTTAAAAGGCAAAAATAAAGAGTAATAAAAATTTGAGAGAGAAGATGTTTTTGCATGCATTGTTTTCTCAAAGATCATACACTATGTAAGCTTTTTTACATATTTCTCTTATGTTTTGCTTACAAGTCTATTTATAAGTATAAAGTCTCAAGTAATTAAGAAATTAAACTAACAAGATAAAAACCTAAATTGATAAGAAAAAGTATTTTGCCATCTCAACTCGCGGTCGATAAATTTATTTAGTCCAACCAGTACTACCCAGCTAAGAAGTCATTGTCTCATGATATTGATTCAATGACGAGCTATTTGAAAGTAACTAATACGAGATGTCATTGACAGGCAAAAGCCCAAAAGATGGCTTGAAATGGCAAACGCGCACTGGTCCCCTAGAGGGCCATAGATTTTGATTCGAGGTAATTGGGTACTCGAATCACAAAGCTTATGTAGAGGCACATACTCTAGACCAAAGGCGCTGGAGGTTGTTTATGAGGTTAAATTCCATTCTAAAGACCTTAATTTCAACTTTAATTTCGGAAATTTGACTTTTCTAACTATCTTTTCCTTTTATATCAACATTAATTTCGGACTCTAATTATTTATATACTATTTAGCCCATGGTTTTGTTGCAGAAACATTGCTGTAACATATTCCACCACAACGTTTTGAGGAATTAACGGGGCTGAAAAATCCCAGTTTAAAATTATTGCTTGTCGAGATAATATAGTTTCAGGATATTTGATATATAGAGATGATGTAATTATGTCAATGGCAGCATTAGGGTGCATGAAACGGCCATTAGGAGCTCTCCTCTCCGTAAATGATATTTTCTTCAAAACGCAAGTAGAATACAAATACTACAAAACTGACAGCCTGATAGCGGTCTGATTAAGTCTTACCAAGCAACGTAATATGATATAACATTTCACGATGATCAACAATGTAGATATGTAACAGAAAAATAAACATGTTGTGAACTCTATCCGCCTTTAACATCAGAAAGCGTCACATTGTTAATGGAATTTATCTTATGGCTCTGAGTAATGGACTCTGTACCCAAGGAACTCTGTCTGTCAACAAATGCTGGTTTCTTTGGAGTAGGAAGATCCACAATTTCACTATTTAGCATGGAAGTGATGGTAGACACGGCCGGTCTGTCTTTCGCCAGTTGTTGCACACACAACAGACCAACATGTATGCATCGGAATATCTCCACCTGGAAACATGGATCTGATATTGCGGGATCCACCAAAGCTGCAAGGTCACCTTCATTCCACAGTTTCCAAGCCTGAAAATGTTGATACAATCATACAAGTAGGAGTTTGCAAGTTTAATAGTATCAGAAATTGAAAGTTGCTTTCCAAATATATCTCAGGCTGTGTGGCGGACAGACATACAAATCCTATGAGACACAGAGCATGCTCATGGCCATAAAAATGAGCGTTCCTTCTTCCGCTCACGATCTCCAGCAGCAACACTCCAAAGCTAAACACATCTGATTTCTCTGAAAATCTTCCTTCCATTAAATATTCAGGGGACATAAAGCCACTGCATAAGCACAACAGTTTTCAGAGCTCAAATTAGAGAAACAGTGATAGGAGTGGAAATGGAGAAAAACACACACACACTACTTACAAGGTTCCAACAACCCTGGTAGTATTCACTTCATTGCCGCCAGAAATCCTGGCTATTCCAAAGTCTGAAATTTTTGGATTCAGCTCGTGGTCCAGTAAGATGTTACTTGGCTTCAGATCTCTATGAATAATTCTTAGTCTAGAATCTCTGTGAAGGTAAAGAAGACCTCGACAAATTCCATTAATAATGTTGAAGCGTCTTTTCCAATCCAGGTGTCCTTTCCTGGGTGAATCTAAACAAGTTTTATCCAGAAAGTACTATGAGAAAACAAGGGCAAATGAAAAGGACTAAAGAAAAGTAGCCATCTTCTTCTCCTGATTGAAACTTATGATCTATGAAATTGAAAATGAGTCAACGAAAGTAGTAGCTAAACAAAAAAGAGCTGTAGCCCTAACCAAAGAGAAATGCATCCAAGCTTTTATTCGGCATGTACTCATAAACCAACATCATCTCTTCTCCTTCAACACAGCAACCAAGAAGTCTCACAAGATTCCTGTGTTGGAGTTTAGAAATCACCGCGACTTCAATCATAAACTCTCCAAGCCCTTGACCAGATGTTCTAGAAAGTCTTTTCACAGCTATTTCCTGTCCATCTGGCAATTTTCCCTACAATGTCACATCAAACCGATAAATACCTATTTGCTCTTAAATAAAAATAAAGCACCTTTAGTTCCAGAAGAATTACCCTGTATACTGCACCAAGGCCGCCCTGCCCAAGCTTCTTGGATATTTCAATGTCGTTTGTAGCAGTTTGAAGAATTTGTAATTTGAAGAATGGTTCAAGTTTAACATCCCTGATGTTTTGGGGCAAGTTTCCATCAAAAACTGTCTCTTGAGCTTCTGACCGTAAGGTCTCCTCCCTTATCAAATTCCTTTCTGAATTTAAGTGGAAGTATCGTTATTTTTTGAGAATTGGTTTTTTCATTTCTTGTAAAAATTGTAAAGTTTAGAAGTTCAGTAAGCGAATAAGACGTAGCATATTACCCCTATGTGTAGCCATCCACTTCCGTGAAAAAAACACACAGATGCAGATGGCTATGGCTCCTACAATCACTGATATACTGATGATTATTTCCAAGTTTCTCATGTTATCTGCAACTAAAATAATGTACTGATGGTTATTTGCGAAAAATGTAATGGAAATATGAAAAAACTTATCAATATTTTCTCATACTGGTATAGAACTCCAAGTATCTACACTAGTTATGCACACCTGATAAACGAAACACTAGTACATGAAAATCAGAAAATATTATAATAATTACCGAGTTCTGTATTCGCCAGGCGAATGTTGAGATCTTTCCCTCCTTCAGAGAACTTCTGTATATCAATCATGTTTCCTGTCCATACCATACAGCCAAAACCATTATAATATGAATAAGCGACACAGGAACAATTACTCAAGCACTCATCTTTGCATTCTTGTTCGGAGAACGTATATGGCCAGTACTCGGCAAAGGTTGGCACCTTCATCATCTCTAGCTTCCTAAATCCATCTTTTTTTCCCACTTCACTACCAATCTGTACTCCATCACAGTGTAACGATGTCTTCCTAACACATCCGCTAGTCCAGATTCCTTTGTTCCATTCATCTGGATTTTTTGCAACAAACCCTTTTAAACATGTTCAGATAGGTGAATTCTGTGCATCGCAGCGTCCAAATGGCCCGCCCTTGCCGTAAATATCACACTCAGTGGATGGAACTTCCCAATCATAATCCCAACCTCCCTTATCATCCCAGCATTGTTCTCTAAATTTTCCATGAGAAGTCAAAACATACGTTGAACGGATACCTGGGTCTCGAGTTAAACTAAAAGTGAAAGTGCCATCTCCTTCATCTTGTATACTAAATCCATCTAAATAAAGAGAAGGATACATTTCAGGTATTCCGATAAAATTCTGACCACCCCATGGACCACTACGCCAAAATGGATGGCCATTGTACCAGATGAAGATCTCAGGAATTCCTAATGGATTGACGCCAGCAGAGAAGTTTCCAATTGAAGGATCAGATGAGTTTCTCCATGACATTAGCAGTGTCTTTTTCCCTGTTCTTGCGTTAGCACTAAGTCTCATCTTTATTAAGAAAGTATCCGTAGGCTGCTGGAAACTTTGCCATACAAGGTTTCCATTCGGTCCGGCTTTCAAGACAAGGTTTCCATCATCAGTAAGCTGTGCAGTTGACTTATTGAACCCAATTGTAACATTTGATGACCACAGAAACTCTCCCTGACCATTCAAAACCACAAGATTTCCATCTCCACATATTGTCATCATCCCAGAAGAATCGTTGATTGGGTTGTTCCTGTTGGCCACCCATAGTACTGGAGTTGCTACCGATATATTACTATACCATATTCCGACATATCGATATGTTGAATTAACTGGGCTGAAAAATCCCAAATTGAACTTATTGCCGGCAGAGACTATAGCTTCTGGATCTTTGATGGGTTGAGAAGTAGTTATGGTATCTCCTGCATCACCATAAACTGAACAGGAACATGATAGAAACAGAAGAAGAGCTACTGCAACTTCGCAGCTGCCAAGTACCATACTTGTTATTGATGAGAATGGAAGATTTTCAAATAGCTTATTGACTGTTCAGAGAAAGAATGCCACGAAGAAGAATATTTCTCTTCCTGTCCTTTTAATTCCAATCATGAAGTTATTTTTTCAAATAGAAACTAAGTTTAGCAATTATAAGTCGGAAATTCTTATGTTTTCTGACTTATTTTCATCTATAAAGAATGTTTAACCAAACTGTAATATTACAGAAGCAGGGTTATGTTTTACTCTAAGGTTTTGACCCTCTTTTGCAAAATAGTGATGTTTCATCAAGATGAACCTCATCAACTAGCCTGTGAGATCGATAGCAAAATAGTGACTTACACGCGCCACAAGAAAATTAGAAAGCACTGACAGTATATTCCTTTGATGAGTAAACGTTATTACATTTGCCGTTTACATTGCCAACAGATTTCCCGACAGAAACTCATCATCAAAATATTTTTTTATCAGTTAGCCATTTCATCACTAACGAAATTGCCAATGAAATATTAGATGACCTTTTTCACTAGCAAAAACTGAATATTGCTGACAGAATAAGCGACCGAATTGGTGATAGAATGTTCATTTTTAATTCTATCAGAAAAGTATAAAACTTCTAAATCATTTTATAACTTTTGAGAAAAAATATCTATATTTCGAGCAAAATCACCGAATGATAAAAAAAATTGGTGATTCCATCGAAAGTTTAGTATTTTTTTTAGTTATGTAATTGTTAATTTAAAAAAATTAAAAAAATCATAATAAAATCAAACACTATCCATTTTATTAAATTTAATATTCATCAAAAATAATTTTATAACAATAAGTATACTATTACACAAATAATGGTAGAGATGAAAGGAAAAATCATGGGCCAAAAGGACTAGAGAAAGGAGCATGATATTGTAAAGACATAAATTCTATCTTTTTCCCCCAATTCTTAAAATCATGGGCCAAAAGGACTAGAGAAAGGAGCATGATATTGTAAAGACATAAATTCTATCTTTTTCCCCCAATTCTTCCTATTTTCTTCTTCTAATATCCCTTTCATATCGTATTCTAATTTGGCCACTTGCTCTTGGACTTATTCTATACTCTCCCTTCAAATTCTAGTATTGACCGGTAATCAATTTTTCCAGCCTCCAATTACAACTAATAATCTTAAAAAGAATAGATAAAAGCATTTGAGATGTTAATCATTACTAATGGTAGAAGGGATTTGTTATTCTTTTTCTGCACCTGAGTTCAAGTTTTAATATGCATGTTTGTCACCTCATAATGTCTTACATGTTTATTGAACTTACATGATGTTCAGTGGATCGTGAAATTAGTTATGGTGTGTACAAGTTGGCTCGAACATCCACGTAAATTAAAAAAAAAAACTTTTTTTTCTTTTCGAACATGATAGCTTTACATGTTTCTTACAAGAAATAAATTTAATTATACTTAAAAGAATTAGAAAAATCACAACAAACACCTCAACTATTTTATGTACAAATTTCTTTCCTCATTTCTATCTATTCACATTTGTTATATGAGTTTCCTTTGTTTAACTTTATCTAAATAGGCTCGCATCAAAGATATTATTTTTTAAAAAAAAGTTATTAAATACCTAACAAATTAATATTTATTTTAAAAAAATTATATATTTTTTTATAAGATTTTAATAACAACATAAAACAAGACTTGTCATTTAAATTATTTTTAAAATAAGCATGGAATCCATAAGGATAGGAAAAATAAGATTGGGTTTTGGTCATGTGTCATAATTGTAATTTTTTAAGAAAGCCTATGGTAATGTGTGTCAATCCATGTTTTTATGTTTTATCATAATTGTAAATTAAAAATTAATTTTTTATGTTTTGAATTTTTTTATAAGTTAATTTTAAAAATAATTTTTTAAATAAAAAATATTTAATACATTTTAAAATAAAAAAATACTTTAAAAAACAAACACAATCACACTCCATAATAAACTCTTAAAATAAATCAAGTGGCTGTTACACTACCTCAACAGATTTTGATGGGATTACGTTGAGTTGTTCAAATTATTATAACTAATCCTTAAAATATTAAAAAACAAGTAATACTAGAAAACAATATTTTGAATTATTTATTATTATTTGGGACTTTTTCTCATTTACAATTATTTTTTTATGAGATTTTTATTAAAAAAAAAGCCATACAAAATATTAATGAAGTGTGCCAATACTGATTATACACAAAGTTAAATACAGAAATAACAAGAATCATAATTCGAGGGTTTAAGATTGACTTTTCGAGTATAAATATAAAACACCAAAAGTTGCTAGAAAAATATGATTGGACCACGTGCATTCACGCGCTAGTCAATTAAAGCTCCCTGAACTTGTTTGTGTGTGTGTGTGTGTGTACCAGCAGAAACTTAAATAAACGAAATCAGCTTGTAGCCCACGTTCTTCCAATTTCTCTTGGTTGTCTCCTCCTGGCTGGCGTTATGGCCGAAACTGAGAGGGCGATGTGATGGTCGCCGTGAATATCTGGCCGTGGAAGAGTTGCTGCCGTTTTCTGCTGGTGTAGGGCTCGTCGTTGCTGCTGGTGGGGCAGAGAGGTTGTTGTCGTTAGTGGTGACCGAGAGTGGACTCCAGACTCTGCTATTATTGTGGCCGAGTCTGTGGTGAGAGAAACACCATGAAGAGGTGGAGATTGGGCAAGTAGGAAGCCAGTAGAGAATGGTGGTCGATTGACGGTGACAGTCATAGATGGTGGCTGGTATGGAAAGGGGGTTGAAGATGGTGATTTATGGCCGTGGGTTTGGTCCGGAGAAGAAGATGAAGGCTGGAATGGGTTGACTTTGGTCGGTTTTTCTTGGGCCGGTTACAGGTTGTGTGGAAAAGGGCCTGTGTGAAGAGACGCAGGCTGCTGTGGAGGATGAGGGTTTATGAGGGGAAGGTTGAAGTGGATGGGGAAGGTTGCCTCATGAATTGGGGACTAAATCGAATTATTTGATAAAATTATTGGACTAAATTGGGCTGGATTGAACTAATTGTAAACAAAAAGTACTGAAACGAAGTTCAACCGGTCTGTCGAATATTTTCTCCTTTTCCTTACAGCTATTGACTTTTAAATTTCTTGAATTTCGTTGAATGAGGGCCTTAAATCTTTGATTTCTTCAAATTAATCCTTAAATTGATCTTTTTCAATTTAGTCTTCTTTTTTTTTAAATTTAGTCTTTGGTTTTTTTTAAATTCCTGCAATTTCAAAGAAATTACATTTTTCTTTTCAATTATATTGCTAAATGAATCAATTTGATCCTTCAAATTTTAACTTCTTGTTGCAAATTCATGTTCCCAAAATTATACAATTTTAACAAATTTAACTTGTAATTTTAATTTTTTTCTTCAAATAAGCCCTTAATTGATTCCTAACTTAATTATTTATTTTAAACGCATCATTGCACTTTCCATTTCTTTCACAATTTAAGTTATTTTTTCAATTTAATCTTCAATTGACACCACCTAAGAAATTCTCAAACTCATTTTTTGCTTTTGATTCTTGATTATTTTTTTAATTTCATCCTCAGTTATATTTTTTTTTATTTTTGTGTTTTTTTGTTTTTCTAATGATTTTCAAGGTTTTTTAATACATAAAAATTAAATAAAAATAATGAAATGACTAAGTTTACTGAAAAAATATATTTTATATGTTTTTTTGTAATATATACAAAAATAAAGGGTAAAAAATTAGATTAAAATAAGGTCCATACATAATAAGGGTATAACTAAACATACCAATAACATATATAAACATAGTTTAAATTATATTTCTCTATTAGTGTTCTACGAGTCAGAAAATCAAATATAAAAATAAAAGAGAAAAGAAAATGTGTTTGTACTACACGTCCAAGTAAAAAAATATCTACTATGTATAATATTATAATAAATATGTATGATGGTCAATCACACATGCTAGTAATAAATAAATATATCAACCCAAATTATAATAAATATTATATTCAACTATTTACATATAGACTAATATTGTTTTATTAGAAGAAGTATTCTAACTTGTATAACTCAACATTCTATATCAAATTAATAATTAAAAAATCATAAAATAACAAACAAAAGTAAATATTTTATCTTTTTCTAAATGAGATTTATATAATGCTAATCATCTATTATTTGGATATATCCACCTAACAATTTATCTAGTCTTCAACATATCTCCTTGCATCTCATGTTCTAAATTAATCATAGTAAAGATATGTTTGTTTGTTTTTTTTAGTAGTTTTGGGTTGAGGTTTTCCTTTCAATCACATAATAATCTAGCATCTACATCACAGTACGCAATAGTAAACTTTATATGATTGCATTGGATTATCTCATTTATTCTATTATCTTAATTCACTATTATCTTAATTCACCTAATTCTATGTGATTTAAGATATGGTTCTTATGGTAAATTTAAATTTTTAAAAATAAATTTATCTATAATATTCTATTAACTACCGCTATCAATAATTAAATCAAATAAGATTTTTTAAACTTTAAAACTTTAAGATCACAAATCTAAAATGTAAAGAAAACTTTATTTCATATATTTTGAAATTCAATAATTGTATAACTATTATGAAAATAACATATCGATTGTTTATAATGTTGATAAACTGACTTATATTATTTTTTTTAAAAAAAAACAAGAGCTGATAAATTGTTTTTAAAACAACTGTTTAGTATTTCAAAGTCAGAAATCTTTGTGCTTCATGATGATTACATTGTCTTAAGCAATGTAATGTTCTACAATGATAAACTATATTAATATCTAATAGAAAAGTAAACTTGTTCTGAACTCTATCGGCCGTTAAGATCAGAAATCGTCACATTGTTAATGGAATTTATCTTTTGGTTTTGTGTAATGGACTCTGTATCCAAGGAACTCTGCCTCTCAACAAATGCTGGTTTCTTTGGAGGAGGAAGATCCACAATTTCGCTATTTAGCATGGAAGTGATGGTAGACACTGCCGGTCTGTCTTTCGCCAATTCTTGCACGCACAACAGACCAATATGTATGCATCGGAATATCTCCACCTGAAAACATGGATCTGATATTGCAGTGTCGACCAAAGCTGCAATGTCACCTTCATTCCACAGTTTCCAAGCCTGAAAAATATAAAAATCCATCCATGTAAGAGTTTGCAAGTTTAATAGTATCAGAAATTGAAAGTAGCTTTGCAGATATATCTCAGGCAGGGAGGCGGAGAGACATACAAATCCTATAAGACTCAAAGAATGCTCTTTATCATAAAAACTAGAGTTCCTTCTTCCGCTTACGATCTCCAGCAACAACACTCCAAAGCTAAACACATCTGATTTCTCTGAAAATCTTCCTTTCATTAAATATTCAGGGGACATATAGCCACTGCATGAGGATCACAGATTTCTGAGCTCAAAATAGCAAAACGATGATAGGAGTGAAAACGAAAAAATATATATATTTATTTACTTACTAGGTTCCAACGACCCTGGTTGTATTCACTTGATCTTCATTGCCACAAAAAATCCTGGCCATTCCAAAGTCTGAAATTTTGGGATTCAGCTCATGGTCCAATAAGATGTTACTTGGCTTCAGATCTCTATGAATAATTCTTAGTCTAGAATCTCTGTGAAGGTAAAGAAGACCTCGACAAATGCCGTTAATAATGTCGAAGCGTCTTTCCCAATGCAGTTGTCCTTTCCTGAGTGAATCTAAGCAAATTGTATCCAGAAAAAATCATGAGAAAACAAGGGCAAATGAAAATGAGTCCAGAGAAGTAGTACGTAAACAAAAGAGGGCAGTAGCTTTAACCAAAGAGAAATGCATCCAAGCTTTTATTCGGCAGGTACTCATAAACCAACATCATCTCTTCTCCTTCAACACAGCAACCAAGAAGTCTCACAAGATTCCTGTGTTGGAGTTTTGAAATCACCACAACTTCATTCATGAGCTCTTCAAGCCCTTGACCAGATGTTCTAGAGAGTCTTTTCACAGCTATTTCCTGTCCATCTGGCAATATTCCCTACAATGTTATTCAAACGGATAAATACCTATTTGTTCTAAATAACTGTAAAGAACCTTTAGCTGAGAAGAGTTACCCTGTATACTGCACCAAAGCCGCCCTGCCCAAGCTTCTTGTATATGTCAAAGTTATTTGTAGCAGTTTCAAGAACTTTTAATTTAAAGAGCGGTTCAAGTTTAACTTCCTTGACGTTTTCGGGCCAGTTTCCATCAAAAACTGTTTCTTGTGCTTCTCTTTCTTTGAACGATAAGGTCTCCTCACTTGTCAACTTCCTTTCTGAATTCAAGTGGAAGTATCGTTATTATTTGAGAATTTTGTTTTTCTTTACTAGTAAAAATTGTAAAGTTTAGAAGTCCAGTAAGCTAATAAGACGTAGCATTTTACCTCTATGTGTAGCCATCCATTTCCAAGAAAAAAACACACAGATGAAGAAGGCTATGGCTCCTACAATCACTGATAAACTGATGATTATTTTTATGTTTCTCTTGTTATCTGCAACCAAAAAATTGTAGTGATGGTTATTTTGCAAAATGTAATGGAAATATGAAAAAACTTGTCAATGTTTCTTCATACAGGTACAGAACTTTTTTTATGCACACCTGAAAAACGAAACACTAGTGAATGAAAATGAGAAAGTATTATAACAATTACCAAGTTCTGTATACGCCAGGCGAATGTTGAGATCTGTCCCTCCTTCAGAGAACTTCTGTATATTAATCAAGTTTCCTGTCCATCCCATACAGCCAAAACCGTTATAATATGAATAAGCGACACAGGAACAATTCTTCAAGCACTCATCTTTGCATTCTTGTTCGGAGGAAGGATATGGCCAGTAATCCGCAAAGGTTGGCACCTTCATCATCTCCAGCTTCTTAAACCCATCTTCTTTTCCCACTTCACTACGATTCTGTATTCTATCACACTGCAACGATGTCATCCTAACACAACCGCTAGTCCAGATTCCTTTGTTCCATTCATCTTGATTTTTTGGAACAAACCCTTTTAAACATGTGCATATAGGTGAATTATGTGCATAGCAGCTTCCGAATGGCCCGCACTTGCCATAAATATCACACTCAGTTGATGGAGCTTCCCAGGTATACTCCCAACCTCCCTTCCTATAATCCCAGTATTGTTCTGTAAGTCTTCCACGAGGAGTCAAAACATATGTTAAACGGTAAGCTGGGTCTTGAATTGAACTCAGAGTGAAGGTGCCATCTCCTTCATTTTGAAGAGTAAATCCAAATAGATAGACAGAAGTAGACATTCCTGGTATTCCAATAAAGTTCTGGCCACCCCATCAACTGATAAAGGCAGGTAAGTTTCGAAGAAAGAGGCTATTTATACCTACCATAGAAGCCTGAAGAGCCTGAGCAGTCTAAAGACATATCCAGGTGATTAGGATGCAAGTACGCGGCATTTATTAACCACTGATCAGGCGACTGATCGTTAAGAGACAGCTCAAAGAGGGAGGCTTTTCAGAAATTTCTTGATTGTTTCAGGCCAGCTTCCACAGACTAGGGCAGTAGCCTATTTACCTGCTATTTTCACAGCCATCTTCTGCTTCGTTACGTTACCATCTTTATGTACAGTGAAAGTTTCGCTTTTTTTCTCTGACTAAACGATCATGTAAGGCCACGACATCTCCTGAATGTATTTGAAAAATAAATGACTCCCCTCTACACAAAACGTAAAATCTTTATTTATTTATTTATTTTTTTAAAAAAGCGTTCGCCTAGCCATCATCAATGCCTGTTGTTGACAACAACTTGGACTTTTTTTCCCATTCATTTTTGAGTGTGTGTGTGTGTATAAATCTTGATCCAAGATCTAGATCTATGGGATACAATGTCAATTGTTTATTCTTCTCTTGTTGATTTTTTCCTTTTAAATAAAGGTTTAATGCTTGCTTAAGTTATATGGAGGAATTTAATATTAATTGATGGTTTTGAATTCTCAACGAAGCCTAATAGTGTGGCCATTGTTTCTTTGATTTACAATAGCTCAAGCTTATTTTTGTGCGTAATATGCAATCATTTTCTACTTTGTATCCTTGTTGTCTCATGGAAGTCGTTTTTTTTAAAAAAATTATTTTCTATACTTTGCAGTGAAAAAAAAATGGCTAGTTTTCAGAATTCAGTGTAGCAATCTTTCGACTTTTTTCCCAGCTAAAAACCTTTGACTTCTTTGAAAATAGGGCTTCCCTTAAAAATTCAGGGGACATAGAAACCACAGCATAAGATCCACAGTTTTTTAGCTCGAACATTGATGCTTGAATACAGTACCGAATAGGAAAGAAAAGTCTTCATACAACCATTGTAGCATTCACTTGATCTTCTCTGCCACCAAAGAAAAGTCTACATGCTTGTAATGCTAGCAGAATAATGGTGCCAAAAAAAATAAAAATGCATTGACCAGCTTGAGTCAACCATTTCATCAATATATATATTACCGATGAAGTATTGTATCCCCTGTTCTATCAGCAAAAACTAAATATAATTTTTTTAAAAAGATAAAATTAATTTGAAAATTAAGATTTTTTTGGAATTTTCAAAAAAAATTAAGAAAAATTTTAGAAAAAAATAAAGTATTTTAATGTCGGATCTATATCTTATAGTGTCAGTATATAATCCAATATTATGTAAAATTATTGAAAAAACATGTAAGAAATTAACAAATATTGTTTTAAAAAAAACTTTTAAAATTTATTTTTTATTTATAATAAATAATATTATATTATTATTAAATATATGGGTTGAGCTCGGTCTATTCAAGTTTGGTTGGAACAACTGGCAGCCCAACATACTAGGCTCTCTTTTTTTAGGCTAGGCAAGACCCGACCTAGCTATCTAGTTTGACATGAGTCTAATCCATAGGCTATATGGTCGATGGACCAACCCAGTGATCACATTAATTAATTAGCAGTTGTACGCAGAAATGAACGCTATATGTGGCCGGCATGAAGAAAAAGAAAAAAAAAAGATGAAGAATAAGAAGAAGAAAAAAGGAAAAGATTGCCTTGCATGAGGATCATGGTTGTTATAAGGAGGTTCAACAAATGGCTCACGAGGTGTTGCTGGAAGAAATGGTGGTCGGTGTCAATTGTGGAAGGAAGATTTACAGAGAAGAGAGTGAAACTTTTGGTGACTACTCCCTACGAGAGTTGGCCAACCATTTGTAAGTGGTGGCTATTATTGACAAGACGTGGCCATCCATTTGTTTTTAGTGGAGATGGGGGAGGAAAACCCGATAATGAGAGTGTTGGTGGTTGATGGAAGAGAGGGTGGAGAGAGAAAATCATGCTGGCAACAAAACTAGGGGGAATGCTGATTTTTTTGTCAATTTTGGAATCAATTTTTTTATTTTTCAAGGTATGAAATTCACAACTATTTATAAGAAATAAAAGAGGGATGTTTTATCTTCACTAATGCTAGATCTTGGCTTTTGATTCAACTAGAAAGGATCCTAACAATTGATTCAAAATAGTTATTATAGGTTATTAGATTTGTTATAGAAAAAAAAAAAAGGATAGTCAAGTTGATCACTTCGAGGCGTTGCTATAACCATTGTGCCGTCAATTAACCAGAATGGATCACACTAAGATCTAGTCAAATGTTAGATAATTATTTTTGTGTAGTTATCACTCAGCTCTTGACTAGCTTTTCTAGCAAAAATATAAAGAAAAGATGAACAGTAAACCCAAAAATGATATCATTTTGGCAAAGTTCATTTTGGCAAAGTTCATTTCGATTTTTATCAATCTCACTCCTAGATTGGCTTTAAACTTTTAATTTTTCCCATGTTAATTCTCAATTCCAACCCTGAATTTTAAAGCCCAGAATAGATCACACTAAGATCTAGTCAAATGTTAGATAATTATTTTTGTGTAGTTATCACTCAGCTCTTGACTAGCTTTTCTAGCAAAAATATAAAGAAAAGATGAACAGTAAACCCAAAAATGATATCATTTTGGCAAAGTTCATTTTGGCAAAGTTCATTTCGATTTTTATCAATCTCACTCCTAGATTGGCTTTAAACTTTTAATTTTTCCCATGTTAATTCTCAATTCCAATCCTGAATTTTAAAGCCCTTTTCATTTTGATCCATGATTTTAGATTTATCAGTTTGACCCTCAATTGATTATTAAACTTTTAATTTTTTTAATTTCACCCCTGATTTCAATCAATTAAGTCCTAAAAATTTGTGTTTTTTTCAAAATGGCCTTTGGTTGTGAGTTTTTTTTAATTTAACCTTTAATTGATCCAAAAATTTTAATTTTCTTGTGATTTTACCTCTGATTTCAATCAATTGACTTGGTAAAAATTAAATTTGGTTTCCTAAAATTGTAATATTCTTAATTAAGTATAAATTGAGCTCTCAAACTTAATTTTTCACCAATTAAGCCCGTAATAAAATTATTTTGACTCATTTAAAGTATAATTAAGTCATTGCACATAATTAAATCCTTTAATTGTACCCAAATTAATTTTCAAATATAATTAAACTTTAATTTGGCTCATGATTAAATTAAATTGACCTAATAAAAATTTAATTATGTCCCTAAGCTTAATTTTTATACAAGTTTATTTGATAATAATTTAATTTGATCTTTAGTTTTGGTTAAAATAAAGTACAATGAGATTATCGATTCCATCTAAAATTGCAACTTGATTTTTTTCTACATGTGAAATTCTATCAACTTGCTTTTGCAAAAATATCAGTCTTTTTGCTATTTTTTATTTTTTATTTATATTTTGGTAAAAAACTAAATTTGAGGATTAATTCAAAAATAGGTTCTGGCACCCCCTATCTGTCTTTCTTATATGACTTTTCTCACATAACTATATTGAAGTAAGCTCCCACCGAAGATATTTTTTCTACGAACAAAAAACTTGTAAAAATTCTAACAAATAAGAAGTCAATTAAAAATTAAAAAAATAATTTAAAAATTTTACCAGAAGATTTGCATTGTTGACAAATCGAAACAATCTACTAGTATGCTTGTTCATTGAACTATATGTTTCTTTGTTTTAATTCTACTAACCGGATGGTAATCACTTTTTAAATTCTTTTGATGCAAAAAAAGTCTCGAAACTTCACTTAATTATCCTCAGTGGCGTGACTTGGTTTATACTTTTTCCATACCTCGATATCATCTGTTGCCTCAGGTTTTTGCATATTTATGCAAATCATACAACAAATCAAGCAAACTACATAAAAAAATTTGTTAAATATTCATGAGATTTGGAAATTTAAGATTATAATATAAAAAAATGTTAATTGTTTGATACTTATCTAATTGCAATATGTTTTTCCGTCGTTTTCCTGACCACCCCTTTTTTTTCTAATAAAATGTTTTTTGCTTATCAATTCATACATAATTATTTGACCTTTCTTGTACATCATAACACTGAAAATTATGTTCAAACATAAGTTGATAAATATGAATGTGAAATTTAATTTAAACAAGTTAATATTTTTTAATGAAGTTCTAGTAAAGCTTCCTACTAACTTAAATAACTTAAATGAGTTTATCTTATATAGACCTTACCTAAAATTTCATCTTGCTAACTTTTGCATGCAATTAATACCACATAAAACAACCATCCATTACAACAAAGGTAGCCTGTCAATTTAATTTTTATCCACTTAAAAATTACAAAATATGATCTTTAAGCATTTATAATAATTTCATAACAATGTCATAATTTCATACATTACATAAAATATGTTACAAATGATAGAATATATATATTCTTACCTTAAATATTTCTGCCAAACATCTATTAAAATCATTCATTGAAGATTATCTTAAAGTTGAATCCACTAAAATAATAGTTCATCAAAATAAAATGCCTAACTTTAGTATTTGTGAACTTGCAAAACAAATTCACACAAGGCCAGTTATTTTTATTTAATATAAATCTTATAATAATCTAATCAAAATAAATAATTTAAATAGTATAACTTACATTATATGGCTAGTCTTCTATTCTACAATACTTTTACCAAAATATGAATTGCTTGAAAAACCTCTGCTACATGAAATAAATTCCTTAATCTTTATCATGTGTATTGACTATCATTTCATGATCCACACCTAAATTAACAACATGATCATTATAAACTCGATTAAGTTTTTCAATATGAATTGCTAGAAAAACCTTTGCTACATGAAATAAATTCCTTAATCTTTATCATGTGTATTGACTATCATTTCATGATCAACACCTAAATTAACAACATGATCATTATAAACTCGATTAAGTTTTTCAATATCCTATAATAAAAGGTTTCATCATGAATTTTACATAATAGAAGTTCCTTTTCAGTTTATATTCTCTTCATGTAACATGCTTTTAACTCATTTAATAATGTTATTATGCTAAACTTGTAATATGATATAAAGGTAAAGACTGGTGCAGACTAGTGCAATGATTGACAATTTATTATGAGTACGCACTCATCTCATAAAGATTTATTAGAATATGTTAAAAGTTCTAGAAGCATTGACATTTGATTCATCATCTAAAGAGCTATTACATATACCTTTACATGAATAATCATGATTCATTCACAAACCTTCATCATGCATTCATTATCACACTCTTATAAGGATTACTATTATTATCCACAAACTTATATGCATTGTTAAAACTAGAAGTTGAGCTCATTATTTTTTCAATATGGTTCATCATAATATTTTAAAAAGTTAAAAAAACTAATTGCATTTACATTTGATTCTTTATCTAAACGGATGTTAAGTATAATTCATTCGCATTGCATCTATTATTATACTCCTATAAGAATTATTATTATCATCTATAAACTCATACATGCAGTTAAAACTAGAAGTTAAACTAACCATCTTTTCTAACATGGTTTCATGAGAAATATAGGGTTTTTCATTTGAATACCAATAGAAGTATTCCTCAACAATTTTTTTTTAAGTAGATGCATCATCCTAAAATCTTTATATTGAAACTTTTTATTATTACACTTCATACATGGGCATCTAATTTTATATGTACTAATATTCTTCGATCTAGAAAGTATAAAATTAATAAAACCATCAGCCCTTCAATATAATCTTAAATCAACAATCTTTTGGATAAATCTCGATAATTCTAAGAACAATTATCCCATAATAACCTATATAGAATAATATTGATTTTATCAATTCCAAAATTTTTTAATTTCCCCAAAATTTTCAACTTCACAGTAAAAATAAAATATAAAATAATCATAATTTCTTTAATTTTAACATACTTAAGTTTTTTTTTTTAAGAAAATCAAACTTAGCTTCATCAAATGACAATAAAATTCAATTTCTCTTGAACCCCAAACAAACCTTAGCATACAAAACTATCTAAAAAAATTAAATCAATAAAATTAGAATTTTTTCACATCTTCATAAATAAATGAAACCAAACATATAATAATAGGTCAAGTTATAATATGAGTAATTCATTAGGTTTGTCATATCTCAGTGAATGTCTGCCACCCCACACTCCCTTTAAATTGAAATGGGAAGATATATATTAAAAAAAATAGAAGTCATTATCTAGTAATTAGAAAGAATTAAGAATCATAATAAAAATTAGTATTGATTTCAAAGATTCAAATAAGAGAATAGTTATGCCTATAAGAAAAACATCACCTTTAATGCATCATTTCTTATAAAAAGATTACCTTTACTATTTTTTGTTTTGAAATTATCTTTTTTATTGCCCTTAATTATTCTAATTTTATTTAGTTCATTTTTTTCTCATTATCTGATGAAAAAACTTGACTTTAATTCCTAAAAATATAAGATTTATCGATTTCATTATTCATAAAAAAAATTAATCTTAACATTGATTTATTTTAAAGAAAAAGTTGTCATTTTGGTTATTTATTCAAAAAATTGTCATTTATCCTCTAATAAAAAAAATAAAATTTTAATATCAGTCTCTACCATGAAACTTATTATCTAAGCCATTCTAAAAAGGACATGAAACCCATAAAAATGATAAAAATAAGATTAGGTGTTAGTCCATTTATTTTCATTCTAATTTTTTAAAATAGACTTAATGCCTAGTACATTAGCTTAATAGATTTTGATAGGATCACATTGAACAAGTTCAAATTATTATAACTAATACTCAAAATATTAAATAACAAATTATACCAAAAAAACAACATTTTATGTCATTTATTTTTATTTAGGGATTTTTCTCATTTACTATTATTTTTATGAGATTTTTATTTTTTAAAAAAAAGCCATACAAAATATTGATGAAGTGTGCCAATACTGATAGACACAAAGTTAAATACAGAAATAACAATTTCGAGGGTTTAAGATTGTCTTTTCGAGTACAAAACACCCTCAGTTGCTAGTAAAATATGATTGGACCACGTGTCGTCAATGATGCTTCCTGAAATTGTTTGTGTGTGTGTACCCACACTCCCTTTTAAATATACCTGCAAAAACTCCAAGACACGAAATCAGTCTGCAGCCCAAATTCTTCCAATTTCTCTTGGGTGTCTCCTCCTGCCTGGCGTTATGGGCGAAACTGAGAGGGTGATGTGATGGTCGCCGTGAATATCTGGCCGTGGAGGAGTTGCTGCCGTTTTCTGCTGGTTTAGGGCTCGTCGTTGCTACTGGTGAGGCAGAGAGGTTTTTGTAGTTAGTGGTGACCGAGAGTGGACTCCAGACTTTGCTATTATTGTGGCCGAGTGTGTGGTGAGAGAAACACCATGAAGAGGTGGAGATTGGGCAAGTAGGAAGCCAGTAGAGAATGGTGGTTGATCGGCGGTGACTGTCAGAGATGGTGGCTGGTATGGCAAGGGGGCTGAAGATGGTGATTTATGGCCGTGGGTTTGGTTCGGAGAAGAAGATGAAGGCTGGAAAGGGTTGACTTTGGTGGGTTTTTCTTGGGCCTGTTACAGGTTGTGTGGAAAAGGGCCTGTGTGAAGAGACGCAGGCTGCTGTGGAGGATGAGGGTTCATGAGGGCAAGGTTGAAGAGGAGGGGGTAGGTTGCCTCATGAATTAACTAGAGACTAAATCGAATTAGGTTGATAAAATTATTGGATTAAATTGGGCTGGATTGAACTAATTGTAAACAAAAAGTACTGAAACGAAGTTCAACCGGTCTCTCGAATATTTTCTCCTTTCCATTACAGTTATTGACTTTTAAATTTCAAGAATTTCGTTGAATGAGGGCTTTAAATCTTTGATTTCTTCAATTTAATCCTTAATCCTTAAATTGATATTTTTCAATTTAGCTTCTTCTTCTTCTTTTTTTAATTTAGTCTTTGTTTTTTTTTTAAATGCTTGTAATTTCAAAAGAATCACTTTTTTTTTCAATTATATTCTTTATTGAATCAATTTGGACATCCGAATTTTAACTTCTTATTCTAAATTCACCATTTGGTTCCTAAAATTATATAATTTTAACCGGTTTAACTTTTAATTTTATTTTTTTTTCAATTAAATCCTCAATTAATTTCTAACTAGACTATTGTACTTTTAATTTCTTTTAATTTTATCCAAATTAAATCAAAATAAACTTTTTTTTTCTTAATTTCATTTTCAATTGAAACCGTAACTATGACCTAAGATATTCTCAAACTTAATTTTTATTTATTATTCTCATTAATTATTTGTCCAATTTCATCTAAAACTAGATTTTTATATTTTTTTTGTGTTTTTCTTATGAGTTTTATGGTTTTTTAACACACAAAAATTAAATAAAAATAATGAAATAACTAAATTTACTGCAAAAAAAAACTTTGTATACAATATATACAAAAACAAGAGGTAAAAAATTAGATTATGACAACATCTATACACGATAAGGGTATATTAAGCATCTCAATAACATATATAAACCTGAATTAAATTATGACGCTTTTTTAAAGTCCTACAAGTTGAAAAATCAAATATAAAAATAAAAAAAAAATAAAAAATATGTTTGCATTCCATGTCTAAGCAAAAGAACCCTTATTAGGTATAATATATATATATGATGAAACATGGATTAATATCACCCTAAATTAGCTAGGATGTGTGTAGATTAACATTATTTTATTAGTATAGGTATTCTAACTTTTATAACTTAATAATTTATATTCAATTAATAATTCAAAAATCATAAAATAAAAAAAAATAGATATTTTACCTTTCTTAAAATCCATTTATAAGACTTGAAAGGTTAGCTCTAGACTCTGAGTTTATATGAAGCTAATCATCTATTATTAGGATATATCTATCTAACAACTTATTTAGTCTTCAACATATCTTTTTGGATCTCATGTTCTAAATTAATTATAGGAAGGATATGTTTTTGGTAAACCCAAGTTGAAATTTATTAGAAAATAAAAATATTTTAATATTTATAGAGTGAATTTAAAATAAAAAATAAATTACAAAGTCAAATATTTTTGCAAAAATATGGGTATGAAAACTAACAAATGTTTAAGAACTAAAATGTGTGAAGAAAAGAATGAGGGAGAGATGTTAAAGAAATTGTGAAATGAAGTACTAAAACACTAAAAACAAGAAGAAGTAATATTACAAAAAAATTGGATAATTACCAAACAAGACCTAGGGTATTTATAAAGGGATATAAATACATTAAAATAAAAAGAAGAAGAAGAAAAACTTCAAGAAAACACCCTCATCTTTAGATAAAATTATGAGGTAAGGATAAACCCCTACTCTTCTATTGTTAATTTGATTTGTTTTAAATCCAAAGAGAGAAAACCCCAAAACAAATTCCTAAAACTTCATGACTTTGAAAGATCAAATGATAAAATTTAAAAAGTTGAGATGAGAAGTTAAATATTTTCAGCTTTTATCATAAAAACAAATAATAAAAAATTAGAAAAACAAACCCTAAAGCTATGAAAGGAAAAGGAAAGAGAATAGAAATTAGATACTAATTCTTGTTAATTATAACCTTACATAGTTATCTGAATGCTAAATTAAGAGCTCAAATAGAGATTTAAACATGTTAGCATGTTACTTCCATTACAAATATGCAAGTATAAAAATTATGCTAATGGTAGTTAAAGAAGAAGATTGAAATTGTTATAACTTTTCAAGTGAAAATTGTAAATAAATAAGTTAGCTAACATTTGACATTAATCTAGCCTTAAATGGAGTTATAGAACTCCATATATAAACAAAATACTGAGGAGGTTAGGTTGAAACCTACTAGTAAAATCCGAGTCAACATAACCTCTAATTATAAATTCTGATCCTCCATAACATAATGCAACATCTGAGGCACCCTTGATGTATCTTAAGATCCTTTTAATAGTATTCCAATGCTCTCTACCAGGATTTATCATGTATCGACTAGTTGTTCCCACTGCTTGTGCAATGTCTGGTCTTGTACATATTATGATAAACATTAAACTGCCCACTATTGATGCATACGGTACTCGAGACATCTTCATCCTCTCTGCTTCATTGCTAGGAGACATACTTGAGGATAATTTGAAGTTAAAAAGAAGTGGAGTGAAAATTGGCTTACAATCTTGCATGTTGAAGAGTTGCAAGATCTTCTTCAAATAATTCTTCTAAGAAAGCCAAATCTTCCTCTTAATTCTATCTTGATAAATTTACATCCCTAGAATTTTATGTATTGATTCCAAGTCCTTCATATCAAACGCCATAGCTAATTGTGCCTTAAATTCTTAGACTCGATCTTTGTTGGGGCCTATTACCAACATATCATCCATGTACAATAATAAAATGATGAAAACATCATTTTCCTCAAACCTCTTGTAATACATACAATGGTCTGAACTGAGTCTGTTGTACCAAGGCTAATTATAAAGGAATCAAATCTCTTACACCAATACCTCGATACCTGTTTGAGATCGTATAGAGATTTGTTCAACTTGCAAACCAAGTTTTCCTTTCCTGTTTCAATATAACCCTCTGTTTGGAGCATATAAATTTCTTCTTGAAGTTTTCCATGAAGAAATGTAGTTTTCACATCTAACTGCTCTAAGTGAAGATCAAATATAGCATACATTGCCAAGACTACTTTGATTGTAATAAGTCATACCACCAGAAAAAATATCTCATTAAAGTTTATTCCTTCTTTTTAAGCATATTCTTTCACAACCAATCTTACACGATATTGCTTCACTTGATCATTGCCATCACGCTTTATCTTAAAACTTATTTATTGCTAATGGCCTTTCTTCCTTGTGGTAATGGAATAAGATCTCAAGTATTATTCTTGTATAAAACTTCAATCTCTTCTTGTATTGCTATCATCCACATAAATACATCTGTGCTTTTAATAGCCTCATGAAAAGTTGATGACTCTCTATCCTCTATTAGAAAATAGTATGCAATGTTACTCTCAGTAACAAATTTTGAGTGCCAAGCCGATGGTCTTCTTTCATGAATCGACCGCCGAACTTTAAAAGTTTCAAACTTTATTTGTTCTTGTTCTTTATGCTCTGTTGCAATTTCAGAAGAAGTATGATTTTAAGTATTTTTCACATGGACTACTATAGTCTCATTTAAAATGCTATTATGTTCTTCCATTTGTATTTTACCTTCTACAAATATAACATCTCTGCTGATGACTACCTTGTGGGCAGTGAAATCCCATAAGCGATATCCCTTCACTCTATCAGCATATTCTAAGAATACTTATTTTCTGGATTTTGAATCCAGTTTGCTAACTTCTTGTGTATTGTACATCACGTACACGAGACTTTCAAATATATGCAATTAAGAATAATCAATTGGCTTTCCAATCCACATCTTCATCGATGTCTTCAGCTCAATTACAGTTGATGGAGATCGATTTATCACATAACAAGCGATATTGACTGCTTATGTCCAAAATAGCTTTCCTAGACTTAAAAGCCTTTAACACTACTCTTGTTCTTTCCAATAGAGTTATATTCATCTCCTTAACCACTCCATTTTGTTATGGAGTGTATGTCATTGTAAACTGCCTTTTAACATCTTCATGTTTATAGAAATTATCAAATTCATCACTAGTATATTCTTTTCCATTATTAGTCCTCAAACACTTTATCTTCTTTTCATATTCAAGTTCCATTTGCGCTTTGAAAGTTTTAAATACTGCAAGCACATCTGCCTTCTTTTTAATTAGATATACCTAACATCTCCTAGAGAAGTCATCTATGAATGATAAAAAGTATCTTTCTCCTCTCAAGGATATAACCGATACTTACCAAATATCAGAGTAAATCAGGTCTAAGATGCATTTGCTCTTAATTGTTGATGTGCCAAACTTCAACCTTTGCTATTTACTTATAACACAGTGCTCATAAAAAGGTAAAGTAACCTTTGTAAGCCTAGGGAGTAACTTTTTATTAGAAAGAACCTTTAAACCTTTCTCTGACATGTGACATAGTTTTTGAAGCCATATCATCGTCTTCTCTTCTATAAGACTAGCTGATGCAATTGATGTTTCTGCCTTCTGACGCGTTTCTCCTATTATTACAAATATATTTGTAATTGTTTTTCTTACCTTTAAAACCACCAGTGCTTCTTTGATGATTTTCATGATTCTATTATCTGTACGAATCTTACAGCCAAAACTATCAAATTATCTCATAGACAAAAGATTCTTCTTTAAGTCTTTCACATGTCATACTTCTAAAATAGTACAAATTAAGTCATCATACATCTTCAATTTGATGGTGTTAATGCCAATAATCTCTAAAGCATGATTATCACCTATGAACACTTTGCCTCTAAAAATGAGTTTATATGTATGGAACCAATCTTGATTAGGAGTCATATGCTATATTGCTTTTGAATCCATTAGTCAGACCCTAGTGAGCTCTTCTTTATCTGTAGAGATTATCTCTGCTTCACTATATAAAACATTTCCATCTTCTGAAGTGCTTGCAACACATACTTAAGGTTTTGATGACTCGGTAGTATTCTCTATACCCTTTTTGCCACAGTTGTAGCATTTCATAATTTTATTACCATTTGATTTGGACCTCCCCTGCTTTTGACTCCTACTAGAGCCACGCTCTATTGATCTTCCTCTTGACACTAACATCGCCTTTGCTTGGTTTAAACTATTTATGTCTTCTTTATTTTTGCGCCTATTTTCTTCTTTCAAAATAGCAGCTGCAATATTATCAAAGACTAAATAGTCTGAGAGGATATTATTGGTCAAGTTAATAATGAGTTGATCATACGAATTAAGAAGACTTTGAAGTAGAAGCTCCACACGTTCATTTTCTTCTATTTGCTGACCCAATGTAGTGAGTTATGAAAATAAAGTTCTTATTATGTTGATGTGGTCAGTCACTAACGTGGTTTCTGCCATTCGAAGCGTATAAAGTCTCTGTTTTAAGAAAATTTTATTGTGTAAAGACTTGGACTCGTATAGCTTTGTTAGAGTCTCCCATATCTCCTTAGTTATTTTCTTCTCAGCCACACTTGATAATACTTCATCGGCTAATGCTAAATATATATTAGCAATAGCGTTGTCATCTATCTCATTCCATTTTGCATTATTAGTGATCTCCACGGGCCAATTCCCAATTGCTACCAAGCAATTGTCTTTCCTTAAGATTGCCTTGATTTTTATTTTTCATAGTGTAAAATTATGCCCATTAAATCTTTTAATCTCGTACTTGACTGCCATTATATTTACCGAGATCTATTCAACTATCACCATTTCACAGATTTGTAACGTATATAGAAATAGTATCGTTTGAATAATACTTCACTAAGTAAGTTCCTAGAAAAGATTGGAGGGGTCACAAACGGTTCCACTTAAAACCCAATCTCCTTAGACAAAACTTTCTAGACTGTATTTAATCACCGAACTGACTTTCTATATACGCCAATAGTAACGTATGCGAATAGTACTATATAAATAAATAGTATTATATAGGTGAATAGTGACCGTATATAGAAATAACTTTTGTGTATTAACAACACAAACCAAAAGGTTTTGATACCACTATTAGGATATTGACATGCAAACCCAACAAGATAAAAGGCAAGGAATAAAATAAAATGAGAAATAAGACACAAGAATTTACGTGGTTCACCCAATTGGGCTATGTCCACAGGCAAATATAAAAGAATTTTATTAAGTAATGTGAGAATTATAATCTCTCTGAAATAATAGGAGAACAACTAAGAATCTCTCTATTACTAGAAGAAAACATCTCACTTACTCTATCACAAATACCTTATAATTTTATGGGATTACTTTCTCTTCACTCTCTTCTTCTTCTCTCTATCTTGGTATGAATATATACTTGAATGCATTGTCTATTTATAGGCAAGAATGAGGGTATAATGATCATAAATTTAGAAGGAATATATGCCTAACAACTCATCTTCCACTTATACTCCACTAATTATATCAACTCATCCTCCACTCATATACCACCAATTACAACTCATCTCCCACTCAAATCTCATCAATTATGCCAACTAATTAAATGACTTTACAATACAAATATTTGGATGTTGATATAATAACCTTGAAAATATATACATTATATATATATATGTATATTATAACGAGGAAATGAACATGCATTGAAAGTATGTAAAATAAATGACTATAGATTTACTAAAACATAAAACATTTGGCTTGAAAGACACATGACTAAATACTTCTTTGAGATTTAGTGAGCGACCAGGATTGAATCTTTAATAGTTATATAACTATCATAAAAATAACATATCAACTGTTTATATTATTGATCAAGTGATTTGTATTATTTTTTTTTGAAGAAAAAGAGCTGATAAATTGTTTTGAAAAAAACTGTTTAATATTTCAAAGTCATAAATCTTTGTGTTTTCATCCTTAAAGAAAACTTACCCAAATTATTCTGGATTTCGCTAGACCAAGGTGCGGGTTTTTTTTTTTAGCTAAATGAAAAGACATCATTTCTTCTTAAAGGAAGAGGTACAGAAGCCATCATTTCGAACATTTTTTTTGAAGAAACAGCATTAAGATCGAGAGGACGGCCATTCGGGGTTTTCCTCTGAGTGCTAGATATTTTCATCAAGATGCCAATCTTATTAAGTCATACCCAGCAATGTCATGTTCTATAAAATTTTACAATGATAAACTATATTAATATCTAATAGAAAAGTAAACTTGTTCTGAACTCTATCGGCCGTTAAGATCAGAAATCGTCACATTGTTAATTGAATTTATCTTTTGCTTCTGTTTAATGGACTCTGTATCCAAGCAACCCTGCCTTTCAACAAATGCTGGTTTCTTTGGAGGAGGAAGATCCACAATTTCGCTATTTAGCATGGAAGTGATGGTAGACACTGCCGGTCTGTCTTTCGCCAATTCTTGCACGCACATCAGACCAATATGTATGCATCGGAATATCTCCACCTGAAAACATGGATCTGATATTGCAGGGTCGACCACAGCTGCAATGTCACCTTCATTCCACAGTTTCCAAGCCTGAAAATATAAAAATCCATCCAAGTAAGAGTTTGCAAGTTTAATAGTATCAGAAATTGAAAGGAGCTTTGCAGATATATCTCAGGCAGGGAGGCGGAGAGACATACAAATCCTATAAGACTCAAAGAATGCTCTTTATCATAAAAACTAGAGTTCCTTCTTCCGCTTACGATCTCCAGCAACAACACTCCAAAGCTAAACACATCTGATTTCTCTGAAAATATTCCTTTCATTAAATATTCAGGGGACATATAGCCACTGCATGAGGATCACAGATTTCTGAGCTCAAAATAGCAAAACGATAATAGGAGTGAAAATGAAAAAAATATATATATGTATTTACTTACTAGGTTCCAACGACCCTGGTTGTATTCACTTGATCTTCATTGCCACAAAAAATCCTGGCAATTCCAAAGTCTGAAATTTTGGGATTCAGATCATGGTCCAATAAGATGTTACTTGGCTTCAGATCTCTATGAATAATTCTTAGTCTAGAATCTCTGTGAAGGTAAAGAAGACCTCGACAAATGCCGTTAATAATGTCGAAGCGTCTTTCCCAATGTAGTTGTCCTTTCCTGAGTGAATCTAAGCAAATTGCATGCAGACAAATTTATGAGAAAACAAGGGCAAATGAAAATGAGTCAAGAAAAGTAGTAGCTAAATAAGATAGGGCAGTTGCTCTAACCGAAGAGAAATGCATCCAAGCTTTTATTCGGCAGGTACTCATAAACCAACATCATCTCTTCTCCTTCAACACAGCAACCAAGAAGTCTCACAAGATTCCTGTGTTGGAGTTTTGAAATCACCACAACTTCATTCATGAGCTCTTCAAGCCCTTGACCAGATGTTCTAGAGAGTCTTTTCACAGCTATTTCCTGTCCATCTGGCAATTTTCCCTACAATGTCATATCATACGGATAAATAGCTGTTTGCTCTAAATAACTGTAAAGAACCTTTAGTTCCAGAAAAATTACCCTGTATACTGCACCAAAGCCGCCCTGCCCAAGCTTCTTGGATATGTCAAAGTTGTTTGTAGCAGTTTCAAGAATTTTTAAATTGAAGAGCAGTTCAAGTTTAACTTCCTTTACGTTTTCGGGCGAGTTTCCATCAAAAACTGTTTCTTGTACTTCTCTCGTTTTGAACGATAAGGTCTCCTCACTTATCAACTTCCTTTCTGAATTCAGGTGGAAGTATCGTTATTTTTTGTTAATTGTGTTTTTCTTTACTTGTAAAAATCGTAAAGTTTACAAGTCCAGTAAGCTAAAAAGACGTAGCATAATACCTCTATGTTTAGCCATCCACTTCCAACACAAAAACACGCAGATGAAGAAGGCTATGGCTCCTACAATCACTGACATACTGATGATTACTTTCATGTTTCTCTTGTTACCTGCAACAAAAAAAATTTACTGATGATTATTTGGCAAAAATGCAATGGAAATATGAAAAAAAAAACTTATCAATATTTTTTCATACTGATACAGATCTCCATGTATCTACACTTGTTATGCACACCTGACAAACGAAAAATTAGTGAAGGAAAATTGGATAAAATTAGAATAATTACCAAGTTCTGTATACGCCAGGCGAATATTGAGATCTGTCCCTCCTTCAGAGAACTTTTGTATATCAATCAAGTTTCCTGCCCATGCCATACAGCCAAAACCGTTATAATATGAATAAGCGACACAGGAACAATTCTTCAAGCACTCATCTTTGCATTCTTGTTCGGAGGAAGGATATGGCCAGTAATCCGCAAAGGTTGGCACCTTCATCATCTCCAGCTTCTTAAACCCATCTTCTTTTCCCACTTCACTACGATTCTGTATTCTATCACACTGCAACGATGTCATCCTAACACATCCTCTAGTCCAAATTCCTTTCTTCCATTCATCTTGATTTTTTGGAACAAACCCTTTTAAACATGTGCAGATAGGTGAATTCTGCGCATCGCAGCTTCCGAATGGCCCGCACTTGCCATAAATATCACACTCTGTTGATGGAGCTTCCCAGGTATACTCCCAACCTCCCTTCCTATAATCCCAGTATTGTTCTGTAAGTTTTCCTCGAGAAGTCAAAACATAAGTTAATCGGTAAGCTGGGTCTTGAACTGAACTCAGAGTGAAAGTGCCATCTCCTTCGTGTTGTAGAGTAAATCCCTTTAGATACACAGAAATAAACATTCCCGGTATTCCAATAAAGTTCTGGCCACCCCATGGGCCACTACGCCAAAATGGAAGACCATTGTACCAGATGAAGAACTCAGGAATTGCTAACGGATTGATCCCAGCAGAGAAGTTTCCAACAGAAGGATCAGATGAGCTTCTCCATGACGTTAGCAGTGTCTTGTTCCCTGTTCTAGCGTTAGCAGTAAATCTCATCTTTGAGAAGTAAGCATCCGTAGGCTGCTGGAAACTTTGCCATACAAGGTTTCCATTCTGTCCAGCTTTCAAGACAAGGTTTCCATCATCAGTAAGCTGTGCAGTTGACTGATTGAACCCAATTGAAACATTTGATGACCACAGAACCTCTCCCTGACCATTCAAAACCACGAGATTTCCATCTTCAGATATTGTCATCAACCCAGAAGAATCGTTGATTGGGTTGTTTCTGTTGGCCACCCATATTACTGGAGTTGCTACTGATATATTAATATACCATATTCCGACATATCGATATATTGAATTAACTGGGCTGAAAAATCCCAGTTTGAACTGATTGCCGGCAGAGACTATAGCTTCTGGATCTTTGATGATTTTTGGAGGAGTAATGATATCTCCAGCATCAACATAAACTGAACGGGAACATGATAGAAACAAAAGAAGAGCTACTGCAACTTCGCAGTTTCCAAGTGCCATAAGCTGCTAGTGGGAATGGAAGACTAATAAATGGCTAAATGACTGTTCAGAGAGAGGATGTCATGAACGATAATATTTTTCTTCCTGTCCTTTTTCTTAATTCCAAGCAATAGATTGTTTTTCAAAGAATGTTAATTAAGTTTTCTGTGATGATATTTTTTAGATTTACTCTTCATGAATTATGTTTTAACAAAGAACTCTAGATTTTTTTTTTAAAAAAAATCAAATGTCAATATCTTGGACAAAAATCCTTTAATTTGTCATAACGAACACCAATCATGACTATTTTCTAGAGCTGTGCAAGAAATGCTAACTTCTGAAATATAAAAAAAATAATTCAATTGATTTATCTTAAATTGTTTTTATAAAATGAGTTTTTTAAAAATAAAATTGGTGAAAATAAAGCTAAAATAGATAATGATATTTTTGCTTTTATATATATATATATATCTATATCTATATATATATAAACTTCATAACATATATAATTATAAATGAGTTAACTCAACAAAAATAAGAGACGATGGAGGAGGATGACTTGGGTTACAGTATTGTTAATAAAAAACAAAAAATATTTTGATATAATTACTGAACTTAATAAAATAAAGCTTGATTTGATTTTCATCTGTAACAATGCATCTTGCCCACTCAAACCAGAATTCCATGGTCGACCGCCCCTAGCTACTCCTTCAACATGATCGACCTTGTCCTCTTAGGCGTTATCTAGAAGCTCTTAACATTCTTATCTTAAAGTAAGCCACATTATTGGTCTATGTTGACAGTGCATGTAATATTTAAGGGGGAGCTGATTATATTATCTTATTACTCTAAAATGCTATGAATTTTCTCTATATTTTACATTTTGGGCGCCCTCCCACTTTTAAGTTTATCCTTTTAATTTAATTGAAGACTTCTTCACATGAAATTAGGCCGAAATAGTATCAAGTCAAAAAAATAGAAAGATATGGGGATGAAATTGAATAAATGAGAAAGAAAAAGTGATTGTTCCTTCTTTATTTTTATTTTTTTGCTTTTCCCTCGTCTTCTTCTTTTTTCTTTCATTTCCTTTTTTAATTTCATTTTTTTCTTGTTTGATTTAGATTTTTTTCATAAATTATTTCGGTTATTTTTTATGAGACTATCAATCTTAAATAAATATTTTAAAATTTGATTTGTACTTGATTTACACTCGAATTTATAAAACTTTATATTTGTTATTGTATAATTAAGTAAAAAATAATTTAAAAATAAAAATTTTAAACTATAAAAACTCGATTAATACAATATACAGGTATCTCAATATTAAAAAAAAATTATTTTGACTTTTTTTAAGTTAAACTACACTCTGCAAACTCTTTAAGTTAATTGGATCATATTATAACAACTTTTATATAGTTTAATTTTAAATACAGATTTGATAAAAAGTAAGATAATTTTTTTTAAAAATATCTTGTTAAATCAAATTTAATAACAATACTAACTAGTTTTATATGGTATAAATATTTTCTTTATATTTCCTTTTTTAATTTAAGTCGCAACTTAAAGTCTTGATGTAGTCCTTTCTAATGTTTTTTTTTTTTATAATAACCGAGATTTTATATAAAAGCCACTGCTAAAAAATCTTTGCTAACCAGGAAAAGTAAAGTTATGTTTGTGTACATATACAAGGAGGAGAAGTTAAAAAAATAAACGAAAGCTCTATGACAAAACTAAAAAATATGACTTAGAATTCTAGTTTATTCATTGAAACATACCTTTCGTATCTATATAGATACAAGCCTATATATATATAAAATGTTTGTAGACTTTAACTATGGATGTTTAACCTAGTCTTTTAATTTTTACATGGTCTAATTGGAATTTTCCTGGAATCCTTTATATAGGTGGTAGTCTTCTTTATTGACCGCAGACCATCCAGTCGATAAAGTTAGGCGATGGGTTTTCTAGGAAATAAGCTGTTTCCACCATACAAGTGTGGAACAGCACCTGACAAGTCAAAAGACCTTGCTGTTTCATCATCTGCGAAACTTCGCCATAAAATGATTCCCTTGGAGCTGCCTTGCAAGACTGGATTCCCATCATCTGAAACCTATGCAATGGATATTCGAGATTGCCTGCGGACACAGTTTCAGGATCTTCGATGGGTTGAGATGATGTTATTGTATCTATTGCAGCATCATAGCCTGAACGTAAGCAGGACGGAATGAGAATTAGGGCTGCTTCAATTCTGCAGTTGCTAATCCCCAAAACTTTTATATACTTGTTCCTGATGTGAATCAAACTATATTTTATGCATGCTGTCCTTACTGGTCAAGAAAGTAACAGTTGTTCTTTTTCTATCCTCTTTATGAATTTCAATCAAGAGCTCATTACTTTCATTAAAAAAGCATATCCAGTTTTTCTTAATAGAGAATTTGAATGTTTTCATTTAAAAGAAATGTTGAGGGAATAATATAAAATTATTATTGAAATTTCAACAAATAACTTAAAATTAAATATAAAATCATATTAATCCTTATATTTTTTAAACTCAAATAGTTTTAATTTGAGTGTATGTATTAGAAAGTAATATAAAAGTATTTTTGAAAACTTACTTAATAATTTAAACTTTTAAATTCAAAAAGTTCTTTAATATTCTTTTTTATTAAGAGGTAAAAAAGTAAATGTGATATAAACTTTTAAATTAAAATAATTTTTTGATATTTTTTTTACCAAGAGAGGTAACAAGGTAAATATGAGCGAGTACAATAGATTTTTTTATATATAATTTTATTGATACAAATAATATGTTACCGTATTTTTTAGTGTTTTTTTTTAATTTTAATTCCTTTATTATATATTAAGTAAATATTTTTTTTGTTAAAATTTATTGTAATTTATTGAAGGAAACATTCTATCAATGTAAATTTATATTTATCAATTTTTTAATAATATTTTTCAGTAAAATCCTATCTTTAACTGTGTTTGATATCTTCATTTGTGTATTTAATTCGAGTTACTTATCATTGATAAAAATGAATGACCCACGTTACGGATTACTGAAAGTTCAAGAGAAGGATGGCGGTGGCTTATATTTTAAAGAATAAGCCGTGTGCTGCGGGTAAATTTACTTTATATAAAAAATATTAAAAAAAATTAAATTTAAAAGTATTAGGTTTTTCTATAAATTTATATCTAAAACTTTTGGGTTTGGCTGTAATATCTAACTTAAAAATAATATTTATAATATTAATAATAATATTAAATTTGCATTATCCGAGTTTAAGTAGTTTTAATTGCAACATCAGACATAATAATATTGGATACAGGTTTGACTATAAGATCATGTCATAAAAGTGTAATAATTAAATAGATTAATTAAAAAAAACTAAAGAGAAAAAAAATAAAAAAATCAAAATCAATTAAGTTAACTTATCAAATCAAGTTAACTTGTTAAACTTGAGATTCATGTCATAAAAGTGTGATAACTAAATAGATAAAAAATTTAATATTGATGAGCTAATTTTTTTAAAAAAAGATTAATTAAAAAGAAAAAAACAGAGAGAAAAATACTTATAGGAAGGAAAAAACTAAGAAAAAAAAGAAAAAAAATCTGAATCAATTGCATAAAACCATCAAACTCGCGATTTATGTCATGAAAGTCTGATAACTAAACAGAAAAAATTTAATATTAAGAAACTATAGAAAAAAATTGATTAAAGACATAAGTTTTTTCACTGTAAATTGCACCATGTTGTTCATAGTAAAAAGTTTAAAAAAAGGAAAAAAAACAAAAGCATACGTTATGAGTTAATTTTTTTTCTTGTATAAAAAATATTGAAAAAATTAAGATCTAAGAGTGTTATATCTTTCTACAAATATATACCTAAAAGTCCTGGATCTAACTGCAACACCTGACCCAAAAATGCTATTTATAATATTAATAATAATATTAAACTTATATGACTCAAGTTTAGGTGAGTTTGATTGCAATACCAGACCATGGAGCTTTAGATGTTGATTTGACTATAAGTTTGTGTTATAAAAGTATAATAATTAAATAGATTAATTAAAAAAAACCAATAGGAAGAAAAAACTAATGAAGAAAAAAATAATTTGAATTAACTAGATTAATCCATCAAACCTTGGATTTGCATCATGAAAGTTTGATAACTAAAAAAAATAAAATAATTAATGGGTTTACTCAAAATTAACTGGATTAACCCGTCAAACCAAGGTAACCCATCAAACCTGGGATACGTATTATGAAAGTCTGATAATTAAATAAAGAAATTTAACATTAACAAAATAAACTAAATGAAAAAAATAATTAAAAAAAAAAAATTCAGGTTAACTCGTCAAATTATATTAAGCTATCAAACCTGAGATCAAATAAAAAAATTCATTAAAAAAACAATAAAAAAATTAAAAAACAAACAATTTAGCATTTATAATATAATAATTATAATAATATAATATATTAAAGATGGGAAAGTGATTATAATATAATTATAATATAATATAATATAATATAATAATTATAATAATGTAATATATTAAAAATGAAAAAGTGAAAGGTATAGGAAAGCTAAGTAGTTTTCCTACGTATTTTAGTATATTGTTAATTTTAAAGAAAAAAGGTATATGTTGGTCAGAAGTTATATGTTTACTGTTAATTTTAAAGAAAAAAGGTGTATGTTGGTCAGAAGTTATATGTTTACTGTGAAAGTTTATCCCCAAATCATTTTACTGCCGGACCACGGATCTGTTTTCTTGAGATTTTGACATCATTGTAATGTTAAACTATGATATTTGATTGGAAGTATCAGGATGAGCTAGCATGTGACATAGCATCCATATTTCTGTACGATATATTCAACATAATATCCACTTGCATGCCTCATTCACAACTTCCTTCAAATCTATCACATCACTGAAGATATCCATTAAACACCTTATGCAGTCCCAACATGTTTCCATGAATCATTACTGTAAATTCACCTGCAACCAACAGAATTAGTAATAAAGTAATTTTATTTGTAATTTACAGTGATGATCATGGATGGATACTATTTTGTTTGTAATGTTATAAACATATATTAATAAAATTAATTTGTTGATATATATCAATAAAATTATAAATAGAATAAATAGAATTAAAAAAAACAGTTTAATAATGTGAAAGTTTTTATAAGCGATTTTACTGATGGAATCATAGTCGGATTCAAACCAGAATCTTTGTATTGTGATATAATCAATTTACCATCAAAATTAATGACGAAACCATTGACAAAATAAGTCTATTGGTGATTTCATTTGCAAAAGTTAATATATCACCACTCTATTGATTGTCTCCTCTCCTATTTCTTATTCATCCCAACTCTTCCCTCTTAAACTACAAACAACTCCTCCAAAAAACCCCCCTTCTTAACACAAGTCATATTTTTTTTAAGTTTTGTTATCACAACATCAGTATTTTGATTTATTGTGGATTTTATTATTTTTTTATAAATAAATCTATTTTTTTAATTTTATCATTAAATGTCAATTTTTTAATATATGTATTTTGTTAATATATGTATATATTTTATTGTTATTTCTCAAACAAGCTTGTAATATGAATGTGTAATTTTGTACTTCTTATGGTTTGTTTTAGATTTTATAAAATTATATTTGTTTATAAATTGTTGAAACTTTATTAAATTGCCAAATTATATGTATTGTGGTGAAATAATTAATAGCTTGTTTAACGGTTCTGTTTTAAGTTTTATTAATGCAATTACAGAATTGTAATTTTCATACATTTATATGCATAAATTTGTATGGATATTAATAATTAATAATGAATATTTATGACAAGTTTTAATTAGGTTGTTAGAAAATCTTGAGGTAAATCAATAGTTTTGCAAATTTATTTATCTGATATAGTTAATTAATACATGATGTTATCATAATTTTATAGAGACTCAATAAAAGATATGGATAATTATTTATGGATGTATTAAGATTCACCCTAAAGATTGTGAATGATGGATTATTATAACAGGGTTCAAGGTTTTATTAATTTTGCAAGATTTATTCCCATAAATTTACTAGAGGCAATATTTAGTGTCCATGGAGAAAATATCAAAATAAAAAGTATCTGCATTTAAATGTTGTAATAATACATCTTCTACATAAAGGGTTCATAGAGGATTACTTATGTTAGCATGCATACAGAGAACTATTTGTTCATAATAATAGCATGATAGAAAGGGTGGTTGGGTCAACTTCTAGTGATAGTAACATGTATAGAGTTGCAAATGACAATAATAATCCTTACAAGAATATGGTTATGGATGCAATGGAAATAAATTAAGGTAATGTCAGTCAATGTCCAATTATAGAAGAAGAACCTAATGTATATGCAATAATATTTCTTGATCTATTGAAAGATACTAATGAAGCAATATAAAATGGTTGCACGAACCACAATAAATTATCAGCCATTACATGGGTGTTCACCATCAAGTTAGAGAACGGGTTAAGTGATGCCAGTTATGACAAAATTATCAAATGGACGAAAAACATTTTACTTGAAATGAATACGCTGAAAGAGAACTTTTATACTATAAAGTCCATGATGAAACCCCTCGATTTAAGATATAAAAAAATCAACATGTGCCCTAACTTATGTTATACTACCATGAAAATACTGAGCTGATCGAGTCCATAATATGTGAGTATTTCCGTTACAAACCCAGAACTAGTAGAGAAAAGACTCTCATAGAATATAAAAAACTTATATAATTCCTTCCTAATTACACCTAGATTGCTGAGGTTATTCATGTCACCAAGAACTGTTGAGCACATGACATAACACTAATCATATGATGTAGTTAATAGAGTGATGATGCATCTTTTTGACAACAAAATGTGGAAACACTTTATCAGTGTGCATTTTTACTTTTCAGTTGAATCAAGAAACGTGCATATTAGGTTGTGTATAAATGGATTCAACCCGTTTGGTTTATTTGTTGCTCTTTATCCTTGTTGGCCGATCATACTCATAGTTTATAACTTGCCATCAAAGATGTGTGTAAGGCTAGAGTTCATGTTTTTATCATTATCATACCTGGTCTAAACAACTCGGGCCAGAATATAGATATTTATCTTCAACCATTGATTGATAAGTTGATACAATTGTAGTCCTCTAAAGCTTTAACTTATAACATATCAACGAAATAAAATTTTGTTATGAGGGTAGCTTTGATATGGACTATTAATAATTTACCAGCTTATAAAATGGTTTATGGTTGGAGCACTTATGGAAAACTAACATAACTATACTGTATAAAAAATAACAAGGCATTCATGCTAAGAAATGGAGGTAAAGTTTCTTTTTTTTTTTATTAAAAAATAACAAGGCTTTCATGCTAACAAATGGAGGTAAAACTTCTTTTTTTTATTATCATCGTCATTTCTTGCCACCAAATCACAGGTATAGAAAGAACAGAAAGAATTTCTTAGTTAGTAAAGTTGAAAAGGATGTTGCACCCTTGTATCTTTCTGGTGAAAAATTGTATGATATTATATTAGAATATAGTAGCATTGTATTTGGCCTCCAATCAGGTAAGTAGAAGTTTCTTGGTTTTGGTTTACCTATAATTGGGTAAAACAAAATATCTTTTGAGAGCTTCCTTATTGAAAGACTAATATCTTCTGTTATAATCATGACATCATGTAAATAGAAAAAAACATGTTTGAGAATATTTCCAACACCGTCGTGGATGTGAAGGAAAAAACAAAGGACAACATCAATGCTATATTGGATATAGCTTTGTTCTGTTAATGTAAAAATATATAGCTGGTTTATGATGGGTCATGGGTCACAAAGCAAATAGCAAGCTTCATGTTAGAGACAAATACGCAGCTACTAGTTTACAAATGACTTAAAAGTCTGTATTTTCTCGATTGATGTGCCTCAAACATATCGAGTTGATTAATATGGAGAAATGCATATTGTATTAAATGAAGAATCACAAATGCCACGTGTTTATGCAAACACTTATTCCATTAGCTTATCATGATTTGTTGTCTTTAGGTGCGAATCAAAAATAGGCACCTTTGCTGATTCGCAATGCTGCCTCTTCCAGCATGGTTTCATAGCATAAAGCCAGTTTGTCTTCATTGTGAAATCAATTCACCTGTAAGTACGAGGCACATTGAAAGGACAACATTTTAATATAGGTTTATTTCAGTTTTAATTTTTTTATTACATATAATTTATAAATAACCAATCAAAATTTCATTAATTTAATTTAATTTCAAGTTCACAGACAATGAAGTCGCTCGAGTAATATCATCGGTGTTTAAATCATCAATGAAGATAGGTTTCTAGACATCTTAAATGGAGACCTTATATCGATACATAGTTTGACAAATTTGAGGTTAGTGTTAATTTCTAATTTCTAGCATATTTTTAATAAATTATTATTATAATTGTAAATAAATTATTATTTTTATTTTAAATAAATTATTTATATATAGTACAACTTTGATTGGGATAGTGCACCTGACAATTTAGAAGGGTGTGTGAAAATCATGCGGCAACTAAGTAACATAAAAAACAATATAATATATATATTTTTTAAAAATATGTTTTAAAATCTAATTTTTCATTATGGAAGTAGTTTGCATGATTTTTTATATGACATTCAATAAAAGGCAAAAAACACACGAGAGATGATGGTTTCCAAGGCTAAAATGACAAGACAATCTGGAGAAATTTCAAACCATTATATATCCTATGAGATATATGGTTGTAATATATTAAACACGTGATGTCTGAGTAGTTCACACAATGTCATAGTCCTGTGCTAGGTATGTCATAAGTTAAGCCTTTGAAATATGAATATTTATGTTTGAATTGATAGGTCTTCATTTGATTGATGTCACGAGTTGAGTTTTGAAATATGAATATTTATGTTTGATTGTGATTATTATTATGAGCCTATGGTATGTCAGTTAGAATACTCATGCTAATAGAATAATGTTAGTCTTTGTGCATATCGTATTTGAACTCTAATTAGCCAGGGGAGTCACCAACCTATGTGGATTGATCATCCCATAATACGAAGTCTCATGTTCATTGCATTTTGATTTTTTGATGAGTTTTATCTTATAATATTTTTGTTATGAACTATTTAAAAAACCTTCCTATAAGAACCTAAAGTCATACTTGTACATATATTTGTTATTGTTATATTACCTCATGTATGTATATTGAAGTTATATACTCACTGAGTTATTGAATTCACCCTTTTATTGTTTATTTTTTCAGGCTTATAACTTGCTAGTGGTTCATTTTGTTGGACCTTCAGGACCTGCTATTTTGCTGAAATTTGTATTTATCCTTATATATAGTTAGTACTCTACAACTATAAAATTATATTTAACTTTTGTATTAAAACAATTAAATTATATTATAAAATTTATTTTGTTATTCGAGTTGTGTTGAACTTTGATTTAATTATTTAAAATATAAGTTTGTATATAAATTTAGATTTATATAAATACAAAAGTTTAATAAAATATTTTATTTATATATTGATCATAAATTTAAGATTCCAGTCGAGACACCTTTGGATGGCTTGAAATGGCAAACGCGCACCGGTCCTTCAGAGGGCCATAGATTTTGATTCAGGTACCCGATTACCTCAAATCACAAAGCTTACGTAGATGCACATGCTGTGCTAGACCATAGGCGTCCGAGGTTGTTCACGAGGTTAAAATCCGTTCTAAAGACCTGCTTATTCTTAACCGCCTTTCATTACTCCTATTTCGGAAATTTGACTTTTTTTCTAACTATCTTTAGCTTTTATCTCAACATTAATTTCAGACTCTAATCATTTATATACTATGTAGCCCGTGATTTTGTTGCAGAAACATTGCTGTACCATATTCCAACACAGCTTTTTGAGGAATTAACAGGGCTGAAAAATCCCAGTTTAAAAATATATTATTTTACAATTCCAATATCATACTTCACGGATTTAAGAAACATAAAGGGAGGTAGCCAAGATACGTTTGAACTTTAATTACTTGAGCTAAATTAGAGTCCCTAGAGACTTCAATATTTCTACTCCGAGCACTCTAAAACTGGACGACACCCTTAAAACCTTTTATGTGAAAGAAGCCCTTGAACATATTAGATTATTGATATCATAGACTAGGATAAAATATTAGATTGCTTTGAAAGTAAGAGCAATTACGTAAAGAGGACAGTATAATAAAAAAACCACAAAACTGACAGCCTGATAACATTAAACAATGATCAAACAGAAAAGTAAACATGTTCTGAAACCTATCGGCCTTTAAGATCAGAAATTGTCACATTGTTAATGGAATTTATCTTTTGGCTCTGAGTAATGGCATCTGTACCCAAGGAAGTCTGCCTTTCAACAAATGCTGGTTTCTTTGGAGTAGGAAGATCCACAATTTCACTATTTAGCATGGAAATGATAGTTGACACGGGCGGTCTATCTTTTGCCAATTCCTGCACGCACAACAGACCAATGTGTATGCATCGGAATATCTCGACCTGAAAACATGGATCTGATATTGCAGGATCGACCAAAGCCGCAATGTCACATTCATTCCACAGTTTCCAAGCCTGAAAATATAAAAATCCATCCAGAGTAAGAGTTTGCAAGTTTAATAGTATCAGCAATTGAAAGGAGCTTTGCAGATATATCTCAGGCAGGGAGGCGGATAAACATACAAATCCTATAAGACTCAGAGCATGATCATCGCTATAAAAATGAGCGTTCTTTCTTCCGCTCACAATCTCCAGCAACAACACTCCAAAGCTAAACACATCTGATTTCTCTGAAAATCTTCCTTCCATTAAATATTCAGGGGACATAAAGCCACTGCATAAGCACAAAAGTTTTCTGAGATCAAATTAGAGAAACAGTAATAGGAGTGAAAATGAAAAAGAAGAAGAAGAAGAAGAAGAAGAAAAACACTACTTACAAGGTTCCAACAACCCTGGTAGTATTCACTTCATTGCCGCCAGAAATCCTGGCTATTCCGAAGTCTGAAATTTTTGGATTCAGCTCGTGGTCCAATAAGATGTTACTTGGCTTCAGATCTCTATGAATAATTCTTAGTCTAGAATCTCTGTGAAGGTAAAGAAGACCACGACAAATTCCATTAATAATGTTGAAGCGTCTATTCCAATCTAATTGTCCTTTCCTGAGTGAATCTAAACAAATTGTATCCAGAAAAAATCATGAGAAAACAAGGTCACGAGAAAATGAGTCAAGAAAAGTAGCAATCTGCTTCTCCTGCTCGAAACTAATGATCTGTGAAAATGAAAATGAGTCAAGAAAAGGAGCTGTAGCCCTAACCAAAGAGAAATGCATCCAAGCTTTTATTCGGCATGTACTCATAAACCAACATCATCTCTTCTCCTTCAACACAGCAACCAAGAAGTCTCACAAAATTCCTGTGTTGGAGTTTAGAAATCACCGCGACTTCATTCATAAACTCCTCGAGCCCTTGACCAGATGTTCTAGAAAGTCTTTTCACAGCTATTTCCTGCCCATCTGGCAATTTTCCCTACCATGTCACATCAAACCGATAAATACCTATTTGCTCTAAATAACTAAAAAGCACCTTTATTTCCAGAAGAATTACCCTGTATACTGCACCAAATCAAAGTTGTTTGTAGCAGTTTCAAGAATTTGTAATTTGAAGAGTGGTTCCAGTTTAACTTCCCTGACGTTTTCGGGCAAGTTTTCATCAAAAACTGTTTCTTGTGCTTCTCTTGTTTTGAACGATAAGGTCTCCTCACATGTCAACTTCCTTTCTGAATTCAAGTGGAAGTATCGTTATTATTTGTGAATTGTGTTTTTCTTTACTTGTAAAAATTGTAAAGTTCAGAAGTCCAGTAAGCTAATAAGACGTGGCATATTACCTCTATGTGTAGCCATCCATTTCCAAGAAAAAAACACACAGATGAAGATGGCAATGGCTCCTACAATCACTGACATACTGATGATTACTTTCATGTTTCTCTAGTTACCTGCATTTAAAAAATTGTACCGACGGTTATTTTGCAAAAATGCAATGGAAATATGAAAAAGAAAATTATCAATATTTTCTCATAATGATACAACACTTCATGTATCTACACGAGTTATGCACACCTGATAAACGAAACACTAGTGAATGAAAATCTGAAAATATTATAATAATTACCAAGTTCTGTATACGCCAGGCGAAAGTTGAGATCTGTCCCTCCTTCAGAGAACTTTTGTATATCAATCAAGTTTCCTGTCCATGCCATACACCCAAAATCTTTATAATATGAATAAGCGACGCAGGAACAATTCTTCAAGCACTCATCTTTGCATTCTTGAACGGAGTACAGATATGGCCTGTAATCGGCAAAGGTTGGCACCTTCATCATCTCTAGCTTCATAAAGCCATCTTGTTTTCCCACTTCACTACCATTCTGTATTCTATCACACCGCTGTTAGGTTAGTTGCCATTTCATGTACAACAAATAGATGGCACCAACCATTGACTATTGATAGCCACCATTGTTGAATGAGCTAGAATTGGTGGCCACCATTGTTGAATGAGTTAGAGTTGGTAGCCACCAATGTTGACAACAAACTAAGAATAGCCTTCATGAATGCCTATAAATAGAGGCATATATTAGAGAGCAAAATGAGAGAGGAATAAGAGCCAAAGATGTGAGAAATGTAGAAGAGAGTGTGCTGCCAATGGCAGCAAGCAGTAGCTGCCATTGCAGCATTGCAAAGAGAGAAAAGAGTGAGGTTGAAAGTTGCTAAATGAGTGAATAATTCCTCCTCCTCTATTGTTGTAAGTTTTGTACTCTCTCTACATAATGCAATGGCTTCTCCCATGGATGTAGGCGATTTGGCGAACCACGTAAAATATTGTGTCAATGTGCTTAGCCTCCTACGAGCAAATATCAGTACATCACCGGTCGGATTCCCCAACAATTGGTATCAGTGCTTTCGGTTTAAAGTGGTATTTGATTTTGTTCAAAAATAAAAGTTGTCAAAATTATATTTTGACCATACCACTATGTAGAGTAGGAAGAGACGAAGCCACTGGTGAAAACCTCATCGAAATCGGACGTCGGAAGTTGTCCATGTCATCAGCCACGTCATCAGTTTTGCACAGTCATCAGACACGTCACCTGACATATCAGCACTCTGACCAGTCAAACCACCATGTCATCAGACACGTCAGCATGTACAGGTAGCATGACATGTCAGCACTAGTAGTAGCCACATCATCAAAATGGGACCTACTGCCACATCACCAGCCGCGAGCCGAGTTGAGTTGGAGCTGAGCTGAGCCGCGAGCCGAGGGACAGGATTCTGTGTGGCGGAGTCTACGTGCAACCGGATCTGAGATTGAATCTGGACAACTGATTAAGCAAAAATTGTTTTCATGAGATCTCAGCCGTCTGAAGTGCGATTTGGACGATTTCAAACTTGTTTCCAGCTAATTTGATCGTTCCGGATGCAATGGTACGGTTCGATCATTGAGATTGAGATCAGAAATGGAGGTGATGAATTATTAAAGAGAGATTACCCGATCAGGAAGCATCTGATGGTCATTATGGTGGTCGATGGAGATGAAGAAGAAGAAATCATACATGTTTGCCCAATTACATGTGTTGAACTGTTATATGGGAGAATTGATGAAGACCCTGATAATGGTAGAGAAATACATTAAGGAAATGAAGATTGGCACCCTATTTTGACTTGGATAAATGTTGTGACAGGATGAGCTGCTGTCAAACATAAGCAAGGAATAGGGAGAAATCTGGAGAACCAAAATTGCACGAGAGCACACGAAGATTGTGTAGGAGTACCCGGAGGATCCAACGAGGTACTGTAATGAGACAACAGGTGCAAGGAAAAGAAGAGTTCCCAGATGAAGCTCAAAGCAGAGACTGTATGAAAAAGTTGTACAACAAGAAGTCTCTTGTGCTCTTGATAAAGGCAACAAACAAGGACCTTTCAATGCATGCAAGGATGGAAAGATAAGCTGTTGTAGATGCACCTAATTGAGGGGGTGAAAATGCCTGTGATGAAAGGCGAAGACACTAAAGGGAGTTGATGTGGGTGCAGCTGTTAAGCAAAAAGGCATAAAAGCTCCAAACATAGAAATCGAGATGGAGGATTGTGAGGCGCATACCGTAACTTTCTCTTTTTATGTAATTAGTGGCAATGATCTCTTCCATAGTCCACATGGTGGTAGAGAATTTATAGAGCCACTTTAAAGCATCTCAGCTAAAGGAGGATGCGACCGCCTATGAAAGGTGAAGATACCTTAAAGAGAAGGTGTGAGGGCTATAAGATGAGCCCATGATTAGACCGCCGCGTGATGATGAGCGGAGACACCTCAGGAGAAGGTGTGAGGGCCGTGGAAGAAGCCCAGTTCAAAACGCCCCAGAGCCAATGTGATGGCTAGGTAAGAGTGGACATATGGATAGGCAATGAAATGACTATGATGAGTGTGGAGATAAATGCAAGATTGACTTTCATGGATATAGCCCCCATGTTAAAGATCAATGAGCTAGAAGACATTTGCCTTGGACAATAAGTGGATGACTTGTGGAGCATTAAGACGCGGCTGCTATGAAGGAGCAGAGGGCATGCGCAGGTTCCGGGAACAAGTTGACTCTTGTCAATGTGGTGAGCTCGGTAATGGCATTGTAATACTCAGAGTATGAAGACAGATATGGATCAACCTTTTATGGGCTGCCCCCATGATTAAAGGTGGAAAGCTACCTAGACTCTTGAGATTAAGAGTGGGAGACTTATGGAGAAGTAAGGCGTGGTTCCTAGGGTGGAACAGAGGGTAGACGCAACTCTTGGATAAGTAAACTCTTGGAAGAGTGGTGAGCTTGTGATCATATTGAGATACTCAAATAATGACTTGAAATATCCATTTGAGGGGGTGTTATAAGCCTTGATGTGAGGCTTGATGAATCATTCCGGACCGAGCATGGTTGATACGCTCGAAGGAGAATGTTGTTCTAGAGACAAGCGTTAACACTATTCAGATATGATGTGGCAGACCATCTGGTTATAGTGATTTTTTTGTGTGAGAAAAGGTGTGCTTAGGTTACTCTGATGATTGAAAAGTTTGGCGAATACCTGTAAACTTGGCTAAAGATGCTCTCAAAATGGAAAGCTTGGAAGAGCTGCAAGGTACAAGCTTGTGTTGAAGAAGAAAGAAGACAGTTGCCCCACATGAATGCCAAAGGGGGTGATTGTTAGGTTGGTTGTCATTTCATGTGCAACAAATGGATGGCACCAACCATTGACTATTGATAGCCACCATTGTTGAATGAGCTAGAGTTGGTGGCCACCATTGTTGAATGAGTTAGAATTGGTAGTTACTAATGTTGACAACAAACCAAGAATAGCCTTCATGAATGCCTATAAATAGAGGCATATGTTAGAGAGCAAAATGAGAGAGGAAGAAGAGCCAATGATGTGAAAAATGTAGGAGAGAATGTGCTGCCATTGCAGCACTGTAAAGAGAGAAAAGAGTGAGGTTAAGAGTTGCTAAATGAGTGAATAATTCCTCCTCCTCTATTGTTGTAAGTTTTGTACTCTTCCTATATAATACAATGGCTTCTCCTGTGGATGTAGCTCATTTGCCGAACCACGTAAAATATTGTGTCAGTGTGCTTGGCCTCCTATAAGCAAATATCAGTACATCACCGGTCGGATTCCCCAACAACCGCAACGATGTCATCCTAATACAACCGCTAGTCCAAATTCCTTTCTTCCATTCATCTTGATTTTTGGGAACAAACCCTTTTAAACATGTGCAGATAGGTGAATTCTGTGCATCGCAGCTTCCAAATGGCCTGCACTTGCCATAAATATCTCACTCAGTTGATGGAACTTCCAAGTTACACTCCCAAACCTGCTTCCTATAATCCCAGTATTCTTCTGTAAATTTTCCATGAGAAGTCAAAACATGGGTTAAACGGTAAGCTGGGTCTTGAATTGAACTCAGAGTGAAAGTGCCATCTCCGTCATCTTACAGACTAAATCCCCTTAGATACACAGAAGTATACATTCCAGGTATTCCAATAAAGTTCTGACCACACCATGGACCACTACGCCAAAATGAATGACCATTGTACCACATAAAGAGCTCAGGAATTCCTAATGGATTGATACCAGCAGAGAAGTTTCCAACAGAAGGATCAGATGAGCTTCTCCATGACATTAGCAGTGTCTTGTTCCCAGTTCTTGCGTTAGCACTAAATCTCATCTTTGGTAAGTAGGTATCCGTAGGCTGCTGGAAACTTTGCCATACAAGGTTTCCATTCGGTCCAGCTTTCAAGACAAGGTTTCCATCATCAGTAAGCTGTGCAGTTGACTGATTGAACCCAATTGAAACCTTTGATGACCACAGAACCTCTCCCTGACCATTCAAAACCACAAGATTTCCATCTTCAGATATTGTCAGCATCCCAGAAGAATCGTTGATTGGGTTGTTTCTGTTGGCCACCCATAGTACTGGAGTTGCTACTGATATATTACTATGCCATATTCCTACATATCGATATGTTGAATTAACTGGGCTGAAAAATCCCAGTTTGAACCTATTGCCGGCAGAGACTATAGCTTCTGGATCTTTGATTGGTTGAGAAGTAGTTATGGTATCTCCCCCATCACCATAATCTGGACAGGAACATGATAGAAACAGAAGAAGAGCTACTGCAACTTCGCAGTTGCCAAGTCCCATACTTGTTATTGATGAGAATGGAAGATTTACAAATGGCTTATTGACTGTTCAGAGAAAGAATGCCACGAGGAAGAATATTTCTCTTCTTGTCCTTTCAATTCCAACCTAAAGTTATTTTTCAAATATAAACTAAGTTTAGCAATTGTTAAGTCAGAAATTCTAATGTTTTCTGTAAATTTCCATCTATAAAGAATGTTTAACCAAACTGTTAGATTGCATAAGCAGGGTTATGTTTTACTCTGAGATTTTGACCCTCTCGTGCTAAAATAGTGATATTTCATCAGGATGAACCTGGTCGACTAGCTTGTGAGATCGATAGAATTTTTATTTTTATAGGATATTATCACAAAACATACACTTGCCTCACCACGATTGACATGTTCCTGTTAGGCGCTATCAAGAAGATCTTGACATTCTTATTTTAAAGTAGCTTTATTCTTACTCGGTCTATTTTGAATTTGCCTGCAATATTCATGTGGGCGATGCTTAAATTTATACTCTAAACCATCAACTGATAAAGGCAGGTAAGTTTCTAAGAAGTCTGAAGAGCCTGACCGGTCTAAAGACGTTGCTGTATCATCACATTGATAATGCGGACTTCAGACTTCAGCCAATTACTGTGAAGCAATCTTTTGACTTTTTTTCCTGCGTGAAAAGCTAAAAACCTTTGACGTCTTTTAAAATAGGGCTTCCCTTAAAAATTCAGGGGAGCTATAAACCACAGCATAAGATCCACGGCTTTTTAGCTCGTACCATTGATGCTTGAATACAGTAAAAAATTGGAAAGAAAAGTCTACTTGCAACCCTAGTATCACTCACTTGATCTTCTCTGCCACCAAAGATCTCGGCCATTCCGATGTCTGAAATTTTTAGATTCATCCGGCCATCCAACAAGATGGTTATTTGCAGGCTTCAGATCCCTATGAATAATTCTTTAGTCTAGAATCTCTATGAAGGTAGACAGGACCTCGACAAATTATGTGGACAATTTAGAAGCGCCTCTTCCAATCTAATTGTTTAACCATAATTGATCTACGCAAATTGTCCCCAGAAGAAAAAATTAACAGTGAAAGAAAATCATTACAAACCCAATTTAAGCGCGTGACTTACACGCGCCACAAGAAAATTAGAAAACGTTGACAGTATATTCCTTTGATGAGTAAACATTGCTGACGGATTTGTGCTAGCAGAATACTGGTGCCAAAGAAAAAATGCATTGACCAGCTTCAATAAGTAATTTCACCGGTAACTAAATTGCCAATGAAATATTATATCACCTATTCCACCACCGAAAGCTAAATAGTGCTTACATTTCTAATAGAATCACGAACAAAAAAAAAATTGTCGATGAAGTTTAGTATTTTTTTTAGTTATGTAATTTTTAATATAAAAAAACAAAAAATCATAATAAAATCAACACTATTAATTTTATTAAATTCAATATTCGTTAAAAATAGTTGTACAATAATAAATGCACATTACACAGATGATGGTGAAGGTGGAGTGGGGGTCCTAGGCAAAAACTAGGACCACAAGGAGGAGCAGGATTATGTAAAGCCACAAGTTTCATCATTTTTTTTCTTCTGAATTCTACCTATTTTCTTCTTCTAATATGCCTTTCATTTCTTATTTTAATTTGGTCACTTGCTCCTCGACCAGTTCTAGAAACCTTGCTTTAAATTCTAGTGTCGGCTGGCTTAGATCTATTGTGTGCCTAGAGTTGAAACAGTATAAACCTGATTCCTAGCATGATAGTCAATTGTTCTAGCCTCCAACAATAACTGACGATCCTAAGGAGGATGGGTGAAAGTGTTTTTTTTTTCATGTTTTTCAAACATCACAGCTATTTTATATACAAACTTCTTCACTTATTTTCCCCTATCCATATTTGAAATATGAGTTTCCTCGTATAACTCTATCTAAATAGACTTGCACCCAAGATGTTGTTCCTACAAAAGAAAAATAAGTTGTAAAATGTCTAACAAATAAGGAGTTGGTAAAAAATTAAAAAACTAATCATTTAAATTTTTATCAGATGATTTGCATGGTTGAAAAATCAGTGTAATTCATTGGTGTACTTGCTCATCAAACTATATATTTCTTTGTTTCAATTCTACAACTCAAATTGCAATCGCCTTCTGAATTTTTGTATGTCAAAAAGTCTTAAAACTTTACCTCATTATTCTCAGTGATGTACTTAGTTTATACTTCTTCAATACCTTGACATCATCAGTGTTGGCTTGGAATTTTGTATATTTATGCATATCATATCACAAATCAAGCATATGAAAATGTTTGTTAAATATGCGTCAGATTTGAAAATTTAATATTATAGTTTAAAAAAATGGTAATTGTTTGATACTTATTTAACTATTCTAGGTTTTTCCCTTGTTTTCCATGCCACCCCTCATTTTCCTTTTTTTTTATAAGATTTTGCCTGCATTGTCAATTTGTACATAATAATTGAGATCTTTTTTATATATTTTTAAGTAAAAGCTATAATAAAACTATTTATTTTTATATTTCACACATAAATATCTAATTTCACATACACTAATATTTTTCAGTTTAAAAAGTATAAAATTAATAAAATTCTTAACACCTAGAAAATAATTTTACATGTATAACCCTTTAAATGAATCTCAATAATTTCAAGAATGATCATCCATTGATTATAAAACTTATATAGAATAATATTAATTTTATTAATTTCATAAAATTCAATTTCCCCAAAATTTCCACCTTCACAATAAAAATTGATAAAATATAAAATAATAATAATAATTTCTTCAATTATAATATACCTAAGTTAAAAAAATCAAACTTAATTTTATCAATTGACAATAAAATTCAATTTTCCTTCTTGAATTCCAAACAAACCCAATATGTAAATCTTTCTGAAAAATTTTATTATGAGTTTTTCATAAGTCAATAAATAAATATATAACAACAAGTTAAGTTATATTATGAACAATTTATTAGGTTTGTCACACCTTGAAGGACATTAACCCCCCTCCCTAAATTGAAATGGATGAGTACATAATAAGGAAAATTTGAAGTCTATCATCTATATTTAGAGAGAGTTAAGAATTTTAAAAATTAGCACTAATTTTAAAAATTCAAGTAAAAAATGTGTTATATTTAAAAATAAAACGACATCACCCTTAATTTATCATTTCTTATAAAAATATTACCTTTACTATTTGTTTTCTAAAATTATCTTTTTTATTGCTTTTACTTATCCTAATTTTTTTTAGTTTATTTTTAATTTTTTTCTCTTTATCAGAGAAAAAAACTTGACTTCAATCCCTGAAAATTCAAAATTAGTTGATTTGATTATTGGTAAAAAAGAAAATTGACTCTTGACAGTGGTTCATAGGTCTGGGATTGAATAGAAAGCTGGAGTTCAATTCCTTCTTCGAACGAAGTCCTAGCTTTGAAACCTAGTCACTCCCAGGACATATAATGGAATTGCCTTTTTTAAAGAAAAAATATTATTTTAGTTATTCATTAAAAAAATTAATATTTTTCCTCTGAAAAAAACTTGTTTATTTTGATATTAGTCTAAAAGGAAACTTATTATCTAAATCATTTTTAACATGAGCATTAACCTATAAAGATGATTATGGGCTGCCGTTTGCTGCTGGTGTAGGGCTTGTCGTTGCTACTGGTGGGGCAGAGAGGTGGTTGTCGTTGGTGGTGACCGAGAGTGGACTCCAGACTTTGCTATTATTGTGGCCGAGTCTGTGGTGAGAGAAACACCGTGAAGAGGTGGAGATTGGGCAAGTAGGAAGCCAGTAGAGAATGGTGGTCGATCGACGGTGACTGTCAGAGATGGTGGCTAGTATGGTAAGGGGGTTGAAGATAGTGATTTATGGCCTCGGGTTTGGTCCGGAGAAGAAGATGAAGGCTGGAATGGGTTGACTTTGGTGGGTTTTTCTTGGGCCGGTTACAGGTTGTGTGGAAAAGGGCCCGTGGAAAGAGGCGCAGGCAGCTGTAGAGGATGAGGGTTTATGAGGGGAAGGTTGAAGTGGATGGGTTGCCTCATGAATTAATTGGGGATTAAATTGAATTAATTTGATAAAATTATTGGACTAAATTGGGCTAGATTGAACTAATTGTAAAATAAAAAGTACTGAAATGAAGTTCAACCGGTCTCCCGAATATTTTCTCCTCTTCATTACAGTTATTGACTTTTAAGGGCTTTCAATCTTTGGTTTCTTCAAATTAATCCTTAAATTGATCTTTTTCAATGTAGCTTCTTCTTCTTTTTCTTCTTTTTAAAAAAATTTTAATCTTTGTTTTTTTTTAAATTCATCTAATTTCAAAAGAATTATATTTTTCTTTTCAATTTTGTTCCTAATTGAATCAATTTGGACCTCCAAATTTTATCATGTTGCAAATTCATGTCCCCATAATTATTCAATTTTAACAAATTTAACTTATAATTTTAATTTTTTTTCAATTAAACCCTTAATTGATTCCTACCTTAATCATTTATTTTAACCTCATCATTGTACTTCCAATTTCTTTCAATCTTATTCAAATTAAATCAATTTAAGTTATTTTTTCAATTTCACCTTCAATTGAAACCACCTAAGAAATTCTCAAACTCAATTTTTGTTTTTGATTCTCAATTATTTGTTCAATTTCATCCTCAACTTTAATTTTTTATTTTTTTTTCTAATGATTTTCATGGTTTTTTAATACATAAAAAATTAATAAAAATAATCAAATGACTAAATTTACTGAAAAAAACATTTTTTGTGTGTGTTTTTTTTGTAATATATACAAAAATAAGGGGTGAAAAATTAGGTTAGAATAAGGTCCATAAGGGTATAACTAAACATACCAATAACATATATATAAACATAGTTTAAATTATGTTACTCTATTAGTGTGCTAAAAGTTAAAAAATTAAATATAAAAATAAAAGAGGAAAAAAAAGTGTTTGCACTGCACGTCCAAGCAAAAGAACCTCCACTAGATATGACATTATAATAAATATGCATGATGGTCTATCACACATGCTAGTAATAAATAAATATATCACCCCAAATTATAATAAATATTATATTCAACTATTTACATATAGACTAATATTGTTCTATTAGAATAAGTATTTTACCTTTTATAACTCAACATTCTATATGAAATTAATAATTAAAAAATCACAAAATAATAAATAAAAATAAATATTTTATCCTTTTCTAAAACCCATTTATGAGATTTGAAGACTTTAAGTTTATATGATGCTAATCATCTATTATAGGATATATCCATCCAGTCTCCAACATATCTCCCTGGATCTCATGTTCTAAATTGATTATAGGTTTTCCTTTCAATCACATAATAGTTTAGCATCTATATCACAATACACAGTAGTAAAATTTATATAATTACATTGAATTGTCTCATTTATTCTATTGTTTTAATTCACTTAATTTTATGTAATTCAAGATATGGTTCTAATGATAAGTTTAAATTTTTAAAAATAATTTTACTTATAATATTCTATTAACTACCGCTATCAATAATTAAATCAAATAAGATTTCTCAAACTTTAGGGTTACAGATCTAAAATGTAAAGAAAACTTTATTTCATATATTTTAAAATTCAATAATTATATAACCATTATAAAAAAAACATATCAACTGTTTATATTGTTGATAAACTGACTTATATTATTTTTTTTTTAAAAAAAACAAGGGCTGATAAATTGTTTTTAAAAAAACTGTTTAGTATTTCAAAGTCAGAAATCTTTGTGCTTCATGATGATTACATTGTCTTTAGCAATGTAATGTTCTACAATGATAAACTATATTAATATCTAATAGAAAAGTAAACTTGATCTGAACTCTATCGGCCGTTAAGATCAGAAATCGTCACATTGTTAATGGAATTTATCTTTTGGTTCTGTGTAATGGACCCTGTATCCAAGGAACTCTGCCTCTCAACAAATGCTGGTTTCTTTGGAGGAGGAAGATCCACAATTTCACTATTTAGCATGGAAGTGATAGTAGACACTGCCGGTCTGTCTTTCGCCAATTCTTGCACGCACAACAGACCAATATGTATGCATCGGAATATCTCCACCAGAAAACATGGATCTGATATTGAAGGATCGACCAAAGCTGTAATGTCACCTTCATTCCACAGTTTCCAAGCCTGAAAATATAAAAATCCATCCAAGTAAGAGTTTGCTAGTTTAATAGTCTCAGAAATTGAAAGGAGCTTTGCAGATATATCTCAGGCAGGGAGGCGGACAGACATACAAATCCTATAAGACTCAAAGAATGCTCATTGTCATAAAAACTAGAGTTCTTTCTTCCGCTTACGATCTCCAGCAACAACACTCCGAAGCTAAACACATCTGATTTCTCTGAAAATCTTCCTTTCATTAAATATTCAGGGGACATATAGCCACTGCATGAGGATCACAGATTTCTGAGCTCAAAATAGCAAAACGGTAATAGGAGTGAAAATGACAATATATATATATATATATGTATGTATGTATGTATGTATATGTATGTATGTATGTATGTATTTTCTTACTAGGTTCCAACCACCCTGGTAGTATTCACTTGATCTTCATTGCCACAAAAAATCCTGGCCATTCCAAAGTCTGAAATTTTGGGATTCAGCTCATGGTCCAATAAGATGTTACTTGGCTTCAGATCTCTGTGAATAATTCTTAGTCTAGAATCTCTGTGAAGGTAAAGAAGACCTCGACAAATGCCGTTGATAATGTCGAAGCGTCTTTCCCAATGTAGTTGTCCTTTCCTGAGTGTATCTAAGCAAATTGTATCCAGAAAAAAGCATGAGAAAACAAGGGCGAATGAAAATGAGTCTAGAAAAGTAGTAGCTAAACAAAAGAGGGCAGTTGCTCTAACCAAAGAGAAATGCATCCAAGCTTTTATTCGGCAGGTACTCATAAATCAACATCATCTCTTCTCCTTCAACACAGCAACCAAGAAGTCTCACAAGATTCCTGTGTTGGAGTTTTGAAATCACCACAACTTCATTCATGAGCTCTTCAAGCCCTTGACCAGATGTTCTAGAGAGTCTTTTCACAGCTATTTCCTGTCCATTTGGCAATTTTCCCTACAATGTCATATCAAACGGTTAAATACCTATATGCTCTCAATAACTGTAAAGCACCTTTAGTTCCAGAAGAATTACCCTGTGTACTGCACCAAAGCCGCCCTGCCCAAGCTTCTTGGATATGTCAAAGTTGTTTGTAGCAGTTTCAAGAATTTGTAATTTGAAGAGTGGTTCAAGTTTAACTTCCTTGACGTTTTCGGGCAAGTTTCCATCAAAAACTGTTTCTTGTGCTTCTCTCGTTTTGAACGATAAGGTCTCCTCACTTATGAACTTCCTTTCTGAATTCAAGTGGAAGTGTCGTTATTATTTGTGAATTTTGTTTTTCTTTACTTGTAAAAATTGTAAAGTTTAGAAGTCCAGTATGCTAACAAGACGTAGCATTTACCTCTATGTGTAGCCATCCATTTCAAAGAAAAAAACACACAAATGAAGAAGGCTATGGCTCCCACAATCACTGATAAACTGATGATTATTTTCATGTTTCTCTTGCTATCTACAACCAAAAAATTGTACTGATGGTTATTTTGCAAAAATGTAATGGAAATATGAAAAAACTTAAATGTTTCCTCATACAAATACAGAAATTTTTGTATGCACACCTGTAAAACGAAACACTAGTGAATGAAAATCTGAAAATATTATAACAATTACCAAGTTCTGTATACGCCAGGCGAATGTTAAGATATGTCCCTCCTTCAGAGAACTTCTGTATATCAATCAAGCTTCCTGTCCATGCCATACAGCCAAAACCGCTATAATATGAATAAGCGACACAGGAACAATTCTTCAAGCACTCATCTTTGCATTCTTGTTCGGAGGACGGATATGGCCAGTAATCGGCGAAGGTTGGCACCTTCATCATCTCCAGCTTCTTAAACCCATCTTCTTTTCCCACTTCACTACCATTCTGTATTCTATCACGCTGCAACGATGTCATCCTAACACAACCGCTAGTCCATATTTCTTTGTTCCATTCATCTTGATTTTTTGCAACAAACCCTTTTAAACATGTGCAGATAGGTGAATTATGTGCATCGCAGCTTCCAAATGGTCCGCACTTGCCATAAATGTCACACTCTGTTGATGGACCTTCCCAGGTATACTCCCAACCTCCCTTCCCATAATCCCAGTATTGTTCTGTAAGCCTTCCATGAGAAGTCAAAATATATGTTAAACGGTAAGCTGGGTCTTCAGTTGAACTCAGAGTGAAAGTGCCGTCTCCTTCATTTTGTAGAGTAACTCCACTTAGATAGACAAAAGTAGACATTCCCGGTATTCCAATAAAGTTCTGGCCACCCCATGGACCGCTACGCCAAAATGGACGACCATTGTACCAGATGAAGAACTCAGGAATTCCTAATGGAATGATACCAGCAGAGAAGTTTCCAACAGAAGGATCAGATGAGCTTCTCCAGGACGTTAGCAGTGTCTTGTTCCCTGTTCTTGCGTTAGCACTAAGTCTCATCTTTGGTGAGCAAGTATCCGTAGGATGCAGGAAACTTTGCCAGATAAGGTTTCCACTCTGTCCAGCTTTCAAGACAAGGTTTCCATCATCAGTAAGCTGTGCAGTTGATTGATTGAACCCATTTGAAACATCTGATGACCACAGAACCTCTCCCTGACCATTCAAAACCACAAGATTTCCATCTTCAGATATTGTCATCATCCCAGAAGAATCGTTGATTGGGTTGTTTCTGTTGGCCACCCATAGTACTTGAGTATCTGCTGATATATTACTATACCATATTCCGACATATCGATATGTTGAATTAACTGGGCTGAAAAATCCTAGTTCGAACTTATTGCCGGCAGAGACTATAGCTTCTGGATCTTTGATGGGTTGAGAAGGAGTAATGGTATCTCCTGCATCACCATAAAATGAATAGGAACATGATAGAAACAGAAGAAGAGCTACTGCAACTTCACAGTTGCCATATCCCATACTTGTTATTGATGAGAATGGAAGACTTACAAATGGCCAAGTGTTTGAGAAAAAGGATGTCATGAACAGGAATATTTCTCTTCCTGTCCTTTTACTTAATTCCATTCATGAGATTGTTTTTCAAATAGAAACTAAGTTTAGCAATTAAAAGTCAGAATTTTTTATGTTTTCTGTAAATTTCCATCTGTAGCATAAGCAGGGGTTATGTTTTACTCTGAGAATTTGACCCTCTGTGCTAAAATAGTGATTTTTCATCAGGATGAACCTCATCAACTAGCTTGTGAGATCGACAGCATTTTTATTTTTATAGGACATTATCACAATACATAAACGTGCCATGGGAGGCGCTATCAAGAAGCTCTAGACATTCTATTTTTAAAAGGCAGGTGAGTTCTTAAGAAGAGGCTATTGATACCATAAAAGTCTGAAGAGCCCGAGCGGACTAAAGATATATCCAGGTGATTAGGATGCAAGTACACGGCATTTATTAACCACTAATCAGGCGATTGATCCTCAAGAGTCATAGCTCAAAGAGGGATTCTTTCCAGAACTTTCTTGATTGTTTCGGGCCAGCTTCCATAGGCTAGGGCAGCAGCCATTTACCTGCTATTTTCTAAGCCATCTTCTGCTTCGTTACGTCACTATCTTTCTCTGACTGAACGATCATGTAATGCCACGACATCTCCCGTATGTATTTGAAAAATAATTTACTACCCTCTAGAAAAAACGTAATTTTTTTTTTTTAAAAAAAGTGTGTGTAAATCTTTATCCAAGATCTAGATCTATGTGATACAATGTCAATTGTATATTCTTCTCTTGTTGATTTTTTTCCTTTTAAATAAAGGTTTAGTGCTTGTTTAAGTTATATTGAGGAAATTAATATTAATTGATGGTTTTGAATTGTCAACGAAGCCTAATAGTCTGGCCATTGTTTCTTTGATTTACAATAGCTCAAGCTTATTTTTGTGCGTAATATGCAATCATTTTCTACTTTGAACCCTTATTGTCTCATGGAAGTCGTTTTTTTTAAAAAAATTATTTTCTATACTTTGCAGTGAAAAAAAATTGGCTAGTTTTCAGAATTCAGTGTAGCAATCTTTTGACCTTTTCCTCTGCATCAAAATCTAAAAACCTTTGACTTCTTTGAAAATAGCGCGTCCCTTGAAAATTCAGGGGACATGGAAACCACAGCATACGATCCACAGTTTTTTAGCTCGAACCATTGATGCTTGAATACATTAACAAATAGGAAAGAAAAGTCTATATACAACCATAGTAGCATTCACTTGACCTTCTCTGCCACCAAAGAAAAGTCTACATGCTTGTAATGCTGGCAGAATAATGGCGCCAAAAAAAATATGCATTGACCAGCTTGAATCAATCATTTCATCAATAAATAAATTACCAATGAAGTATTGTATCACCTATTCTATCAGCAAAAACTAAATATAATGCTTTTTTTAAGAGGAAATTAATTTGAAAATTTTGAGATTTTTTTGGAAATTTTTAAAAAAATTAAAAAATTTTCAAAGAAAATCAAGTATTTTCATGTCGGATCTGTATTTTACAGTGAAAATATATAGTTATGCAAAATTGTTGATAAAACATGTAAGAAATTAATAATTTTTTTTAAAGTACTTTTTTAATTTATTTTTTTATATATAATATATACTAATATATTATTATATTATATTATAATTAAATATATAGGTTGAACCCGAACTAGCTGAGTCTGGTTGGATCAACTAGCAACCTAGCATACGTGGCTCTTTTTTTTTACGCCGAGCAAGACCCAGCCTAGCTATCTGGGCTAGGTTAACACGAGTCCAATTCACAGGCCACATGATTGTTGGCCTAACCCAGTGACCACATTAATTAATTAACCGCTGCATGCAAAAATGAATTCTATATGTAGCAAGAATGAAAAAAAAAGAAAAAAAAAGAAAAGAGGAAAAGGTTGCCTCGTGTTAGGGTCGTGGTCATGATAAGGAGGTCTGACCGATGGCTCAAGAGGTGTTGGTGGAAGGAATGGTGGTCGATATCAACTATGAGAGAAATATTTACAAAGAAGAGAGTGAAAGTTGTGGTGGCTACTCTTGATGAGAGGTGGCCAGCCATTTGTATGTGGTGGTTATTTCTTACGAGAGGTGGCTATCCATTTGTTTTTGGTGGAGATGGTGGTGGAAAAGCCGATAATAAGAGTGTTGGTGGTTGATGGAAAGAGAGGGCAAAGAGAGAAGATCATGCTGGTAGCAAAAATATGGGGAAGGTTGATTTTTTGTTGATTTTGGAAGCAATTTGCTCCTTTCTCAACTCATGAAGTCCACCCCTATTTATAGGAAATGAAAGAGGGATCTTTCGTCTTTACTAATGCCAAATCTTGGCTCTTGATTTAACAAGAAAGGATCCCGATTATTGAATCAAAGTAGTTATCACATGCTATCAGGTTTGTTAGAGGAAAAAGGGTTGGTCGAGTTGACCACTTTTGGGTGGTGCCACAACTATTGTGGCATCAATCAACTAGAATGGATCACACTAGGGTGAAGTTAAATGTTAGGTAATCGTTTTCGTGTAAGTTTTGTCACTCAGCCCCTGAGTAGCTTTTTTGGTGAAAATATAAAGAAGAAGATGAACAGACAACCTCAAAATAGCGTCATTTTAGCAAAGTTCATTTAGTCCTTTAATTTCTGATTTCTTTTAATGACACCCCTTGATTGGCTTTCAACTTTCAATTTTGCTTTTCTTAATCTTCAAGTCTAACCCTGAATTTCAAAGCTTTTTTTATTTTTATTTTGGTTAATGATTTTGGATTTATCAATTTGACCCTCAATTGGTCATTAAGCTTTTAATTTTTTTTTAATTTCACCCCTGATTTCAATCAATTAAGTCTTTAAAGTTTTGTGTCTTTTTCAAAATTGTTCTTAGTTGTGAATTTTTTTTCAATTCAACCTTGAATTGATTCAAAAATTTTAATTTTCTTGTGATTTTACTTCTGATTTCAATCAATTAACTTGATAAAAATTAAATTTGGTTTCCTAAAATTCTAATCTTCTTAATCAAGTCTAAATTGAGATTTCAAACTTAATTTTTCACCAATTAAGCCCCTAATAAAATTATTTTGACTCATTTAAAGTATAATATAGTCTTTGCACCTAATTAAATCCTTTAATTGTACCCAAATTAATTTTCCAACATTATTAAACTTTAATTTGACTTATGATTAAATCAAATTGACCTATTAAAAATTTAATTATGTCTCTAGGCTTAATTATTATACAAGTTTATCCAATAATAATTTTATATGACCTTAAATTTGCATTGTTTGTCTAGTTTTGGGTAAACTAGATTACACTTTGTCTTTCGATTTCATCCAAAATTGCAACTTGATTTTTTCTACATGTGAAATCCTCTCAGCTTGCTTTTGCAAAAATATCAATCTTTTTGCTATTTTTATTTTTATTTTTTATCTTTATTTTGATAAAAAGGTGAATTTAAAGAATAACTCAAAAATAGATTACAACACCCCTTATCCGCCTTTCTTATATGAGTTTTCTCATATAACTATATCAAAGTAGACTCACACCTAAGATGTTTTTCCTATAAAAAAAAGTTGTAAAAATTTTAACAAATAAGAAGTCAATTAAAAATTAAAGAAAAAATAATTTAAAAGTTTTACTAGAAGATTTACATAGTTGACAAATCGAAGCAATCCACTAGCATGCTTGCTCATTAAACTATATGTTTCTTTGTTTTAATTCTGCTAACTGGATGGTGATCACTTTTTAAATTCTTTTGATGCAAAAAAGTCTTGAAACTTCACTTAGTTATCCTCAGTAACATGACTTGGTTTATACTTTTCCATGCTTCGATACCATTAGTGTTGGCTCAGAGTTTTGCATATTTATGCAAAGTATACAACAAATCAAGCAAACTACAAAATAAAAAAATTGTTAAATATGCGTGAGATTTGGAAATTTAAGAATAATATTAATTGTTTGATACTTATCTAATTATACTATGCTTTTCCCTCATTTTCCTGACCACCCCTTTATTTTTCCTTTTCTAATAAAATTTTATATGCTTGTCAATTCATACATAATTATTAAGACCTTTCTCATACATAATAACACTCAAAATTATTTTCAAACTTAAGTTCATAAACATGAATATGAATGTGAAATTTAACTTAAATGAGTTTATCATTTTTAATGAAATTCTAGCAAATCTTCCTACTAACTTAAATAAGTTTATCATATATAGGCCTTATCTAAAATTTCATCTTGCTAACTTTTGCATGCAATCAATACCACATACCACAATCATCCATTACAACAAAGGTAGCCTTAGAGGTATTCTCTGTCGATTTAATTTTTATTCACTTAAAGATTACACAATATAGTCTTTAAGCATTTATAATAATAATTCCATAACAATATCATAATTTCATACATGACATAGAATATATCTATATATATCTATATATATATATATATACTTTAAATAGTTCTACCAAGCATCTATTGAAGATGATCTTAAAGTTAAATCCACTAAAAAAATGATTCCTCAAAATAAAATGCACAACTTTAATATTTGTAAACTTGCAAAACAAATTCAAACAAGGTCAATTAGTTTCATTTAATATAAATCTTATAATAATCTAATCTAAATAAATAACTTGAATAGTATAACTTACATTAAATGGTTGGTGTTCTTTTCTACAATAATTTTACTAAAATATGAATAGCTTGAAAAAGGGATCCCACCTCTATTGCCTAAAACAGATGAGCCTTAATCTTTATAGTGTGTATTAACTATCTCTTCATAATCAATACCTAAATTAATAAAATGATTACTGACATCCCTAACACTACTATTGATTAAACTTGGTTAAACTAGTAGTAGCAATAGCTCTCCTTAAATGTTTTCTTCGTATCTTTAAAATATAACACAAGTTAATTCTCAATTTCAATATAATAAACTTATATATCATTGTCCATATCTAAATTTAATAATTTAGACCCCAAATTTACCTCTAATTATGTAAATTTAACCCATATATTTCCAACCTAACAAAACATATGACATAATTTATCACCCTTTCCTAATATACAGTTTTTTGTATGTGATAAATATCCTGTGACAAATGTCCTTCCTTTATCATTATTGGGTTTATATCGAGTATGCTGACACAAATGTCCTTCCTTTATCATTATTGGGTTTATATCGAGTATGCTGACATATTTTACACTTGATAAAACTTGTATGTTCACCATAGTAAAATGTGCAAAAGTTTGGTTATATATCAGTTTTTTAATATCCTATACTAAAAGGTTTTATCATGGATTTTATATCATAAAAGTTTTTTTTCAATTTATATTCTTTTCAGTTAACATGCTTTTAACTCATTTAATAATGCTATCATACTAAACTTATAATATGACATGAAGGTAAAGACTGATGCAATAACTGATAATTTATTGTGAGTTACACACCTATCTCATAATGATTTATTAGAATATGTTAGAAGTTCTATAAACCTAACTGCATCTACATTTGATTATTTATCTAAAGAGATATGACATAAACCTTTACATGAAGAACCATGATTCATTCATAAACCTTCACCATGCATTCATCATCATACTTTTATAAAACAATACTATTATCATCCACAAACTCATATACGTTGTTAGAACTAGAAGTTAAGCTAATAATCTTTTCTAATATGGTTCATCAAAATATTTTAAAAATTCAAGAAGCTTAATTGCATCTACATTTGATTCTTCATCTAAATGGATGTTACGTGAACTTTCAATTGAATAAGTATAACTCATTCACATTGCATTTATCACTATACTCCTGTAAGAATTATTATTATCATTTACAAACTCATACATGTAGTTAAAACTAGAAGTTGAACTAGCCATATTTTCTACCATATTTTCTAACATGATTTTACGAGAAACATAGGGTTTTTCATTCGAATACCAATATAAATATTACTTAACAAATATGTTTTTTAAGTAGATGTATCATCCTAAAATCTTTATAGTGTAACTTTTTATTCTTACACTTCACACATGGACATCTAATTTTACATGCATTAATATTCTGCGATTTAGAAAGTATGAAATTAATAAAACCTTCAGCCCCTTCAATATAATCTTATCTCTACAACCCTTTGAATCAATCTCAATAATTCTAAGAACAATTATCATATGATTATGAAACTTATATAGAATAATATTGATTTTATCAATTCCAAAATTTTTTAATTTCCCTAGAATTTCCAACATCACAATAAAAATAAAATATAAAATAATCATAATTTCTTCAATTTTAACATACCTAAGTTTTTTTTTTAAAAAATCAAACTTAGCTTCATCAAATAACAATATCTCTTGAAACCCAAACCAACCCTAGCATACAAATCTTTCTAAAAAAATTAAATCATAAAATTATGAATTTTTCATAATTTAATAAATATATAAAATTAAACATATAATAACAAGTCAAGTTAAAAGATGAGTAATTCATTAAGTTTGTCACATCTTAGTGGATGTTAGCCACTCCCCACCTCCTCTAAATTGAAATGGGAAGATAAATATGGAGGAAAATTAGAAGTCATCATCTAGTAATTAGAAAGAATTAAGTATCCTAAAAATTAGCATTGGTTTCAAAGATTCATATAAAATATTAGTTATGCATAAGCAAAGAACAACGTCACCCTTAATGTATCATTTCTTACAAAAAGATTACCTTTACTATTTTTTATCTTGAAATTAACTTTTTTATTGCCCTTCATTATCCTAATTTTGTGTAGTTCAATTTTTTTTCTCAATATCCGATAAAAAAAACTTAAATTTGATCCCATTGTCAGAATCCCAATACATTTCTCCAAATCTTCCATCAGCACTCATAGCAAAATTGGTGATATAAGATTCATTGGCCAACCCAACGCTTAGTGAAAAACTTTCATCTCCATCTTGTACAAGATTATACCTATTAAGATAAACTGAATTCATTTTTGGAATTCCTATAAAGGCTTGACCATTCCATGGACCACTCCGCCAGAGTGGACGGCTATCATTCCAAACAAAAACCTCAGGAATGCTTGAGGGTTCAATACCAGAAGAAAAGCTTCCAACAAATGGATCAAAAGGGCTTTTCCATGATTTTATTTGCGTCTTCTTACCCGTTCTTCTATTAGCAATAAGTCTCATCTTCAGCATGAAAGTACCAGATGGTTCCTGGTAACTTTGCCATAAGCTGTTTCCAATTTCGCCCCCTTGCAAGATTACATTTCCATCATCCGTAAGCTGTGCATTTGAGTTACTGACCCCATTTGAAACATTTAACGACCAAAGAATCTCTTTCCGATCGTCCAAAACTATAAGATTTCCATCTTCAGATATTGTCATTGTTAAATAATATTTATGTAGTTTTATTTATTAAGGGTATAATAGAACTTTCAGTTTAATCTATATATACTTTATTTGTATTTAGGTTAAGGTTAAACATTCATAATATACAAATTATTCAGAATTCTAGCTTCCTTTTTATGTTTCATGTTAATTATTTTAATATGATATCAGAGCTGGTGTTATGAAATGAAACTTAATTCCGAACACAGCTTCGCGGATCCAACTTAGTATTTTATCTTCCGCTTCTGTAAAATTTGGTATTTCATCAGTTTCTACAATTATTTTGGTATTTCGTCTTCCCTTCAGCTTTTATAATTTGGTATTTGTGTTCAGTTTCTACAAATGTGTTTTGTTCTGGAGTAATCATATAATTTTGAGAAGATATTTGTTTAGTTTCTATAATCTCTATTCAGTTTCTACAATTTATATTTTTTTTTCACTGCTTTTGCATTCTGGTTCTCTATGATTGTTGATTATGGCTACTGAAAGAGATGATTCGCTTCAATTTGTAAGTGTGAGGTTAGATGGGAAGAACTATTCGTATTTGAGCTATGTAATGAGAAATTTTCTTAAGGGTAAGAAGATGTGGGGGTATGTTAGTGGAACTTATATGATATCTAAGAATATTGAGGAGGGGGATGCTTTTTTGATAGATATATGGGAAACAAATAATGCAAAGATCATTACTTGGATCAACAATTCTGTTGAGCATTCAATAGACACGTAGTTGGTGAAGTATGAGATAACAAAAGAGGTTTGGGATCATTTACAAAGGTTATTCACGCAATCAAATTTTGCAAAACAATATCAATTAAAGAATGACATACGAGCTCTTCATTAAAAGAATATGAGTATTCAAGAGTTTTATTCTGTTATAACAAATCTTTAAGATCAATTGGCTCTTACAAAATCGGTAGAATTAAAGGCATGTGGTGCCTATATTGAGCGTAGAGAGCAGCAACGATTAATACAATTTTTAATAGTACTTCACAGTGTCTTTGAAGGGCTTAGAGGTTCAATTTTGCATTGTTCTCCATTACCTTCTGTTGACTCTGTTGTGAGTGAGTTATTGATTGAAGAAATACATCTTCAATCATATTCTGAAAAGCAAATTCTTTCTACTTCAAATCCTTCAGTACTTGAAGTACCTTCTAAGTCATTCTCTAATCATCAGAAGAAACCTTACACAAATGTTAGCTTCGAAGAGTGTATTTTCTATAAGTAGAAAGGTCATTGAAAGACTTATTATCCTAAGTTGAGACAACAGAATCAAGCTTGAAAGTCTGGCAGTCAGTCACAACTTATTGCTCATAACCACCTCAGGGTTATAAACCATCACACCATAATACTGCAGCAGTAACTTCTCCAGGCTCTATTACCGATCCCAATACTTTGGCTGAGCAATTTCAGAAGTTTTTCTCTTTGGAGCTATAAGCAATGTCCACCTTTTCTTCTATAGGCCAGTTGCCTGATAATTCCTCAAGTATGTCACACTCTAAATAGGTCTTAGATTTTAGTGCTTCTCATCATATGTCTCCAGATTCCTCATCTTTTACCTCTGTGTCCCCTTGGTCCTCCATTCCTGTTATAATTACTGATGACACTCTTATGCCCTTAGCAGGTGTTAGTTTTTTTTATCACACCTCACTTGTCTCTCCCTAATGTTTATGTTATTCTATAACTCAAATTGAATCTTCTATTTATTAGTCAAATATGTGATTCTGGTGATTATTTAGTCATGTTTTTGGGTTCTTTTTGTTGAGTACAGGATCTGCAGTCTAAGAAGCTGATTGGGATAGGCTGTAGGGAGAATGAATTATATATTTTGGATGAGTTAAAAGTGCCAGTTACTACTACCATTGTTGCTACTACTATTGTTGATTTGTTTTCCTTTCGTTTAAGTCTTTCATCTTCTAGTTTTTATTTATGGCATTCCTGTCTAGGTCATGTTTCTTCTTCTCGTTTAAGATTTTTGGCATCCTCAAGAGCTTTAAAAAATTTAAAAACTTGTGACATTTATGATTGTAGTGGATGTAAATTGGCAAAATTTTTTGCTTTACCTTTTAATCAAAGTATTTTTGTTTCTTCTTCACCATTTTATTTAATTCATTCTGATGTATGAGGACCTTTTCCTATTGCCACAAAAGGAGGGTCTTGATATTATGTCTCTTTTATTGATGATCATAATCGTTATTGTTGGGTTTATTTAATGAAACATTGTTCTGAATTTTTTGAGATATATACAACTTTTCGAGCTCTTATCAAAACTCAACATTTTGCTGTGATTAAATGTTTTAGGTGTGATTTGGGTGGGGAATACACCTCTTTCCTTAGATGGAACCATCCACTAAACTTCATATACAGATACTCTTGAGAAAAATGGTGTTGCTGAAAGAAAACATAGGCATATTGTCAAAATTGCTTGTTCTCTCTTGTTGTCTGCTTTTGTTCCTAGTGAGTTTTGGGGAGAAGTTGTTCTTACTATAGTAAGTTTGATTAATATAATTTCATCTTCTCATAGTTCGGGTTTATCTCCTTTTGAAAAGTTATATAGGTATGTCCTTGATTATTCCTCATTTAGAGTCTTTGGTTGTACTTATTTCGTTCTTCGTCCTCATGTAGAACACAGTAAGTTATTTTCTTGATCCGCTGTTTATATCTTTCTGGGTTATGGTGAAGGTAAAAAAGGATATTGTTGTTTCGATCTAATAACTTAGAAATTTTATGTGTCTTGTTATGTTGTTTTTCTTGAGCATATACCTTTCTTTTCTATTTCATCCACTACTCATAACATGAAAAAATCTGATATTATTCATATAGATCCCTTTTTTAAGGATTCTGGTAATGATACCTCTCCCCATGTTCGATCAATTTGTACTCATAACTCTGCAGGTACTGGTACTTTACTCTCAAGTACACCTGAAGCTCCATTCTCATCTATAGCCCCTCAAGCTTTATCTAAGGTTGTGGATCCACCTCCACGTTAGTCTATCTACATTCATAAGTCCACAAACTACCAGATTTTACTTATTCTTGTTATTCTTCATCATTTACTTTCTTTTTAGCTTCTATTCATTGTTTCTTTGAGCCCTCTTTTTTTATTCATTGTCGCTTTGAGCCCTCTTTCTATAAAGAGACAATTCTTGATCCACTTGGTAGCAAGCTATGGATGAGGAACTTTCTGTTTTGTATAAGACAGATACTTGGGATCTGGTTCCTCTACCTTCTAGTAAGAATGTTGTTGGGTGTATAAGATTAAAACTAATTCTGATTGGTCTATTGAGTGATACAGAGCTATGCTGGTTGCAAAAGATATTCTTAACAGTATGGTTTGGATTATGAGTAGACATTTGCCCTGGTTGCAAAAATAACTACTATTCGTACTCTTATTGCCATAGCTTCAATTTGTTAGTGGTATATTTCTCAGCTTGATGTTAAAAATGTATTCTTGAATGGAGATCTTCAAGAAGAATTTTACATGGCACCCTCCTGGTATTTCACATGACTCTATATATGTTTGTAAGCTTAAGAAAGCATTATATAGTCTCAAACAAGCACCCCATGCTTGGTTTGAGAAATTCTCTATTGTGATCTCATCTCTTGGCTTTGTTTCTAGCAATCATGATTCTGCTCTTTTTACTAAGTCCACTGATACAGGTCGTATTATTCTGTCTTTATATGTTGATGACATGATTATTACTAGTGATGACATTGATGGTATTTCAGTTTTGAAGACAGAGTTGGCTATACAATTTGAAATGAAGGATTTGAGATATCTTCGATATTTCCTAGGTATTAAGGTAACATACTCACCTAGAGATTACCTTCATTCTTAATCGAAATATGTTGTAGATATTCTTAAGCAGGCTAGACTTACTGATAACAAAACTGTAGATACTCCTATTGAGATTAACGTAAGGTACTCTTCTTCTAATAGTTTACCTTTGATAGATCCTACTTTATACTGCACTATTATTGGGAGTTTGGTATATCTCACCATTACTCTTCTAGATATTGCATATGTTGTTCATGTTGTTAGTTAGTTTGTTGCTTCTCCTACTACTGTTCACAAGGCTGTTGTTCTTCGTATTTTACGATATCTTCGAGGTATGGTTTTTCAGAGTCTTTTACTTTTATCCACCTCTTCCTTGGAGTTGCGTGCATACTCTGATGCTGATCATAGTAGTGATCCCACAGATCGCAAGTTTGTTACTGGGTTCTTATCTTTTTAGGTGATTCTCTTATTTCTTGAAAAAGTAAGAAACAATCTATTATTTCTCAATCATCCACCGAAGCAGAATATTGTGCCATGACATCTACTACCAAAGATATTGTTTGGTTATGTTGGTTACTTGCTGATATGAGAGTTTTCTTTTCTCATCCTACTTCTATATATTGTGACAACTAAAGTTCTATTCAGATTGCTCACAGCTAGGTTTTTCATGAGCGAACTAAGTACATTGAGATCGATTGTCATCTTACTCGTCATCATTTCAAGCATGGCACCATTGCTTTGCCTTTTGTTCTTTTTTCCTTGCAGATTGTAGATTTCTTCACTAAGGCACATTCCATCTCTCGTTTTCGTTTTCTAGTTGGCAAACTCTCGATGCTTGTAGCTGCCATATTATGAGTTTGAGGGGAGATGTGAAATAATATTTATATAGTCTTATTTATTAAGGGTAGAATAGTACTTTCAGTTTAATTTATATATACTTTATTTGTATTTAGGTTAAGGTTAAGCATTCATAATATACAGATTATTTAGAATTCTAGTCTTCTTTTTGTGTTTGATCTTAATTATTTTAATAGTCATAATCCCTGAAGAATCATTTAGTTGTTGTTTCTGTTAGCTATCTAGACTGGAGTTGTAACAGAAATATTATTGTACCATATTCCTACATACCGGTTTGTTGAATTACCAGGGCTGAAAAATCCAAGTTTGAACTTATTTCTGTTAGGTGATCCAAACATTCAAACACACACAAATTTACGTGGTTCGGCAACTTGCCTACTCCACGGAGCTAATGGTTTGTATTAATTAAGCTCAAAAGCAATACAAACAAGAAAACAAGGAGGAGGAGAAAACTTCTCAACTCAACTCAACTCTCACCCTTAGCTTTCTCTCTGTGTCTCTCTTTATTTCGTGCTCTATCTCAGCTATCAATGCACATCTATTTATAGCTGATGAGGGAGATGATTGTTCAACAATGGTGGGCAAGTTAGGCACCTACTATTTGACTATGACTTCAACCATGGCTGCCACCAAACATGGCTGCCACCGTCCATTTGTGTCCACACACATAACAATCTCCCACTTGGACACAAATGGTGTTAGGTCTGTCTTTTAATCTTCAAGACCCACTTAAGCTTTACACAGCTTCAGTTTATCGAGAGTAACTCCTTTGGTTAACATGTCGGCTGGATTCTTGCTTCCACAGATCTTTTCAAGTAACAGTTGTTCATCGTCGAGCAATTGTCTGATGAAGTGATATTTGATCTGTATGTGCTTTGTTCTGGAGTGAAATGCTGGATTCTTGGCAAGGAAGATTGCACTCTGACTGTCACTATACAAAGTACCTTTTCCATGCATCTTACCCAATTCTTGCAGGAAACTTTGTAGCTATACTATCTCTTTTGCAGATTCTGAAACTGCAACATATTCAGCTTCTGTCGTTGAAAGAGCAACTATCTTTTGTAAGGTAGAACTCCAAGAAACAGCAGTGCCTCCTAGAGTGTATATATAACCTGTAGTACTCTTTCTGCTATCAACATCTCCTGCTAGATCAGCATCTACAAAGCCTTCAAGTTTCAATCCGTCAGCTGTGAAAATAAGACATGTCTCCGATGAGCCTTTTAAATACCTCATGATCCATTTCACTGCCTCCCAATGTTGCTTTCCAGGATTGCTCATATATCGGCTTACAACTCCCACTGCATGGGCAATATCTGGTCTAGTACAGACCATGGCATACATCAAAGAGCCGATAGCTGAGGCGTATGGAATCTGGTCCATGTATCCACGTTCTAGCTCAGTTTTTGGTGACTGGTCTTTACTGAGCTTGAAATGATTCCCCAAAGGTGTACATACTGGCTTAGCATTATCCATACTAAACCTGCTAAGAACCTTCTTGACATACTCTGCCTGTGAAAGCTTTAGTATGCCTTTGTCTTTGTCTCTGATGATTCTCATGCCAAGTATTTGCTTAGCAGCTCCCAGATCCTTCATTTCAAACTGTTTTGACAATTGTTGCTTTAGCTTGTCAATCTCTTCCATGCTGGATCCTGCAATCAACATATCATCTACATATAGCAGTAGAATGATATAAGAGTTGTCAAAATGTTTGACATAGCAACAATGATCAGCCTGACATTTTGTGTATCCCGTACTACACATGAAGTTGTCAAACTTCTTGTACCACTGTCTTGGAGCTTGTTTCAGACCATATAGGCTCTTCTTCAGCTTGCAAACTTGACTCTCCTTTCCTGGCATTGCAAACCCCTCTGGTTGTTGCATGTAAATGTCTTCCTCCAATTCTCCATGAAGAAATGCTGTTTTTACATCTAATTGTTCAAGATGTAAATTTTCTGCAGCTACTATCCCCAGGACAACTCTGATTGTTGTAAGCTTCACAACTGGAGAAAATATCTCAGAATAGTCGATCCCTTTCTTTTGCTGAAACCCTTTTACAACAAGTCTTGCCTTGAAGCGTTTGCTTCCATCATGCTCAGTCTTTACTCTGTAAACCCACTTGTTTTGCAAGGCCTTCTTTCCTTCAGGCAGTTTGGTTAACTCCCAAGTCTTGTTCTTCAGCAATGACTCCATCTCGTCCTTCATGGCTAACTCCCACTTGCTCGAGTTTCCATCTTGTAAGGATTCTTCATAGGTTAATGGTTCACCACCATCTGTCAACAAGATATAATTCAGTAGAAGTGTGAACCGTTGTGGAGGCTTTATAGTCCTTGAAGACCTGCGAACAGCTGGTTCACTTGGCTCTGCACTATCTTGTGAAGAAGTGGTGGGTACTGAAGTGTTTGCACTGTCTTGGATGGACTCTTGAGTGGTAATATCAGGAAGCCCTTCTAATTGTATGAATTCAGATTTCTGTGGACTCGTATCTGAATCAGTTATCTCTAGTTCTGTACTTGATCTGTCTTTGTACAAAACTTTCTCGTTGAAGATCACGTTCCTGCTTCTGATAATCTTCCTGTTTTGATCATCCCAAAACCGAAATCCAAATTCTTCATCTCCATAGCCAATAAAGAAACATTTCTTTGATTTGGCATCCAGCTTGTTGCGAGCATCAGAGTCTACATGCACATAGGAAACACACCCAAAGATTTTTAGATGAGCAAGTTGTACTTCTTTACCTCTCCAGACTTCCTCGGGCAGTCTGAACTCCAAAGGTACTGATGGTCCACGGTTGATCAAGTAAACTGCAGTATGAACTGCATCAGCCCAGAATGTTTGAGGTAGCCCAGAATGCAACCTCATGCTTCTAGCTCGTTCATTGATGGTCCGGTTCATCCGTTCAGCAATACCATTCTGTTGTGGTGTGCCTGGAACTGTCTTTTCCATTCTGATACCGTTGACAGCGCAATACTCCTTGAAACCTCCATCAATGTATTCTCCTCCATTATCAGATCGTAAGCATTTCAGCTTCAAACCTGATTCAGTCTCAACCATAGCCTTCCATTTCTTGAATGTGTCAAACACATCAGATTTATTTTTTAGAAAGTAGACCCATACCTTTCTGCTAAAGTCATCAATAAAAGTGACATAGTACCGAGAACCGCCAAGAGATGCTACTGGAGCTGGTCCCCATAAATCTGTGTGCACCAGTTCTAGTTTTCTTGGTCTTAAGGTCCTGCCAACCTTTAAGAAACTGAGCTTCTTCTGTTTTCCGAGAACACAACTTTCACAAATGTCTAGATCAACATTTTTTAACTCTGGCAGCTTTCCCTTTGACTGAAGTATCTTCATTCCCTTTTGACTCATATGGCCGAGTCTACAATGCCATAGCTGCGCTTGATTTTCTGCTTCAGTAGAGGCAATTATATCTGCTGATCTTGTGGTCATATACAGAGTGCCAGTTTTCTTTCCACGAGCCAAAACCATTGCTCCCTTTGATACCTTCCACATTCCTCCAGAGAAAAGGATTGAATGGCCACTATCATCAAGTTGTCCGACCGAGATCAACTTCTTCTTTAGTTCAGGAACATGCCTCACATTTTGCAAGTTCCATATAGATCCATTCATTGTCTTGATTTGCACATCTCCTATACCCACAATATTCAATGGTTGTCCATCGGCCAGATAGACTACCCCATAATTTCCAGCAGTATAATTTTGCATCATTTCATGGTGTGGAGTACAGTGAAATGAAGCTCCAGAATCAAGAACCCAATCATCAATAGGACTATGTACTGCAAGGATCAAAGCATCCTGTACCTCGTCTGTAGCGGCATTTGCAGAGTCAGCTTCAGGTTTCTTTGGTTTTGTGCAACTCCTCATGAAATGGCCAGGTTTGCCACAATTCCAACATTCAACCTGCTTCCTAGGTCCAAACTTGCTTTTGCTTCTGTACCTTGATTTTGATCTGCCTCTGGATAAGCCTCTGTCTTGTCTCCTTCCTCGAGTGTTGATGTTGAAAGCTGAACCTGAACTTGAACTTTCACCCGAGTCTTTCCTTCGTACTTCTTCTGCTAAAATCAGGTCTCGAATGTCATCATATTTTAATTTGGATTTTCCGGCTGAGTTGCTTACAGCTGTTCTCATACCTTCCCAACTGCTTGGAAGTGAAGCTAGCAAAATAAGTGCTCGGATCTCATCATCAAACTCAATTTCAACAGATGACAATTGATTTGTGATGGTATTGAAATTATTAAGATGCTGTGTAACAGAGGTGCTTTCCGTCATCTTCAGGTTGAACAGCTTCTTCATCAAGTGCACTTTGTTATTTGCTGATGGCTTCTCATACATCCCAGACAAGGCTTCCATCAATCTTGCTGTGGATTTCTCTTTTGTAACATTATGAGCAACTCTTCTTGATAATGATAGCCGGATAATGCCCAAGACTTGTCTATCAAGAATCTGCCAATCTTCTTCTGACATGTTTTCTGGCTTGCTCCCCAACAGAGGAAGATGAAGTTTCTTCCCATATAGATAATCTTCAATTTGCATTTTCCAATATCCAAAATCAGTTCCATTAAATTTTTCAATACCTGCAGCCTTTATTTCATCAACCATTTTCACTCCTTCTTGGATTTGAATCTCAAAAATCTGACCTTATAGATGTGTCCGGAATGGCCAAAAATGCTGGAAACGACACTGAGATCACCCAAATCGGACTTCGGATGGCTCCGATTTAAGCAATCAAAGTTTGGGATAATTGGACGCTGCAGATGAAGCCACGTGGCAGGCGGAATAGTCGCTGCGCCACACCGGATCAAAACCCAGTTATGATGACGTGACAGGCTGACGTGTCAGACACGGAGATTTTCGTCTGACGTGGCAGATCCACGGAGATTTTCGTCTGACGTGGCAGTGGTGATGTGGCAGATGACGTGTCAGTGATGACATGGCTGTTGACCGTGTCAAACGGCTGATGTGGCAGGTGACGTGGCTACTGACTGTGTCGATCGGCTGACGTGGCTGATGACGTGGCAGGGTCGAGTTGCAGGAAACGGTGAGGAAGACGCGTGACGCGCGTTCGGCGCATCTATGCGCGTAGACAGTTCTGGTGGAGGCGCGTGCAGGCATGCAGGACGTCGGAGTTTCGTCGGGTTTTCACCAGTGGATTCCTCTCGTCGTCCTCTTCACGGTGGTATCTTCAAAAACACGTTTTGATAACTTTGATTTTTGAGTTTGGATCAAACACCCTCTTTTTCAAGAACTTTCAAGAACAAGCTCTGATACCAGTTGTTAGGTGATCCAAACATTCAAACACACATAAATTTACGTGGTTCGGCAACTTGCCTACTCCACGGAGCTACTGGTTTGTATTAATCAAGCTCAAAAGCAATACAAACAAGAAAACAAGGAGGAGGAGAAAACTTCTCAACTCAACTCAACTCTCACCCTTAGCTCTCTCTTTGTGTTTCTCTCTATTTCGTGCTCTATCTCAGCTATCAATGCACATCTATTTATAGCTGATGAGGGAGATGATTGTTCAACAATGATGGGCAAGTTAGGCACCTACCATTTGACTATGACTTCAACCATGGCTGCCACCAACCATGGCTGCCAACAAACATGGCTGCCACCGTCCATTTGTGTCCACACACATAACAATTTCCAGCAGAAACTACAGCTTCAGGATCTTTGATGTATTGAGATGATGTTATGGTATCTACGGCAGCACCAAGTTGCCAACAGAAACAACATAGTAAGAGACGAAGAGCTGCCATGAAGTTGCAGCTGCCAATTTCCATATATGAATATTTGGTAATTGTTGCCCGTGCTTGATAAGAATGAACAGTTTTATTAGATCGAGTCATTGACAATTCAAAGTATGCATGCCATTGACATCAATGGCTTCCATTCCTTTTAGTTTACTTGCGGACTATCTTTTTTTTTTTTTCCAGAACTTCTCGTTTCTATCGAATCCATTTTTACCTTTCGAAAAACCAAATGGAGCGTTAAAAAACATCCATCCTGAAGCCAGCAATGTCAAATTTGTATACTCTAATTTCAAACAGTACTGTCTGAAATTTTCATGGGAGGTATAAATTATCACGCAATTCGGGCAAAAAAGAAAACCAGAAAAGGCTTGTTTTCAGCTTAAATTATTCAAGAATTGTGACCAAAGCACAGAACATCACTGTCCCAATATGTCACTAACGTGTGGACATCCTGACAAGTATTTAACTACACGTGGAATGTTTAATTCCATCCAACCACTCATGAGGATTTCACAATGCATGTTTGTAATTTTTTTAAATTGTTTTTTATTTCAAAAGGTATTAAATTAATATTCTTGTACATGTTTTTAAATAAATTTGATATACTAATATAAAAAATTCAAAACAAATTGATATATTTTTAATTAAAAATTATTTTACACTATAATATCAAACAGATACTATTCAAACGTATTCAAACGTTTCTTGTTTTTTATTAACTGATATAATCATAGTCAAACAATGTGAATAATAGGTCTATACAAACTCTCTGATGTAACGTTTTCTAGCATTATAAATGTTCCTGGGCACATCATGATGGCACTAATCATTTAATTTCAAAGTTGAAATATCGTTTTATATTAATAATATTTTGCAAATACCATTCTTAATGACCAAGTCAATAGCTATGATCTGTTAAGGCCAAGAGCCTAAAACTTCTTGTTTTTTTTTTTATTGCTATTGACAAAAAATAATTTTTTTTGAAACGTTTTTTTATTGCTAAAACCTTTGAGAATGGTTGTAGAACTAGAAATTTGACACCAGATCATTTGGAAAGGTCAAATGATAGATATTGCATGGTGCTCTACTTAAAAGAAGAGAGAAGGATGAATGAGAGAGGTCAGAAAATAAATTATTGAGCAGGAGATGGATATGTTTGTAAATTTTGATGGATATAAATGTGATTTTCCTATCTTTTTGTACTTATTCTTTTTCTATGTTGTAAGCATTGATGAGTAGAGCGCAAGAACCATATGAATTTCTCATCATTTGAAACCAAAATAAAATTAAAAAAATAAAAATTGCTGTAATAAAAAAAATATAGTGAGCAAATTAATTAAGACAACTTTACTGAATCTAAGAATTTAAAGATATTACAAATATCTTTTTTTTATACTAAAAACATCTTTAATATTTAAAAAATCTTCTTAATACTAAAGGGGTGATTTAAAAATGCTTAGAAAGATTGCAGGAAAAAAAATATTTTGGTTTTAATTATTTGAATTAAGACTTTCCTTCATTTAATTATTTTTTTTGGTGAGATATGATCAGCTTTGGTGAGTCTAAGAACAAAATTTTCCTCAGAATTTCATATCGTTCAATCTCCCCCTTTAGTTGACGGAAGAAGCATCCACTCCATCCACAAAGAACAGTGCCTTTGCTGTTCAATAAACACAAGGCAAGGAAGATCCCTAAACTAATTACCAGAAACCAGATGATGCAATGCAAATGGCACATTGGAATCAGTAATGTTCTTGCCAAAAAGGGAAAAAGAAGAAGCTTAGCAATTATCGACTAAGAATTGCCCATCATCATACTGTCACAAAATAAAAGGAAATCTGGCTACCATATTCTTGCACTCAAGACTAATTACAGCATGAGTTACACACCCATCAGGTCACCAAGAATTGGAAGTGCTGTGATTTGATTATTTTTATGTTGATCCAGCCTATAACTAGTCTGTATAGGATACATTTTATTCTTCTTGCAAGTATTGCCATTGCCTTGATATGCCTAAAAAATTCAGCGTTAAAACTTTTATAAATGGCCGACCAGCTGCAAGCCCAGTAGAAAAACAATCATGTCATGAATTTTGTCTATCGGCCGGAAAGAAGTGTAACTGTGACGTTGTTGATGTATCCTGACCTCTGGTCGTGCTGAAGGGACTCTGTGTCTAGCTCACTCCGCCTTTCTGAAAATGCAGGTTGCTTGGGAGTGGGAAGAGCCGCAATTTCACTATTTAGCATGTAAATGACAGTGAATATAGCTGGCCTATCTTTTGCAAATTCCTGAACACATAGCAAACCAACGTGTACGCATCGAAAAATCTCCTCGTGGAAAGAAGGATATGAAATTCCGGGATCTACCAGAGCTGCCATGTTGCCCTGGTTCCACAATTTCCAGGCCTGAGAAGTCAAAAAACATGCTGAAGTTAATGCAGTTTTGATAATTTTGTATCATTAAACAACGAGTTGGATGGACATACATATCCTAGCAGGCTCAAATCTTCCTCGTTTCCATAGAAACTGGTATTTTTTCTTCCACTTACAGTCTCTAACAACAGGACTCCAAAGTTAAAGACATCGGATTTATCTCAAAATCGACCTTCCATGGCATATTCAGGGGACATATAGCCGCTGCATCACCAAAAAATAGATTTCAGGAAAAAAAGTGATAGGTAGCAGGAATGAATTGATAATGGAACAGTACTTACTATGTTCCAACAACCCTTCTAGTGTTAGCTTGGTCTTCGTGGTTACCAAATATCCTAGCCATTCCGAAATCTGAGATTTTTGGATTCAGTTCTTGGTCCAGTAGGATGTTACTTGCCTTCAGATCCCGATGAATAATCCGTAGCCTAGAATCCCTTTGAAGGTAAAGCAGACGTCGACAGATTCCTTCCACGATTTTGAAACGATTTTTCTAATCTAGAAGTTGCTTTCTAAGAGAATCTAGACAAGTTGCAGCGCAAAAGAAATGTGTGAGGGTAAATAAATGACTGGATAAACGATAGTAATCACTTTGGAGATTTGAAAATTGCCTAACCAAAAAGAAATGCATACAAGCTTTTATTTGGCATGTATTCATAGATCAACATCTTTTCCTCTCCTTCAACACAACAACCAAGATTTCTGTGTTGCAGTTAGAAATCACCACAACCTTATTCATAAATTCTTCAAGTCCTTGTCCAGATGATCTTGAGAGTCTTTTCACAGCTATTTCCCGTCCATCTGACAAATTTCCCTGCAAAATTTCTACCTGTTGTATAATTAGATGTTCAATTCAGTATTAAACTTAAAAACATCATTGGATCAAAATCAATTTTACCTTGTATACTGGACCAAATCCACCCTGCCCGAGCTTATTGGCTGTATTAAAGTTGTTTGTTGCAGCTATCAGAGTTTGTAAACTGAACAGATGTAGTTCTTGAAGTTTAACATGGTTCAAGTTATCTTGGATCATGTTTTCATCTGATAATATTGGATATCCTACCTTTCTTTTTTATAAGAATACCTTCTTGCTTTTCCTCTTCCTGTCTAGTTAAATTCATAAGTAAGCATCACTTGTACATTTCCGTTTACTTTTGAATGAAACTTGAGAATGTTTAAGAAATTCCAGAAAGTTAATACCAACACGTAATTTACCTATCCGCCTCCAGGAACAAAACACACAGATCGCAATGGCAATGGCTCCCACGACCACTGTTAAACTGATAATTACTTTCAGGTTTATCTTTTTATTATCTGCAGAAAACAAATAGTGGTATGTTTAGAATTTGCAAAAAACAAGCTTGTTTATTACCAACAGCTACGAATACTGCTAAAAAGGAGGTGAATATTGGATAGAGAATTGAAAAAAATTACCAAGTTCTGAATCAGCTGGGCGAATGTAAAGATCTGCCGCTTTTATGGGAAACTTCTTTAAATCTGTTAAGTTTCCCCTCCATAACATACATCCGAAACCTGGATAACATGAATAAGCTGTGCAAGAGCAATTAATATTCAAGCACTCGTTTTTACAAGTTTGTTCGGATGTCGAAGACAACCACTCAGAAAAGTCTGGCACTTTCATCCTTTCCAGTTTCAAAAACCCGTCTTCTTTGCCCACTTGACCACGATTTTGTGTTCTTTCACATTGCAATTCCCTCCTCCTAACACAACCATTAGTCCAATTTCCATTATTCCATTCGTCTGGATTTTTTGGTTCAAAACCTTTTAAACAACTGCTAATTGGTGAATCCTTTGGGTTACAGCTTCCAAATGACCCGCACTTTCCATAAATATTACACTCGTCTTTTGGAAATTTCCACTCATATCTCCATGACCCCTCCGTATCATTCCAAAGTACTTTTCCGAATTTACCTTCAGAACTCAGGATATAATTGCTGATTAAAGACTCGTTAGCGAAACCAACACTTAGAGTAAACGTTCCATTTCCTTCATCTGCAATATTAAATCAATCAAGATAAACAGATACCATTTCAGGAATTCCAATAAAAACCTGACCATTCCAGGGACCTGTCCGCCAGATTGGACGGCTACCATTCCAAATGTAAAACTGAGGAATTCTTGAAGGATCAATACCATCAGAGATGCTTCCGATTGATGGATCCGAAATGCTTGTCCATGATGTTAGGAGCGTCTTTTTACCTGTTCTGGAATTAGCTAAGTCTCATCTTTGGCATGTAAGTATCTGAAGGTTCCTGGAAAATCTCCCATAAGCTATTTGTTGGAACATTCAAGCAATCAAACATATACAAATTTACATGATTCGACAACTTACTTACTCTATAAAATTATTGGTTTGTATTAATCACTCAAAGAAACAATATAAACAAAGAAAAGGAGAAAACTCTTCTCAAATCAACTCTACACTCAAGCTCTTTTTATTGCTCTTTCTTTTCTTTTGTTCTCTTTGTGTTTTTCATACCTTAACCTGCAGCTCTTCACTGAGTGTATATATATATATATATAAGAAAGTGAAGGGACATAAATCATGTCATAATTTATATCACCGATTATATCTTCCACCATGTGCAAAGTGAAAGATTAGATATTCCTACTTGTACTTGTATATGGTGGGATATTGTTTCTCTCCCCTTACTAACACTATTCCCATTTTCACTCCCTCCCAGCACAAGGTTTCCATCATTCAGAAGCTGCGCTCTTGAACCATTCACTCCAGTCGAGACATTTGATGACCAAAGAATTTCTTTCTGACCATTCAAAACAACAAGATTTCCATCTTCAGATATTGTCATAATCCCAGAAGAATCGTTGAGTGGCTTATTTCTGTTAGCCCACCAAACTGGAGTTGTGATAGAAATATTACTGTACCATATCGCTACATAACGATTTGTGGAATTAACAGGACTGAAAAATCCGAGTTTGAACTTGTTCCCAGCAGAGACTATATCTTCAGGATCTTTGATATATTGATATGACGTAATGGTATCTACGGAAGCTCCAAATTCCAAAGAAAAACAATATAGTATTGGAAGAGGAGCTATTGTGGATGTGAATCTGCCAATATCCATAATTGTATATTTGGTAGCACAAAAAATACAAAAAAAGATTTGGCTAAGTGCTCTTGATTGTAATTAAAGCTTTATTATATCATGAATTATTGACCATTCAATATATGCATGTCATTGTAGCCCAGTTGTCACTTCTGCCGTCTTACTTTCCTTGGCAAATGTATAGGTGTTAGTCAATTATGTAGACTCTGATTCTGACATTGAGTTGGTCAGAGTCTACGTAATTGACTAACACGTATGCATTTGCCAAGGCAAGTTCACATTAGGGTTAATTTAGACCATGCCAAACCAACCTATGTCTAGCTCACTCCGCCTTTCTGAAAATGCAGGTTGCTTGGGAGTGGGAAGATCCGCAATTTCACTATTTAGCATGGAAATGACAGTGAATATAGCTGGCCTATCTTTTGCAAATTCCTGAACACATAGCAAACCAACGTGTACGCAACGAAAAATTTCCTCGCGGAAAGAAGGATATGAAATTCGTCCTTTTTCTAGGTCTTTTTCTTATTCCTTTTTATCTTTCCGTATTTAATTACCAAGAATTAAACTACATTGTTTTCCATCCGAATGAAAGACTTGTTAGATTATGAATATGGAGCACTCAATATATGCATTTATGCATGCAATCGACATCAATGGTGATGGTCACCTCCTATCCACCTTTTTTTTCACGAGGGAATATCAGTGATAGTAACTTATCCTTGAAAATGGATATATGCATTTCTGTAAGACTATCAAAAATTGCAACAAGGAGTTTTCTGTGAAAGACCCGATTTAATCATTTGTCTCCCAAGTCAACCAATAATCCATACAGAGAACCAGTATTTCCCAGCTTAAATTACTCTACAAAAGCATAGTTACTCTCTAAAAATCGGACTCTAAGCAAGAAGTTTGGGGTATTGACACTAGTGTATTCTGACGATGAGAAATCTGTAGAAGGTTGGAGCATTCAGTGCTGTGATCGAGCAATGTCACAAGTTCTATTTTTCGAGCTTCAAGTGCTGTGATCGAGCAATGTCACAAGTTCTATTTATCGAGCTTCACGTGCTGTGATCGAGACATTGTTAATAGAACATCTCTGTCTATTCTGTTCAGAGGATTCTTTGTCTAAATAACCTAACCTTTCAGCAAATGCTGATTGTTTGGGAGCAGGTAGATCCAAAGGCTATGTTCAGAAGGAGGGGATAGATTATAATGAGGTATTCTTTCTAGTTATTAAGCATTCATCAATTTGTATTCTGCTAGCCTTGGTTGCATAGCTTGATTTGGAGTTAGCCTAACTTGATGTGCAAATTGTCTTCCTATATGGAGATTTGGAAGAGGAACTTTACATAGGTCAACCATATGGTTTCAAGGTCATTGGAAAAGAGAATTGGGCTTGTAAACTAAAGATTTCATTGTATGGATTGAAATAATCTCCTCATCAGTGGTATAAGCGATTTGATAAGTTCATGACAGAACAAGGATACTGACGGAGTCAGTTTGACAACTGTGTATATTTTCACAAACTTCTTAATGGTTCTTTCATCTATTTGCTCTTATATGTGAATGATATGTTGATCGCATCGAAAAGCAAGGTGGAGATTGATAGACTAAAAACTCTACTGAGAACTGAATTTGAAAAGAAGGCCTTGGAGAAGCTAAAAAGATTCTTGGCATGGAGATTTAGAGAGACAAAAGAAAAGGCACAGTCTATTTGACATAGACCTAGTACTTGAAGAAAATTCTAAAGAGATTTGGGGTAGATGGTAAGACCAAGCCTGTAAGTACACCTCTAGCTCTTCATTTTAAGCTAAGTGCTTCATTGTCTCCACACATATCGAAAGAGCGCAAACATATGGCTCAAATTCCATATGCAAATGCAGTTGGTGTATTAATGTATGCGATGGTTTATGTGAGACCAGATATTTCTCATGCAATTAGTATGGTAACCAAGTATATGCATGATCCGGGAAAGGGTCACTAGCAGGCAGTTAAGTGGATTCTACGATACATTCATGGCACAACTGATATTGGTTTGAAGTTTGAGAAAGATAATAGACTCTAACAAAATTTAGTTGGTTATGTGGACTCGAACTATACTGTTGACTTAGACAAGCGTTGTCCCACAACAGGCTATGTGTTTACACTTCCTAAAGGGCCTATAAGTTGGAGGTCAATGTTACAATCAATAGTAGCTTTGTCAACAACTGAGGTAGAGTATATGACAGTAACGGAAGCTTTCAAAGAAGCTATTTGGTTACATGGGTTGATTGAAGATTTGGAAATTTTTCAAGAGCACATAGATGTCCATTGTGATAGTCAAAGTGCTATTTATCTTGCAAAGAATCAGGTTCATCATTCTCACACCAAGCACATCAATGTTCGATTTCATTTTGTTCAAGAAATTATGGATGAAAGGGATGTTCTGCTATAAAAGATTGGTACCACAGATAATCCAGCTAAGATGCTCACAAAATATATCTCAACGATCAAGTTCCAACATTATTTGGACTTAGAAAACATCTCTCGACGTTAAGCAACTTCAAGGTGCAGCACTATATGGCGCATTAGAGATAACATTGATTGATCACGAGGATTGAATGGAAAAATCTTGCCAAGGTGGAGATTTGTAGCAAATTTATCAATATTTTTTAACCACCATCAACCACCCTCTCCTTTTTCAACCACCATAACTTCTCAACCAAGCTGTCAAGGCTCTCATTTCTCCTATAAATAGAGATAAAGAGAGAGCATGTAATGTTTTGAATAAATGAGTAGGAAAATACAATAAAGCCCTTGGTGGCTTAAAATGTGGGTATAAATGAATGAGGGGTAGTGTAGTAATTCAACAAAACCTTGATAAATATAAATAGAAAGTAAAAAGAAAAACAAAAGAAGTGATCTGAAATTTGAGAGAGAATCGGCAGGAGAGAGAAGGGAGAAAGAAGAAGAAGAGAAAAGAGGGAAATTAGAAGAAAAATAGAAAGGAGTTGAAGGAAATAAGTTTAAAGGTAAGATTATATATAAATATGTGTTGATTAAGTTTTAATTTTGATTTTGATAAATGTTAGGGTTTTGAAAATTTTGAAAAAATATGAATTATGGGCAGAATTACTGTATAGTTATGAAATTTTAAAACTTTCAATTTAGTCCTCTAATTTGATAAAAATTACCATTTGACCCTAAAAATTTGGTAAAATTCCAGAATGGTCCCTGGAGTATAATGAGATATTCTGGACAGATTTGAGGATTAATTATGGTCAGAATTTCAGTATATTCATGGATTTATGATAAATTTTAGTTTGGTCCTCCAATTAGATGAAAATTACAATTTGCCCTAAAAATGAGATAAATTTCATATTAGTCCCTAGCTGTGATGTTAGCTTTTTCAGATTGGTTTGATGAATAATTTAGGATTATTTAGTGAATTATTACCATTATAACTAGTTTTTAGGTTTTTAAAAAAATAATTTGGCCCTAAAACCGTTAATTTTTAGGTTTTTAAGAAAATAACTAGTTTAGTCTAAAAACATATAAGGTTATGGAATAGACTCTTAGTTAAGTGTATTAAATAGATTGTATATTCTTTTGAGTCATTCTTGAATACGTTTCCTTTATATTCAGATAATCCTGATATTCTACCGGCGGGATGTCAGTAGGACTTTCTTCGGTGTCTGCTTTTGACTTTTGTTTTGCATCGAGTCAGGTGAGTGGATAATTTTCCATATGCATGAGAAATATTATAAATATTTGATTTGTTAATATGAATTGGATCATGCTTCTTAATAATATATATGGTGATTATTATCCTTGTTATGATAAGCATGATCATTTGTTGAATCTGAATCCTTAATATGAATCAGTATGTATTTTGAATTGACTTCTGAATTGATAGCTCCTCATTTGATTGATGTCATGAGTTGAGCCTTGAGATATTAATATATCTGTTTGAGTATGATTATGACCCTATGGTATGTTAGTTAGAATACCCATGCTAACAGGGTAGTGTTAGTCTTTGTGCACATCGTATCTGAACCCTAGTTGGTCGGGGGAGTCACCAACCTGTGTGGACTGATCATTCCACAGTACGGAGCCTCATGCTCATTGCATTTTGATTTTCTGACGAATTTTACCATATGATATTCTTGTTATGGCCTATTTGAGAAACCTTTTTTATAAGAACGTAAAGCCATACTTGTATATATATTTCTCATTGTTGTATTATCTTGTGTGTGTATATTGAACATTATCTACTCACTGAGTTGTTGAACTCACACTCTCACTATTTATCATTTTCAGGCTTATAGCTTGATAACAAGTCACTTTTGTTGGACCTTTAGAACCTGCTCTTTTTGGTTGTAAATTTGTACATATTCTTTTATGTCTAGTTAGTGCTCCCAAACTATGAAATTATATTAACTCTTGTATTAAGACAATTCAATTATATTATAAAGTTGATTTTGTTATTAATGTTGTGTTGAACTCTGATTGAGTTAGGATAAGTTTGTGTGTAAGTTTGGGTTCGCATAGGTATGGAACCTTGGAGGGGAACCTTTCCTATGTGTCGGTCATGAATCCGGGATTCGGGTCGTGACAAACTTGGTATCAGAGCTTTAGGTTAAAGAAACAATAGTATAATTAATTTCATAATAAATGGAGCATTAGGATCCGTATTGTCTTGTTTGTTGGTTTTGAAATTTTGAATTCTCATAAAGCATGTCTTTTTCCTTATGACATATATTCTTTCCTATAAGTTTGTGATAATTATCATGCTATTATTCTAGCATGACTTAAGTGCTCTAACTTTTATTATAGGAAATGCCAAGGAAAAGACGAATAGCTAATACTATTAGAGTAGATGATGATCAGGATGATGTCCCAATTGTGCGGTTGAGAACTGCAAGGCAGAGAAGGAGGCGCGGTGCACCTGTGCCTCAACATGTTGAGGAGGTACGTCCATCAGTTGAGGAAGAGCCTCAAGAGATAGAAGAGGAAGATATGGTTGATGAAACAGGTGTGGGGAATGCTGACCCTGAGCCTGTTACAGAGGTTCAGCAACTTAGCCAGGTTGTGCGGACCTGGATAGAGTTTTCTATGGAGAGAGATAGAAGAAGGGATAGAGATGTAACCTCAATATCCCACACTGTTCAGGGAGTTAATGTGCCGTTGAATGACTTCATAAAGTTGGCACCTCCTATTTTTACTGGGATAGACAGTTTAGAGGATCCTCAGAGGTTCCTAGATGATATTTGGTGACGGTGTGAAGCTTTGGGATGTACAAACCACTAAGCTGTGAGTTTGGCATCGTTCAGGTTGGAAGGAGATGTGGCAATCTCTTGGTTTGAATATAGGAAAAGAGCAAGACCAGTAGAGGCTCAGTGGACATGGAAAGAGTTTAGCTCCATGTTCTTAGATAGGTTTCTTCCTCAGAGTGTCAGGGATGCTCGACTTTATGAGTTTGAAAGGCTATCTCAAGGGAGCATGACGGTGGATAAGTATGATCTGAAGTTCACTCAACTGTCTAGGTATGCAGAACATCTCCTACCTACTGAGGAATGGAGGGTGAAGAGGTTTATTAGAGGACTTAAATCCTCTACGTATATGGTGATGGTGGCATAGGTGTTTCCATCCTACTCCTCAGCTGTGGATAGCGCTAGGTTGATAGAGGCACGAGAATTAGAGGATATGACTGCAAGCCAGTCTAAAAGGCCTAGAGAAGAGGGTCAGTCTTTTAGGCAACATGGATTGAGTGCAGGTCTGTCTAGGGGACAAAGTGGTCGTCAGAACTCATGGGATCAGAGGAGGTTTAGACAGAGACCATCAGTTAGTGGCTTGGGTGGTCAGAGTGGCAGTAGTAGTACTCAAAGTTTAGTTCAGACAGCACCTCGTAGTTCATTTATTTCACCTGGAGATAGTTCTTCATGTCAACACTGTGGAGGAGGTCATACTAGTGCAGAGTGTTACAGAAGGACTGGGGCTTGTTTTAATTGTGGCCAGATAGGTCATAGGATCAGGGAGTGCCTGAGGAGACAGTTGTCAACTTCAGGATTATCTGCTTCAGTCCAGCATCTTATTCAGGCACCATCAACGAGCCAGTCTGTGGCTCATGGGGGTAGAGGTTTTGGTGGTCGTGGTCAGAGAGGCCGGGGTGCAGGTGATAGAGGTCAGATACAATAGGGTCAGGGGCATGCCAGAGTTTTTGCTTTGACTTAGCAGGATGCTCAGGCATCCAATACAGTTGTTTCAGGTATTCTTCCTGTTTGCTCTTTTGAAGCAAAGGTGTTGTTTGATACGGGTGCAACCCATTCATTTGTGTCTTCATATTTTGCTATGAGGTTAGATAAACAACCAACCTTGTTAAAATCCCCAATTTCAGTCTCCACTCCCTTAGATGAATTAATATTGGTGAAGTATGTGTATCTGGATTGTGAAATGGAGATTGGAGATAAAATCTTTATGGGAAACTTAAATGTCTTAGATATGGTTGATTTTGATGTAATTCTAGGAATTGATTGGTTGGCAAAGCATAGGGCTTCAGTAAATTATTGGGAGAAGAAAATACTGTTTGATCTAGATAAAGAAGTTGAGTTGGTATCTCAAGAAGATAAGATTGAGTCTTCATCAATTATGTTGTCGGCTATCTCTAGGAAAATGGCTCGTAAAGGGGTACAATGTTACTTAGCACATATAGTGGATGTAGAGAAAGAAGTTCCCCAGTTAGACCAAGTCCCTATAGTCAGGGAGTTTATCGATGTCTTTCCCGATGACTTACCTGGATTGCCTCCGTATAGGGAGATTGAGTTTTGTATTGATCTGGTTCTAGGTATTGAACCAATATCAATGGCACCATATAGAATGGTGCCAGCAGAATTGAGGGAGCTGAAGGAGCAACTGCAGGATTTGTTGGATAAAACGTTCATCCAACCAAGTGTGTCCCCTTGGGGAGCCCTAGTGTTATTTGTGAAGAAGAAAGATGGGTCATTGAGGTTGTGTATAGATTATAGACAACTGAATCGGGTGACAGTTCGAAATAGATACCCACTCCCTCGTATTGATGATTTGTTTGACCAATTGCAGGGAGCTCAATTCTTTTCTAAGATTGATCTTCGATCTGGGTATCATCAGTTGAGAATTAGAGAGACAGACATTTCAAAGACAGCTTTTAGAACTTGGTATGGTCATTATGAGTTTTTAGTGATGTCTTTTGGGTTGACAAATGCACCAGCAACTTTTATGGATTTGATGAATATAGTGTTTGGCCAGTTTATTGATCAATTTCTGATAGTCTTTATTGATGATATTTTGGTGTATTCGAGGTCTAAAAAGGAGCATGAGCAGCACCTGGGAATGGTGCTTCAAACTCTGCGAGATCATCAATTGTATGGCAAGTTCTCAAAGAGTGAGTTTTGGTTGGAGAGTGTATCATTTCTTGGGCATGTAGTGTCAAGGAATGGGATTGAGGTTGATCCTCAAAAGATTGAAGCAGTTAAGCAGTGGCTTAGGCCTACTTCAGCAACAGAGATTAGAAGTTTCTTAGGTTTGGCCGGTTATTATCGGAGATTTGTGGAGAACTTTTCTTGAATTTCTGCACCATTGACTAAGTTAACGCAGAAGAATGTTAAGTTTCAGTGGTCTGAAGCTTGTGAGAAAAGTTTTTTAGAGTTGAAAAAGAGATTGACTACAGCATCTATTCTAGTAATACCATCAGGTTTTGGTGGTTACACAGTGTATTGTGATGCTTCAAGATTGGGGTTAGGATGTGTTCTAATGCAGCATGACAAGGTTATTGCCTATGCTTCACGACAACTGAAGAAGTATGAACAGAACTATCCTACACATGATTTAGAGATGGCGGCTGTCATTTTTGCTTTGAAGATTTGGAGGCACTACTTGTATGGTGAAACTTGTGAGATTTTTACAGATCACAAGAGTTTGAAATATATCTTTCAGTAAAGGGATCTAAACATGAGGCAGAGGAGATGGATGGAACTGCTGAAGGATTATGATTGTACCATACATTACCACCCGGGTAAGGCAAATATAGTTGTCGATGCTTTAAGTAGAAAATCATCAGGGAGCTTAGCTCATATTCAAGCGGTACGAAGACCTCTGATTAAGGAGCTGCATGAGTTAGTGGATGAAGGAGTCAGATTTGATCTTAGTGAAGCTAAAGCAATGATTGCTCATTTTCAGGTCAAGTCAGATTTGTTTGATAAGATAAAAGTAGCTCAGAAAAAGGATGATTCACTACTCAGGATCAGAAATGAGGTTGAGCAGGGTAAGACTGCAGGTTTTATGATAGGTGATGATGATGTACTAAGATATAGAGATAGGTTTTGTGTACCTGATGTAGATGATCTGAGGAGAGAATTGATGGTAGAAGCACATCAGACAGTTTACACAATGCATCCAGGTTCCACTAAAATGTATAAAGACCTTAAGGTATATTATTGGTGGAATAGGATGAAGGCTGATGTAGCAGACTTTGTTTCTAGGTGTTTGACCTGTCAGAGGGTAAAAGGTGAACACCAGAAACCTCTTGGATTGTTGCAACCATTATTGATTCCAGAATGGAAGTGGGAAAGGATCACAATGGACTTTGTGACAGGATTGCCTAGGAGTCAAGAGGGTTATGATTCGATATGGGTGATTGTTGATAGGTTGACAAAATCAGCCCATTTTTTGCCAGTTAAGATTACTTATGGATATGCAAAGTTGGCGGAATTGTTTATTAGTGAGATTGTACGGTTACATGGAGTGCCAATCTCAATAGTGTCAGATAGAGGTCCACAGTTTACATCACGGTTTTGAGTGAAATTCCAAGAAGCTATGGGTACTAAAGTGCAGTTAAATACAGCTTTTCACCCACAGACAGATGGTCAGTCTGAAAGGACTATTCAGATCTTGGAGGATATGCTAAGGGCTTGTGTTATAGATTTTGGAGTTGGTTGGAGTAAGTTCCTACCATTAGTGGAATTTGCTTACAACAACAGTTATCAGGCTAGCATAGAGATGGCACCTTATGAGGCTTTGCATGGCCGGAAGTGTAGATCACCAGTTTGTTGGTTTGAGATTGGTGAGAAGAGGCTAATGGGACCAAAGCTGATTCAGATTACCTCAGAGAAAATAGAGATAATTAGAAATAAGCTTCAAACAGCTCAGAGTAGACAAAAAAGTTACGCAGATAGAAGAAGACATGACTTAGAGTTTTCAGTGGGTGATTGTGTGTTTTTAAAAGTATCACCGACAAAAGGAGTATTCAGGTTTGGGAAGAGAGGTAAGTTGAGTCCTCGATTTATTGGACCGTATGAGATTCTAGAGAGAGTTGGGGCAGTTGCTTATAGGTTAACATTACCACCAAATTTATCTGCTTTTCATCCAGTATTTCATGTTTCCATGCTAAGGAAATATATGTCAGATCCATCGCATGTGTTAGACGTTCATCCCATTGAATTGAGAGATGATATGGTTTATGAGGTGCAACTAGAAGCTATAGTCGACCGACAAGTGAGGAAGCTTAGGTCAAAGGATATAGCTTCAATGAAAGTGCACTGGAAAGGTCATTCACGTGAGGAAGCGACATGGGAGCTCGAGGATAAGATGCGTGAGGAGTATCCTCATCTTTTCGATAACCTTGGTAAGTATTCAATCTTTTCTATTAAGTTTCGAGGACGAAACTTTTATAAGGTCGGGAGATTGTAATGTTTTGAATAAATGAGTAGGAAAATACAATAAAGCCCTTGGTGGCTTAAAATGTGGGTATAAATGAATGAGGGGTAGTGTAGTAATTCAACAAAAACTTGATAAATATAAATAGAAAAAAAAAAAAAAAACAAAAGAAGTGATCTGAAATTTGAGAGAGAATCGGCAGGAGAGAGAAGGGAGAAAGAAGAAGAAGAGAAAAGAGGGAAATTAGAAGAAAAATAGAAAGGAGTTGAAGGAAATAAGTTTAAAGGTAAGATTATATATAAATATGTGTTGATTAAGTTTTAATTTTGATTTTGATAAATGTTAGGGTTTTGAAAATTTATGTTTTAGATTTGATTGATGAATTAATTGAATGTTATGGGTTTGATTGTTATGGGTAATTGATTATTTGGTGGATTTTGAGAGATTGAATTGAAAGATGATGATTTTGAGTTATGATTTTGTTTGAATGGTGAAATTGTGTTAGAAATCAGGGGATAACAGTAGGTAATCTGTGAAAATTCTGGGTTTGAGGTTGAAGATGACGAAAATTCAATTTGGTCCCTCAATTTTGGAAAATTACAGTTTAGTCCCCAAACTTTGGAAAATTACAGAATGGTCCCTGGAGCGTATTCTGAGATTCTGAACAGAATAAAATATGAATTATGGGCAGAATTACTGTATAGTTATGAAATTTTAAAACTTTCAATTTAGTCCTCTAATTTGATAAAAATTACCATTTGACCCTAAAAATTTGGTAAAATTCCAGAATGGTCCCTGGAGTATAATGAGATATTCTGGACAGATTTGAGGATTAATTATGGTCCGAATTTCAGTATATTCATGGATTTATGATAAATTTTAGTTTGGTCCTCCAATTAGATGAAAATTACAATTTGCCCTAAAAATGAGATAAATTTCATATTAGTCCCTAGCTGTGATGTTAGCTTTTTCAGATTGGTTTGATGAATAATTTAGGGTTATTTAGTGAATTATTACCATTTTATTATTTGTTTTATTATGGAATAGATTTCGGGAAAACCGTTAATTTTTGAGTTTTTAGGAAAATAACTAATTTAGTCTAAAAACATATAAGGTTATGGAATAGACTCTTAGTTAACTGTATTAAATAGATTGTATATTCTTTTGAGTCATTCTTGAATACGTTTCCTTTATATTCAGATAATCTTGATGTTCTACCGGCGAGACGTTAGTAGGATTTTCTTCGGTGTCTGCTTTTGACTTTTGTTTTGCTTCGAGTCAGGTGAGTGGATAATTTTCCATATGCATGAGAAATATTATAAATATTTGATTTGTTAATATGAATTGGATCATGCTTCTTGATAATATATATGGTGATTATTATTCTTGTTATGATAAGCATGATCATTTGTTGAATCTGAATCCTTGATATGAATCAGTATATATTTTGAATTGACTTCTGAATTGATAGCTCCTCATTTGATTGATGTCATGACTTGAGCCTTGAGATATTAATATGTCTGTTTGAGTATGATTATGACCCTATGGTATGTTAGTCAGAATACCCATGCTAACAGGGTAGTGTTAGTCTTTATGCACATCGTATCTGAACCCTAGTTGGTCGGGGGAGTCACCAACCTGTGTGGACTGATCATTCCACAGTACGGAGCCTCATGCTCATTGCATTTTGATTTTCTGACGAATTTTACCATATGATATTCTTGTTATGGCCTTTTTGAGAAACCTTTTTTATAAGAACGTAAAGCCATACTTGTATATATATTTCTCATTGTTGTATTATCTTGTGTGTGTATATTGAACATTATCTACTCACTGAGTTGTTGAACTCACACTCTCACTATTTATCATTTTCAGGCTTATAGCTTGATAACAGGTCACTTTTGTTGGACCTTTAGAACCTGCTCTTTTTGGTTGTAAATTTGTACATATTCTTTTATATCTAGTTAGTGCTCCCAAACTATGAAATTATATTAACTCTTGTATTAAGACAATTCAATTATATTATAAAGTTGATTTTGTTATTAATATTGCGTTGAACTCTGATTGAGTTAGGATAAGTTTGTGTGTAAGTTTGGGTTCACATAGGTATGGAACCTTGGAGGGGAACCTTTCCTATATGCCGGTCATGGATCCGGGATTCGGGTTGTGACAGAGCAAGAGTGTAAGTGTAGTGAAAGTGTGGTGAGAGCAAGAGGTGTGAAAGTGTATTGAGTGCAAGTGTAATTTCAAGAGTGTGAAAAAGTATATTTGAGAGAAACACCAAGTGTAAGAGTGAAACACTAGGTTTTATGGGATTGTACTAGGTTGAGTTTAGTGTTTGTATCATTCCTTCAATAATATATAATTTGCTGCCTCCATGGACGTACCCAGTTTTGGAAAACCATGTAAATCTATTTGTTTGTATTTTTTATTTATGTTTGCTTTCGATGCAGTATGCACAACAAAGATATCAAATATTACCTCACTTGCCATAAATATCACAATCAATTGATGGAGCTTCCCAAGTTTACTCCCAACCTGGCTTCCCATAATCCCAGTATTGTTCTGTAAATTTTCCATGAGAAGTCAAAATATACATGAATCGGGAAGCTGGGTCTATAATTAAACTCACAGTGAAAGTGCCACCTCCTTCATCTTATAGAGTAAATCCACTTAGATACACAGAAATATACATTCATGGTACGCCAATAACGTTTTGGCCACCCCATGGACCATAACACCAAAATGGATGACCACTGTACCAGATGAAGAACGCAAGAATTCCTCATGGATTGACACCAGCAAAAAAGTTTCCAACAGAAGGATTAGATGAGCTTTTCCATGACGTTACCAATATTTTATTCCTTGTTCTTACGTTAGCACTAGGTCTTATCTTTGGTAAGTAAGTATCCATAGGATGCTGGAAACTTTGCCATACAAGGTTTCCATTCGGTCCAGCTTTCATAACAAGGTTTCCATCATCAGAAAGTTGTGCAGTTGATTGATTAAACCCAATTGTAACATTTGATGACCACAGAACCTCTCCCTGACCATTCAAAACCCCAAGTTTTCCATCTTCAGATATTGTCGTCATTCCCAATTCGAACATATTGTTGGCAAAGACTATAACTTCTGGATCTTTGATGGGTTAAGAAGGAGTAATGGTATCTCCTGCATCACCATAAAATGAACTGGAACATGAGAAGAAGAGGTACGGCAACTTCACAGTTTCCAAGTGCCATAACTTGTTAATAAGAATGGAAGACTAATAAATGGCTAAATGACTTTTCAGAGAAAAGATATGAACAAGAATAATTCTCTTCCTGTCCTTTTTTTAATTCCAATCAAGAGATTGTTTTTCAAAGGGAAACCATGTTTGACAATTAGAAGTTAGAAAACTTAAATGTTTTTTTGTTAATTTTTATTAATTTTTAAGTGTTGGGATATTGCCATTAATGGGCAACACCTTTGTAGTCTACCTTAAGGAGTAAGGTTTTCATTGTCAAAAGGCTATAATGATAATTACACCACCATTGACAAAAATGATGCAATCCATGTGTTGCCACCATTAGTGCCACAAATCATGCCATGATTTATAGATCTTGTCTTACCATTGATACCTATAAATAAAGACATTGTTTGATAACAAAATGAAAGAGAGATAGTGTAGCCAAAGATGTGAGAAATATAGGAGAGAGTGAGCTGCCAAGGGTAACCAGTAGTGACTGCCATTATAACACTGAGAAGAGAGAAATAGTGTGAGGTTAAGAGTTGCTGAAGAGTGGATTATTCCTCCTCCTTTATTGTTGTATATCTTATACTCTTTCTATATAAGAAATGACTTCTCCTGTACATGTAGGCGATTTGTCGAATCACGTTAAATATTATGTTAGTGTGTTTGATCTCCTATAAGCAAATATCAATACATCACTGGTTCGATTCCCCAACACCAAGTGCCATAACTTGTTAATGAGAATGTTTGTCATATTGTTATATGACATAAACAGGGTTATATCTTGATTGACCTTCTCCTTTCAGCTCTAGTTAATCCCCTACTCCAACCTTAACATGATTGACCTTTTCCTTTCAGGTGTTACCTAAACGCTCTTAACATTCTTATTTTAAATAAGTAAGCTATATTCTTGGTCTATGTTAATGTGCATGTAATATTTAAGTGGGAGCTGATTAAATTACCTTAATACTCTAAAATGCCATGAATTTTCTCCATATTTTACATATACATATTAGTTCTCCCACTATAAATTTTATTTTTCTAATTCAATTGAAAACTTCTTCACATGAAATTAGGCCAAGATAGTATCAAAACAAAAAAGAAAAAAAGATATAATGATGAAATTGAAAACATGAGAAAAAAGAGATGATTGTTCCTTCTTTTTTGTGTTTCCCTCTTCTTCTTCTTCTTCTTCTTCTTTCATTTCCTTTCTTGATTTAATTCTTTTAAGCAAGTTTCTTCTTCTTCTTCTTTCATTTCATTCCTTGATTTAATTCTTTTAACACTTGCTTGATTTAGAATTTATTTTCATAAATTGTTTTGGTTTATTTTTTATAAGGTTATTATAATCTCAAATAAATATCTCAACATTTGGTTTGTACTCGATTTTATAATACTCTATTTTTATTATTGTATAATTAAGTAAAAAAATAATTTAAAAAAATTCTTAATTTCATTAACTCGATTTAGAATTTGACATGTTAAGCCTTGAAGCCCTGGTCAATCCAATATATAACTATTTTAATATTAACAAAATAATTATTTTGAATTTTTTTATTCAATCAAACCATGCCTTTTAATAGTCATTTAAATTGTCTTTAGACCTTTTAAATCAATTGGGTTATATCAAAGCAATTCTCATATATTTTAATTTTAAATTCATGCTAGATAAGTAGTCAGATAAAAGATTTCAAAATTAACTCATTTGATTAAATTCAATAACAATACCAAATAATTTCATATGGTGTAAACATTTTCTTTACATTCAATTTTTTTTAATTTAAGTTGTGTTTTCTAAATTATCAAAAAAAATTATTATAATCAAGATTTTATATAAAAGCTAGTACCAAAAAGACTTATAACTAAAAAAAATTATGTTCACATACACGTGCGCACACACATGAAGGAAAAAAAGAAAAGAAATCTCAATGCAAAACTAAAAACTAAAAAATATGAATCTCATTCGTCTACTGTAAGATCTCTTCGGACCCTAGATCTTTTGTATAAAACAAATTATGGTTTGTAGAACTTAACTGTGGATTTTTAACCTTGTTTAGAGTTTCGACTGGTGATGTTCTGATAGTTACCTATTGAAAGCTAAACAAACTGATATAATATTTAACGTAGTTCAACAAATCACCTATATCCATGGAAGAAATTAATATTATTATAGATAGAGAAAAGATTACAACATATATAGAGAAGGAAGATCACTTCATTCAAACTCAACTCCTATTGCTCTCACACATTATTGCACATGCCAACAGGGCTGTTACCCTTGACAAACCCTTTTTCTCTTCTTTTTTTCTCTTTGTTTTGCTCTCTTTTTTTTTTGTTGCTCTTAAATAATGTTTTTATTTATAGACAATTCAATAACAAACAAGAGGCTATAAATTATGGAATAAATATTGATGCAACTTTTTAGATAATACACATCTATTATTATAGACTTTTAATAATAATAATAATACTTTTATAGAATAGGGTTGCAGATACTGCCGGTGGCAATATCCCAACAAACCTATGGTCTAATTGGAATTTTCCTGGCATCCTTTATTGACCGTAGACCATCCAGTTGATAAAGAGTTAGGCAATGAATTTTCTAGGAAATAGACCATTTCTACCACACAAGTGTGGAACAGCACATGACAAGTCAAAAGACCTTGCTGTTTCATCATCAAGGAAACGTCGCCATAAAATGATCCCCTTGGAGCTGCCTTGCAAGACTGGATTCCCATAATCTAAAACCTGTGCAATGGAGTTTCTGACTCTATTTGAAACATTTTATGAGCAAAGAATCTCTTTGTGACCATTCAAAACTACAAGATTTCCATCTTCAGATATCGTCACCGCACCTGAAGAATCAGCGATCGGGTTGTTTCTGTCGAGAACCCCTTCTGGTTTCGTTGCAGAAACATTATTGTACCATATTCCAACATAGCAATTTGTCATATTAACAGGGCTGAAACATCCCATTTCTAAGATATTGCCTGCGGAGACAGTTTCAGGATCTTAGATGGGTTGAGATGATGCTATTATATCTGTTGCAGAATCATAACCTGAACAAAAGCAGGACGGAAAGAGAATTAGGGCTGCTACAATTCTGCAGTTGCCAATCCCCATAACTTTTATCTACATCTGCTGAGCTTCCAACTTGGTTACAGGGCATTACCGTTGCAGATTGCATGGCTGTAACTTCTTCTTTTGTTGACAAAGATAAGCGTTGTTATTCCTAAAATCCTGTTGTGTGATGACAGAAGCATGGCTGCTGTCCTTAACGTGTGGATGACTGTTATTAGAAAGCTTACCAAATTACCTGGATTTTGCTCATTCGGGTTGCCGGATGTTCACATTCTCATGCTGGAAAAATCAAATTACATCAGGAGGGTATGAATAAACTAATATTTCAAGCATTATGATTTACAATGAAAAAAGAAATTCCTCAATCTTGTCATGTACTTAAGGTAGACAGAAAACTGTCCAGTTCTGGTGTCACTAGCAACCTTACGTCCTGAACTCCTCTCTATCAGTATACAAAAACTTTCATAAGCCTAAAGAATTCAACTACTGACACCGTATACAAAATAAACTTTGATTTTGGGTAATTGTCTTGATTCTCTTAAACTACACACCTAAATGAAAAATAAATGTTCAAGAAATAGTTATCGGCCAATCAAAAGGGTAGTTGAAACAAAGCATATGGAGTCTCTCCTCATCGCTTTATGTAAACCAAGAAGCCTTTCTGTGTACGCTGGGTTGTTAGGAAGAGGAAGATCCACGATTTCACTATTTAGCATTGAAATGATGGTAGAGACAGCTGGCCTATCTTTTGCGAATTCCTGAACACACAGCAAACCTACATGTATGCATCTAAAAATTTCCACCTTGGAATATTGATCTAATGTTAATGCAGGATCGACTAGAGCTGGAGCGTTCCCTTCATTCCACAGTTTACATGCCTGAAACATACTAATTTAAGTGAGAGAGTTGCAATTTTAAACTCGTCAGGAATGAAAAGAAAAGGAGATCCATGGATGGACATACAAATTCCAAAAGGTTCAAACCCTGTTCATTGCCATCAATTTTAGTACTTCTTCTTCCATTCACAATCTCTAACAGCAAGACTCCAAAGCTGAAAACATCTGACTTCTCTGAAAATCGCCCATGCATTGCGTATTCAGGGGACATATAGCCACTGCAGGAGCATGATACAGATTTTCGATTTCAAACAGTAATGATGAAATAGGATTAGAGGAGGAGAAAAGGTGAAATTACAACTTACTAGGTTCCTACAACCCTTCTCGTTTTAACATGATCTTCATTGCCTCCAAATATCCTAGCCATCCCAAAGTCTGAAATCTTTGGATTTAGTTCTTGGTCCAACAAGATGTTACTTGGCTTCAGATCTCTATGAATAATTCTTAGTCTGGAATCCCTGTGAAGGTAAAGGAGTCCTCGACAAATTCCATCGACAATGTTGAAGCGTTTTTTCCAGTCTAGAACTTCTTTTCTAACTGGATCTATATGGTAGGAGCCAAAAAAACAGAGAGGAAGTAAGGGTAGGCAAAAATGACTTTAAGAGATAGTAATGCTTCTTTGAAATAACAAAGTGACTTGACAGAGAGTTCTATAGCTCTAACCAAAGAGAGATGCATCCAAGCTTTTATTTGGCATGTACTCATAGACCAGCATCTTTTCATCTCCTTCAACACAGCAACCAAGAAGTCTCACAAGATTCCTGTGTTGGAGTTCAGAAATCACCACAACCTCGTTCATAAATTCTTCTTGCCCTTGCCCAGATGCTCTTGACAGTCTTTTCACCGCTATTTCTTGCCCATCTGGCAGATTTCCCTGTTAATTCACATCAATTTTGTAACAATTTATTCAATTTAACTGACACAAACACACCACTATAGCACAAGGATTACCCTGTACACTGGCCCAAAACCACCCTCCCCAAGCTTGTTGGCAGCATCAAAGTAGTCTGTTGCAGCTATCAGCATTTGTAATTTGAATAGTGGGAGTTCTTGAAATTTAACTTGGTTCATGCTCTCTTGGATCAAGTTTCCATTAAAGAATATTGGATATCCTTTCTTCCTTCTCGATGATAAGATTCGCTCGTTTTCCCTCTTCCTTTCTGAATTAGAGTCAAGAAGTCAGTAACGTCATAAACTGACATGTTCTCTATGAAAAGTGAACATGTTGAGAAGTCCAACAAGCTAATAGTATTTTTCATCTAACCTCTATATTTAGCCATCCACCTCCACCAAATAAAAGCACCAACTGCAATAATAATTGATCCTGTAACCACAGCTATACTGATAACTGCTTTCATATCTCTGTTTTTTCCTGAATATAAAATCTGGCATCTTTAATTTGCCTTTTCAAACTAAAGAGAAAATCAAAACTCTTCAACCTTAATAAGCAGTAACAGGACATAATTTGACGCAGAACATTGTACAGGAATTAGACAGAAAATGAGCAATTACCGAATTCCAAATATGCAAGGCGAACATAAAGATTAGCCCCTCCACTGGAAAATTTCCTTATATCAGTTAACTTTCCCCTCCATAGCATGCAACCAATACCAGTATGATGTGAGTAAGCTATACATGAGCAATTATTCAAGCACTCATCCTTACAATTTTGTTCGGATGCTGAAGATGACCACTCAGAAAAGTCTGGCACTTTCACCTTATCCAGTTTCAAAAACTCATCTTCTTTGGGCACTTGACCATCATTTTCTGTTCTTTCGCATTTCAATTCCCTCCTCCTGACGCAACCATTTGTCCAATTTCTTCTATTCCACTCATCAGAATTTTTTGGTTCAAACCCTTTGAAGCACCTGCAAATTGGTGAATTCTGTGTATTACAGAACCCAAAAGGCCCACATTTGCCATAAATATCACAATCATCTCCTGGATATTGCTTCTTATGTTCCCACCTCTCATTGGCAGAATCCCAATACATTTCTCCAAATCTTCCATCATAACTCAAAGCAAAATTGGTGATATAAGATTCAGTGGCCAGCCCAACGCTTAGTGAAAAATTTCCATCTCCATCTTGTACAAGATTATACCCATTGAGATAAACTGAATTCATTTCTGGAATTCCTATAAAGGCTTGACCATTCCATGGACCACTCCGCCAGAATGGACGGCTATCATTCCAAACGAAAACCTCAGGAATGCTTGAGGGTTCAATACCAGAAGAAAAGCTTCCAACAGATGGATCAGAAGGGCTTTTCCATTATGTTATTTGCGTCTTCTTACCCGTTCTTCTATTAGCAGTAAGTCTCATCTTCGGCATGAAAGTATCAGATGGTTCCTGGAAACTCTGCCATAAGCTGTTTCCAATTTCGCCCCCTCTCAGGATTACGTTTCCATCATCCGTAAGCTGTGCAGTTGAGTTACTGAACCCATTTGAAACATTTGACGACCAAAGAATCTCTTTCCGACCGTCCAAAACTATAAGATTTCCATCTTCAGATATTTTCATAATCCCAGAAGAATCATTGAGTGGCTTGTTTCTGTTAGCTATCCAGACTGGAGTTGTAACAGAAATATTATTGTACCATATGCCTACATACCGGTTTGTTGAATTACCAGGGCTGAAAAATCCAAGTTTGAACTTATTTCCAGCAGAAACTACAGCTTCAGGATCTTTGATGTATTGAGATGATGTTATGGTATCTACGGCAACACCAAGTCGCCAACAGAAACAACATAGTAAGAGACGAAGAGCTGCCATGAAGTTGCAGCTGCCAATTTCCATAGATGAATATTTGGTAATTGTTGCCCGTTCTTGATAAGAATGAATAGTTTTATTAGATCGAGTCATTGACAATTAAAAGTATGCATGCCATTGACATCAATGGCTTCCATTCCTTTTACTTTACTTGCGGACTTGCTATTTTCTTTTCCAGAACTTCTCGTTTCTATCGAAGCCATTTTGACCTTTAAAAAAACCAAATGGAGCGTTAAAAAATATCCATCCTGAAGTCAGCAATGTCAAATTTGTATGCTCTAATTTCAAACAGTATTGTCTGAAATTTGCATGGAAGGTACAAATTATCACGCAATTCGGGCAAAAAGAAAACCAGAAAAGTCTTGTTTTCAGCTTAAATTATTCAAGAATTGTGACCAAAGCACAGAACATCACTGTCCCATTATGTCACTAACGTGTGGACATCCTGACAAGAATTTAACTACACGTGGAATGTTTAATTCATCCACCTGCTTCATGAGGATTTACTATGCATGTTTGTATTTAAAAAAAAAAACAATTATTTTAAAAAGTATTAAATTAATAATTTTGTATATGTCTTTAAATAATTTTGATACGCTAATATAAAAATTCAAAAAATTAATATATATGTTTAATCAAAAATTATTTTACATTATAATATCAAACAAAGCTATTCAAACGTTTCTTGTTTTTTATAAACTGATATAATCATAGTCAAACCATGTGAAGAATAGGTCTATACAACTCTCTGATGTAACGTTTTCTTGCATTATAAATGTTCCTCGGCACAGCATGATGGCACTAATCATTTAATTTCAAAGTTGAAATATCGTTTTTTATTAATAATATTTTGACAAATACCATTCTTAATGACCAAGTCAATAGCTATGATCTGTTAAGGCCAAGAGCCTAAAACTTCTTGTTTTTTTTTTATTGCTATTGACAAAAAATAATTTTTTTGAAACGTTTTTTTATTCCTAAAACCTTTGAGAATGGTTGTAGAACTAGAAATTTGACACCAGCTCATTTGGAAAGGTCAAATGATAGATATTGCTTTGTGCTCTAGTTAAAAGAAGAGAGAAGGATGAATGAGAGAGGTCAGAAAATAAATTATTGAGCAGGAGATAGATATGTTTGTAAATTTTGATGGATATAAATGTGATTTTCCTATCTTTTTGTAATTATTTTTTTTCTATGTTGTAAGTATTGATGATAGAGCGCAAGAACCATATGAATTTTTCATCATTTGAAACCAAAATAAAATTAAAAAAAATAAAAATTGCTGTAATAAAAAAAAATAGTGAGCAAATTAATTAAGACAACTTTACTGAAATTTTAGAAATCATCTAAGAATTTAAAGAGATTACAAATATCTTTTTTTATACTAAAAACATCTTTAATATTTAAAAAATCTTCTTAATACAAAAGGGGTGATTTAAAAATGCTTAGAAAGATTGCAGGAAAAAAAAATATTTTGGTTTTAATTATTTGAATTAAGACTTTCCTTCATTTATTTATTTATTTATTTGGTGAGATATGATCAGCTTTTGTGAGTCTAAGGACAAAATTTTCCTCCGAATTTAATATCGTTCAATCTCCCCCTTTAGTTGACGGAAGAAGCATCCTCTCCATCCACAAAGAACAGTGCCTTTGGCACATTGGAATCAGTAATGTTCTTGCCGAAAAGGGAAAAAGAAGAAGCTTAGCAATTATCGACTAAGAATTGCCCATCATCATACTGTCACAAAATAAAAGGAAATCTGGCTACCATACTCTTGCACTCAAGACTCATTACAGCATGAGTCACACACCCATCAGGTCACCAAGAATTGGAAGTGCTGTGATTTGATTATTTTTATGTTGATCCAGCCTATAACTAGTCTGCATAGGATACATTCTATTCTTCTTGCAAGTATTGCCACTGCCTTGATATGCCTGAAAAATTCAGCGTTGAAACTTTTACAAATGGCCGACCAGCTGCAAGCCCGGCAGAAAAACAATCATGTCATGAATTTTGTCTATCGGCCGGAAAGAAGTGTAACCGTGACATTGTGATGGATTCAGGCCTCTGGTCGTGCTGAATTGACGATGTGTCTAGCTCACTCCGCCTTTCTGAAAATGCAGGTTGCTTGGGAGTGGGAAGATCCATAATTTCACTATTTAGCATGGAAATGACAGTGAATATAGCCGGCCTATCTTTTGCAAATTCCTGAACACATAGCAAACCAACGTGTACGCACGAAAAATTTCCTCACGGAAAGAAGGATATGAAATTCCAGGATCTACCAGAGCTGCGATGTTGCCCTCGTTCCACAATTTCCAGGCCTGAGAAGTCAAAAAATATGCTGAAGTTAATGCAGTTTTGATAATTTTGTATCATTAAACAACGAGTTGGATGGACATACATATCCTAGCAGGCTCAAATCTTCCTCGTTTCCATAGAAACTGGAATTTTTTCTTCCACTTAGAGTCTCTAACAACAGGACTCCAAAGCCAAAGACATCGGATTTCTCTGAAAATCGACCTTCCATGGCATATTCAGGGGACATATAGCCGCTGCATCACCAAAAAATAGATTTCAGGAAAAAAAAGTGATAGGTAACAGGACAGGAACTGTTAAACTGATAATTACTTTCAGGTTTATTTTTTTATTATCCGCAGAAAACAAATAGTGGTATGTTTTGAATTTGCTAAAAACAAGCTTGTTTATTACCAACAGCTACGAATACTGCTAAAAAGGTGGTGAATATTGGATATGTTGTGTAATTCCAGAATTCAAACACCTAGAAATTTACGTGGTTCAACAACTTGTCTACTCCATGGAGTTACTAGTTTATATTAATCAAGTTTAGAAACAATACAAACAAAAAGAAGAAGAAAAAACTCTTCTCAACTCAATTCTACACACTCAAGCTCTCTCTTCATGTTTTTCTCTCTGTGTTTTCACTCTTCTCTACACACTAGCTTAACTTTACAATAATCATATATATATATATATGAATGAAGAGCATAAATCATGTCTAATTTATGCCCACTATTCGCCTCCACTTTGTGTTTAGTGGAGGTTAGGTATTCCCACTAAACATATAGTGGAGGTGGGGCATTGCTTGTCTCCATAATGCTAACAATCTCCCACTTGGAGACAAACAATAATATTATCTTTTATTCTTGAAGGCCAACTGAAGTTTTATACAACTTTAGTTTATCAAGTGTAACTCTTTTGGTTAACATGTCAGCTGGATTCTTGTTTCAACAGACCTTTTCTAGCATCAGTTGCTCATCGTCTAGCAATTATCAAATGAAGTGATATTTGATCTGAATATGCTTAGTTCTAAAATGAAATGTTGGATTCTTGGCAAGGAAGATTGCACTCTTACTGTTGCTATATAAAGTACCATTTCCATTCATCTTACCTAATTCTTTTAGGAAACTCTATAGCCATACTATCTCTTTTGTAGATTCTGAGACTACAACATATTCAGCTTCTATCGTTGAAAGAGCGACTATCTTTTGCAAGGTAGAACTCTAAGAAACAGCAGTGCCTTCTAAAATGTATATATATCATGTAGTACTCTTTCTGCTATCAATATCTCCTACTAGATCAGCATCTACAAAACCTTGAAGTTTCAAACCACCAACTGTAAAAGTAAGACATGTCTCAGATGAACCTTTTAAGTACCTCATGATCCATTTCACTGCCTCTCAATGCTGCTTTTCAGGATTGCTCATATATCGGCTTACAACTCCCACTGCATGGGCAATGTCTAGTCTAATACAGACCATAGCATACATCAAAGAACCGATAGCTGAGGCGTATGGAATCTTATCCATGTATCCACATTCTAGCTCAGTTTTTGGTGACTGGTCACTACTAAGCTTGAAAAGATTCCCCAAAGGTGTACTTACTGGCTTAGCATTATCCATACTAAATCTGCTGAGAACCTTCTTAACATACTCTGTCTGTGAAAGCTTTAGTATGCCTTTGTCTTTATTTCTAATGATTTTCATGCCAAGTATTTGTTTTGACAACTGTTGTTTTAGCTTGTCAATCTCTTCCATGCTAGATCCTGCAATCAACATATCATCCACATATAACAGTAGAATGGTATAGGAACTCTCAATGTTTCACATAGCAACAATGATCAGCCTGACATTTTGTGTATCCCAAACTTCACATGAAGTTGTCAAACTTCTTGTACCACTTTCTTGGAGCTTGCTTCAAACCATATAAGCTTTTCTTTAACTTGCAAACTTGATTCTCCTTTCCTTGTATTACAAACCCCTCTGGTTGTTGTATATAAATGTTTTCCTCCAATTCACCATGAAGAAATGTTGTTTTTACATCTAATTGTTCAAGATGTAAATTTTCTGTAGTTACTATCCCCAAAACAACTCTAATTGTTGTAAGCTACACAACTAGAGAAAATATCTCAGAGTAGTCAACCCCTTTCTTTTGTTGAAACCCTTTTACAATAAGTCTTGCCTTAAACCATTTGCTTCCATCATGCTCAGTCTTTACTCTATAAACCCACTTGTTTTGCAAAGCCTTCTCTCCTTCAGGTAGTGTGGTTAGCTCTCAAGTCTTGTTATTCAATAATGACTCCATCTTGTCCTTTATGGCTAACTCCCACTTGCTTGAGTTTCCATCTTATAAGGATTCTTCATAACTTAGCGGCTCACCACCATCTGTTAGCAAAATATAATTCAGTAGAAGTGTGAATCGTTATAGGGGCTTTACAGTCCTTGAAGACTTGCAAACATAAACAATTGGTTCACTTGGCTCTACATCTTCTTGTGTATTGATGGGTACAGATGTGCTTGAATCTTTTTGTAAAAACTCTTGAGTTTTGTTATGTTCAGTAACATCGAGAAGCCCTTCTAATCTGATGAATTCAGATTTTTGTGGACTTGTGTCTGAATCAACCATATCTGTTTCTCCACTTGATCTGTCTTTGTACAAAACTTTCTCGTTGAAGATCACGTTCTTGCTTCTGATAATCTTCCTATTCTGCTCATCCTAGAACTGAAATCCAAATTCTTCATCTTCATAACCGATGAAGAAACATTTCTTGGATTTGGCATCTAGCTTGTTGCGAGCATCAAAATCTATATGCACATAGGAAACACACTCAATGACCTTTAAATAAGAAAGTTGTACTTCTTTTCCTCTCCATACTTCCTCGGGTAGTTTGAACTCCAAAGGAACTGATGGTCCATGGTTGATCAAATAAACTGCAGTATGAACTGCATCAGCCCAAAATATTTGAGGTAACCCAGAATGCAACCTCATGCTTTTAGCTCATTCATTGATGGCTCTGTTCTTTCATTCAACAATGTCATTCTGTTATGGTGTGCCTCGAACTGTCTTTTCCATTCTGATACCGTTGACAACGCAATACTCCTTGAAACCTCCATCATTGTATTCTCCTCTATTATCAGATCATAAACATTTTAACTTCAGACTTGATTCAGTCTCAACCATATCTTTCCATTTCTTTAATGTTTCAAACATATAGATTTATTTTTCAGAAAGTAGACCCATACCTTCCTACTGAAGTCATCAATAAAAGTCACATAATACCGGGAACTTCCAAGAGATGCTACTGGAGCTAGTCCCCATAAATCTGTGTGCACTAGTTCTAGCTTTCTTGGTTTTAAGGTCATGCCAACATTTAAGAAACTCAGCTTCTTCTGTTTTCCGAGAACACAGCATTCATAAATGTCTAGATCAACATTTTTTAACTCTAGCAGCTTTCCCTTTGATTGAAGTATCTTCATCCCCTTTTAACTCATATGGTCGAGTCTATAGTGCCATAGTTATGCTAGATTTTCTGCTTTAGTAGAGGCAATTATGTCTGCTGATCTTGTGGTCATATACAGAGTGCCGGTTTTCTTTCCATGAGCCTAAACCATTACTCCCTTTGATACCTTCCACATTCCTCTAGAAAAAAGGATTGAATGACCACTATCATCAAGTTGTCCGATCGAAATCAACTTCTTCTTTAGTCTAGGAACATGCCTTATATTTTGCAAGTTCCATATAGATCCATTCATTGTCTTGATTTGCACATCTCTTATACCCATAATATCCAATGGTTATCCATCGTTCAGATAGACTATACCGTGATTTCTAGCAATATAGTTTTGTATCATTTCATGGTGTGGTGTATAGTGAAATAAAGCATCAAAATCAAGAACCTAATCATCAATAGGACTATATACAGCAAGAATCAAAGCATCTCGTATCTCGTTTGTAGTGGCGTTTGTAGAATCAACTTCAAGTTTTTTTGGTTTTATGCAACTCCTCATGAAATGACCAGGTTTGCTACAATTCCAACATTCAACCTACTTTCTGGGTCCAAACTTGCTTTTACTTCTATACCTAGATTTTGATCTGCCTCTAGATAAGCCTTTTTCCTATCTTCTCCCTCAAATGTTGATGTTGAGAGCTGAACCTAAACTTAAGCTTTCACCCTAGTCTTTCCTTCATACTTTTTTAGCTAAAATTAGGTCTCGGATGTCATCATATTTCAATTTGAATTTTCCGGCTGAGTTGTTTACGGCTGTTCTCATACCTTCCTAACTGCTTAGAAGTGAAGCTAGCAAAAAGAGTACACAGATCTCATCATCAAACTCAATCTCAACAAATGACAAATGATTTGTAATGTTATTGAAATTATTGAGATGCTGTGTAATAGAGGTGTTTTCTGTCATCTTCAGGTTGAACAGCTTCTTCATCAAGTTTACTTTGTTATTTGTTGAGGGCTTCTCATACATCCCAAACAAGGCTTCCATCAATCTTGTTGTGGATTTCTCTTTTGTAACATTATGAGCAACTCTTCTTGACAAGGATAGCCGGATAATGCCAAAACCTGTCTATCAAGAATTTGTCAATCTTCTTTTGACATGTTTTCTAGTTTGCTCTCTAACAAACGAAGATAAAGTTTCTTCCTATATAGATAGTCTTCAATTTGTATTTTTCAATATCCAAAATCTGTTCCATCAAATTTTTCAATTCCCGCAGCTTTTATTTCATCTATCATTTTTAATATTTCTTGGATTTGAATCTGTAAAATCTGACCTTATAGATGTATCCGAAATGGCCAAAAATATTGGAAACAACATTGAAATCACCCAAATCAGACTTTGGATAGCTCAGATATTATCAATCAAACTTTTGGATCAATGGACGCTGCAGATGAAGCCACATATCAAGCGAAATAGTTGTTGATCAAAACCTAAAATGCTGACGTGGATATGCTGATGTGTCTTCCACGTAAGATATGTAGCCTATAATTATGACGTGGCAAATCCACGTGGATTGCTACTGACGTGGCTATGATGAACTTTCAGGTGATGTATCAGGTGTCATGGGCGGTGACGTGGCTGCTGACTATGCAGAACTGCTTTTATGGCTGCTGCTTGTGTGCTAACGTGTCGGGCCAACCCAGAAGACGCGTGGAGAGCGTGAGGCGTGTCAGTGCGCATGGACAATGTAGTCGGCGACGCGTGTTGGTGCGTGCAGGGCATGCAAGATGTTGGTTCTTCACCGGGTTTTCACTAGTGGATTCCTCTCGTCTTTCTCTTCACGATGGTATGTTCAAAAACATATTTTGAGAACTTTGATTATTGAGTTTGGATCAAACACCCTCTTTTTCAAAAACAAGCTCTAATACCAGTTGTTGTGTAATTCCAGAACTTAAACACCCAGAAATTTACATGGTTTGGCAACTTACCTACTCCATGGAGCTACTGGTTTGTATTAATCAAGCTTAGAAACAATACAAACAAAGAGGAGGAGAAAAAACTCTTCTCAACTCAACTCTACACACTCAAGCTCTCTCTACAGCTCTCTCTTCACGTTTTTCTCTCTGTGTTTTCACTCTTCTCTACACACTAGCTAAGCTCTACAATAATCATATATATATATGAGTGAACGGCATAAATCATGCCATGATTTATGCCCACCGTTTGCCTCCACTTTATGTTTAGTGGAGGTTAGGTATTCCCACTAAACACATAGTGGAGGTGAGACATTGCTTATCTCCATAATGCTAACAAGATAGAGAATTGAAAAAAATTACCAACTTCTTTAAATCTGTTAAGTTTCCCCTCCATAACATACATCTAAAACCTGGATAATATGAATACGCTATGCAAGAGCAATTAATATTCAAGCACTCGTTTTTACAAGTTTGTTTAGATGTCGAAGATAACCACTCAAAAAAGTTTGACACTTTCATCCTTTCCAGTTTCAATGTCACGACCCGAATCCCAGATCCATAACAGGCACACAGGCAAGGTTCCCCTCCAAGGTTCCATACCTATGCGAACCCAAACTTACACACAAACTTATCCTAACTCAATCAGAGTTCAACGCAACATTAATAACAAAATCAACTTCATAATATAATTGAATTGTCTTAATACAAGAGTTAATATAATTTCATAGTTTTAGAGCACTAACTAAACATAAAGAAAAATGTATAAATTTACAACTAAAAGAAGAGGTTCTGAAGATCCAACAAAAGTGACCTGCTATCAAGCTATAAGCCTGAAAGTGATAAATAATGAGTGTGAGTTCAACAACTCAATAAGTAAATAACATTCAATATACACACATGAGGTAATACAACAATGATAAATATATATACAAGTATAGCTCTATGTTCTTATAGAAAGGTTTATCAAATAGGCTATAACAAGAATATCATATGGTAAAACTCGTTAGAAAATCAAAATGCAATGAACATGAGGCTCCGTATTGTAGGATGATCAGTCCACACAGGTTGGTGACTCCCCCAACCAATTAGGGTTCAGATATGATGTGCACAAAGACCAACACTACCCTGTTAGCATGGGTATTTTGACTGACATATCATAGGTTCATAATCATAATCAAACAGACGTATTCATATCTCAAGACTCAACTCATGACATCAATCAAATAAGGAGCTATCAATTCAAAAGTCAATTCAAAATATATACTGGTTCATATCAAGAATTTAAATTCAACAATTGATCATGTTTTATCATAATAAGAATAATAATCAACATATATATTATCAAAAAGCATGATCCAATTTATATTAACAAATCAAATATTTATAATATTTCTCATGCATATGAAAAATAATCCACTCACTTAACTCGAAAGCAAACAGAAATCAAAAGCAGACACCAAAGAAAATCCTACTAACGTCCTGCTCGTAGAATATCAGGATTATCTGAATACAAAGGAAACATATTCAAGAATGACTCATAAGAACATATAACCTATTTAATATACCTAACTAAGGTCTATTCCATAACCCAATATGTTTTTAGATTAAACTAGTTATTTTTTAAAAAACCAAAAAATTAACAATTTTCCTAAAATCTAATTCATAATAAAATAATAAAAAAATTAATAATAATTCACTAAATAACCATCAATTATTCATCAAAAAAATTTGAAAAATATAATATTATAGCTAGGGATTAATCTGGAATTTATCATATTTTTAAGGGTCAAATTGTATTTTTTGTCTAATTGGAGGACCAAACTAAACATATCCTAAATTCATGAATATAGTGAAATTATGTCCATAATTCATCCTCATTTCTGTCCAGAACCTCTAATTATGGTCTAGGGATCATTCTGGAATTTTTTCAAATTTGTAGGGTCAAATTATAATTTTTGTCAAATGGAGGACCAAACTAAAATTTGTCATAAATCCATGAATATACTAAAATTCTGACCATAATTAATCCTCAATTCTGTCCAGAATATCTCATTATACTCCAGGGACCATTCTGGAATTTTACCAAATTTTTAGGGTCAAATGGTAATTTTTGTCAAATTGGAGGACTAAATTGAAAGTGTTAAAATTTCATAACTATACAGTAATTTTACCCATAATTCATATGTTATTCTGTTCATAATCTCAGAATATGCTCCAGGGACCAATCTGTAACTTTTCAAAGTTTGGGGACTAAACTGTAATTTTTCAAAATTGAGGCACCAAATTGAATTTTCATCATCTTCCATCTCCAACCCAGAATTTCAACATAAAACCCACTGTTCTTTACTTATTTCTAATACAAATTCAACATTCAAACAAAATCATAACTTAAAATCATCATCTTTCAATTCAATCTCTCAAAATCAACCAAATAATCAAATACCCATAACAATTAACCTTATAACATTCAATTTAATTCATCACTTAAACCCAAAACACAAACTTCATAACCCTAACATTTATTAAAACCAAAATTAAAACTTAATTAACACATATTTATACATAATCTTACCTTTTTACTTATTTCCTCCAACTCTTTTCTATTTCCTTTCTAATCTCTTCCTTTTTCCCTTATTTTCTCTTCTTCTTCTTCCTCCCTTCTCTCTCACAGTTTGTTCTTTAAATTTTCAGATCCTTCTTTCTTTCTTTTTTTCTATTTATATTTATCAACTATTTATCCAATTATTACTATACCCCTCATTTATTTATTCCTACATCTAAGCCTTCAAGGTGTTCTAACCTTTTCCTATTCCTTTAACTCAAAACATTACATTTAAAAACCCGTCTTCTTTGCCCACTTGACCACCATTTTGTTCTTTCACATTGCAATTCCCTCCTCCTAACAAATTCCCTCCTCCTGGCACAACCATTAGTCCAATTTCCATTATTCCACTCGTCTGCATTTTTTGGTTCAAAACCTTTTAAACAACTGCAAATTGGTGAATCCTTTGAGTTACAGCTTCCAAATGACCCGCACTTTCCATAAATATCACACTCTTTAGGAAATTTCCACTCATATCTCCATGACCCCTCCGTATCATCCCAAAGTACTTTTCCGAATTTACCTTCAGAACTCAGGATATAATTGCTGATTAAAGACTCGTTAGCGAAACCAACACTTAGAGTAAAAGTTCTTCATCTGCAATATTAAATCCATCAAGATAAACAGATACCATTTCAGGAATCTAATAAAAACCTGACCATTCCAGGGACCTGTCCGCCATATTGGACGATTACCATTCCAAATGTAAAACTGAGGAATTCTTGAAGGATCAATACCACCAGAGATGCTTCCGATGGATGGATCCGAAACGCTTGTCCAAGATGTTAGGAGCGTCTTTTTACTTGTTCTGGAATTAGCAGTAAGTCTCATCTTTGGCATGTAAGTATCTGAAGGTTCCTGGAAAATCTCCCATAAGCTGTTTGTTGGGATATTCAAGCAATTAAACTTATACAAATTTTATGGTTTGGTAACCTGTTTACTTCGTAGAACTACTGGTTTCTATTAATCACTCAAAGAAACAATACAAACAACAACAAAAAAGAACTATTCTCAAATCAACTCAACACTCACGCTCTCTTTACTATCTCTACACTCACGCTCTCTTTACTATCTCTATGTGATTTTTACACCTTAACCCGTAACTCTTCACTGAACATATCTATATATATATATATACAAATAGAAGTGAAGAGGTATAAATCATGTCATGATTTATATTACTGATTATGTCCTCCATCGTATATAAAGTATATAAAGTGAAAAATTCGGTATTTTCACTTGTATATGGTAGTATATTGTTTGTCTCCACTTACTAATAACTAACAGTATTCCCATTTTCACTCCCTCCCAAGACAAGGTTTCCATCATCCAGAAGCTGCGCTCTTGAACCATTCACTCCAGTCGAGACATTTGATGACCAAAGAATTTCTTTCTGACTATTCAAAACGACAAGATTTCCATCTTCAGATATTGTCATAATCCCAGAAGAATCGTTGAATGGCTTATTTCTGTTAGCCACCCAAAATGGAGTGGTAATAGAAATATTACGGTACCATATCGCTACATAACGATTTGTGGAATTAACAGGACTGAAAAATCCCAGTTTGAACTTGTTCCCAGCAGAGACTATATCTTCAGTATCTTATATATATTGATATGACGTGATGGTATCTACGGAAGCTCCAAATTCCAAACAAAAACAATATAGTATTAGAAGAGAAGCTATTGTGGATGTGAATCTGCCAATATCCATAATTGTATATTTGGTAGCACAAAAAATACAAAAAAAGATTTGGCTAACTGCTTGTTCTTGATTGTAATTAAAGCTTTATTATATCATGAATTATTGACCATTCAATATATGCATGTCATTGTAGCCTAGTTGTCACTTCCTGCCGTCTTACTTTCCTTGGCAAATGTATAGGTGTTAGTCAATTATGTAGACTCTGATTCTGACATTGAGTTGGTCAGAGTCTACGTAATTGACTAACACGTATGTATTTGCCAAGGCGAGTTCACATTAGGGTTAATTTAGACCATGCCAAACCAACCTATGGTTAAATTCAGGTGTGAGAGCAAGATGGAGAAAAAGAGTGATGCATTGATAAAATAAAATAAATTGAAAATTTATTTCGAAAAAATGGAATTATAATATATATTATCAATATCTTGCCATTACTTTGATATGCCTAAAAAATTCAGCGTTGAAACTTCTACAAATGGCCGACCAGCTGCAAGCCCAACAGAAAAACAATCATGTCATGAATTTTGTCTATCGGCCGGAAAGAAGTGTAACCGTGACATTGTTGATGGATTCCGGGCTCTGTTCGTGCTGAAGGGACGCTGTGTCTAGCTCACTCCGCCTTTCTGAAAATGCAGGTTGCTTGGGAGTGGGAAGATCCATAATTTCACTATTTAGCATGGAAATGACAGTGAATATAGCTGGCCTGTCTTTTGCAAATTCCTGAACACATAGCAAACCAACGTGTACGCAACGAAAAATTTCCTCACGGAAAGAAGGATATGAAATTCCAGGATCTACCAGAGCTGCAATGTTGCCCTCGTTCCACAATTTCCAGGCCTGAGAAGTCAAAAAATATGCTGAATTTAATGCAGTTTTAATAATTTTGTATCATTAAAACAAGAAGTTGGATGGACATACATATCCTAGCAGGCTCAAAGCCTCCTCGTTTCCATAGAAACTGGTATTTTTCCTTCCACTTATAATCTCTAATAACAAAACTCCAAAGCTAAAGACATCGGATTTCTCTGAAAATCGACCTTCCATGGCATATTCAGGGGACATATAGCCGCTGCATCACCAAAAAAATAGATTTCAAAAAAAAAAAGGGGGGGTAGATAACAGATAAGAATCGCTGAAGGAACAGTGCTTACTACGTTCCCACAACTCTTCTAGTGTCAGCTTGGTCTTCGTTGCGACCAAATATCCTAGCCATTCCGAAATCTGAGATTTTTGGATTCAGTTCTTGGTCCAATAGGATGTTACTTGCCTTCAGATCTCGATGAATAATCCGCAGCCTAGAATCCCTGTGAAGGTAAAGCAGACCTCGACAGATTCCTTCGACAATGTTGAAACGTTTTTTCCAATCTAGAAGGTGTTTTCTTGAAGGATCTAGACAAATTGCAGCGCAAAATAAAATTCGTGAGGCTAAACAAAAGAGTCCATGAAAGATGTTAATCTGCTTCTAATAAGTTAAACCGCATATCTGGTTGGGAATCTGGAAAACTGTAATGTATTTACTTAAGAGATAAGGCAAAAGCTCTAACCAAAAAGAGAAGCATCCAAGCTCCTATTTGGCATGTACTCATAAACCAACATCTTCTCTTCTCCTTCAACGCAGCATCCAAGAAGGCTCACGAGATTCATATGTTGCAGTTTTGAAATCACCACAACCTCGGTCATAAATTCTTCTTGCCCTTGTCCAGATGCTCTTGACAGTCTTTTCAGAGCTATCTCCTGCCCATCTGGGAATTTTCCCTGCAAGTTCAATCAATCCAACAACTAGCTGTTCAGTTCAATGAACCATAAAAACTCCTCCACAACACAAGCATTACCTTGTACACTGGACCAAATCCACCCTGCCCAAGCTTATTGGCTGTATTAAAGTTGTCTGTTGCAGTTATCAGCATTTGTAAACTGAACAGAGGTAGTTCTTGAAGTTTAACAGGGTTCAAGTTGTCTAGGATCGCGTTTTCGTCGGATAATATTGGATCCTTCCTTTTTGGTAATAATACCTTCTTGCTTGTACTCTTCCTTTCTGGTTAAATCCACAAGTAAGCATCACTTGTACATTTCATTTTACTTTTGAATGAAACTTGAGAATGTTTAAGAAATTCCAGCAAGATAATACTAAAATGCAATTTACCTATCCACCTCCAGGAATAAAACACGCAGATCGCAATGGCAATGGCTCCCACGACCACTGTTAAACTGATAATTACTTTCAGGTTTATCTTTTTATTATCTGCAGAAAACAAATTGTGGTGTCTTTAAATTTGGCAAAAGCAAAACTAGGGAAAAAGATCGAGTTTCTTCACCTTTCCATTTGAATAGCGAAGTTAGTTTATCACTAATTTTCTGTAACAGGAAATGGTTTGAACGCAACATTGTAAAGGAGAACTGGACGGAAAATGAAACGCTTACCTAGTTCTGTATAAGCAAGGCGAATGTAAAGATCTGCTCCTCCACTAGGAAACTTCTTTATATCAGTTAAGTTTCCCTTCCATAACATACAATATATACCAGAATAATAGGCATAAGCTATACAAGAACAATTATTCCAGCAGTCTTCTTTGCATTTTTGTTCAGTAATCGAAGATGACCACTCAGCAAAGTCTGGCACTTTCACTCTCTCCAGCTTCGAAAATCCATCTTCTTTTCCCAGTTCACCACCATTTTGTATTCTTTCACACCGCATCGCTTTCCTTCGAACACAACCATTAGTCCAGTTTCTGCTATTCCATTCATCGGCATTTTTTGGTTCAAAACCTTTCAAGCAACTGCAAATTGGTGAGTTCTTTGCATCACAGCTTGCGAATGACCCACACTTGCCATAAACATCACACTCATCTTGAACACTTTCCCATTGATATCTCCATGATCCCTCATTCCTATCATCCCAAAATACTTGTCCAAATTTTCCTTTAGAACTCAAAACAAAATTGGTGATATAAGATTCATCAGCAAAATCTACACTTAGAGTAAAACCTCCATTTCCATCATCCGCAAGATTAAATCCATCAAGATAAACAGAAGTCATTTCTGGGACTCCAATAAAAACCTGACCATTCCAGGGACCAGCACGCCAGATTGGACGACTATCATTCCAAAAAACCATTTCGGGAATGCTGGAGGGATCAATACCCAAAGAGAAGCTTCCGATGGACGGATCTGAAGGGCTTTTCCATGATGTTAGTAGCGTCTTCTTACCTGTTCTAGGATTAGCAGCAAGTCTCATCTTTGGAATGTAAGTATCTGAAGGTTCCTGGAAACTCTCCCATAATCTGTTCCCATTATCACTCCCACCCAAGACAAGGTTTCCATCATCCAGAAGCTGCGCTCTTGAATCAATCATTCCAGTCGAGACATTTGATGACCAAAGAATATCTTTCTGACCATTCAAAATAACAAGATTTCCATCTTCAGATATTGTCATAAACCCAGAAGAATCATTGAGTGGCTTATTTCTGTTAGCCACCCAAACTGGAGTTATAATAGAAATATTAGTGTACCATATAGCTACATAACGATTTGTGGAATTAACGGGGCTGAAAAATCCCAGTTCAAACTTTTTCCCAGCAGAGACTATAGTTTCAGGATCTCTGATGAACTGAGACGATGAAATGATATCTATGGAAGCTCCAAATTCCAAACAAAAACAGTATAGTATTAGATGAAGAGCTATTATGTATGTGCAGCTGCCAAGATCCATAATTGTAACTTTGGTAGCACAAAAGTAAATAAAAAAGCCAAAAAAACATTTGGCTTAGATGCTTGATCTTGATGGGAATGAAAGCCTTGTTGGTTTATGAATTAATGACCATTCAATGTATGCACATCATTGTCTACAATGGCCACTTCCTGTCCTATCACTTTTCTTATGTGGGAACAAAACGATTCCAATCAGTCAATTATATCAACTCTGGTTGGGAGTCATTGAACTACACGTGAAAAGGATCTTTCTAAGAAAGATCGTCTTTATCACGATAGTCAACCTATAAACAATACAGGGAAGTCATCTTTCGCAGCTTAAACTATTCAACAATTGTAACCAAAATCTTCTTCTTTCTTACGCAAATAGGATTATAACAGTAAAGCGTGGATGTTAGCATTACCACAATACATGTGTTGATCCTCATGTCGCCTGAAATTTGTGATGGCCCAAGTTTATTGTAAGTGTATTAAAATCATGAAGCCAAATTCTTTGGAAATGCTAATAATACATGTTTTTGTGGCAAACCTGTAAAGTTGAAAGGAATTGGAAATTCAATTTGGCTAAGATCTCTGCTGAATGGGAAAGGTTGAGTTTATTTAGGGGTTTTATTGAATAAAGATAGATAATTGCAAGGGTAAGATTGAAATGAAGAAAAAGTTTTATGAACTAATTTGAGCCTCCCAAAGTAGAAGATTAACACTGAGTTATTGCACAAGAAAAAGAAATTCTACTTTGTTTAATACTTAAATAAAAAATTAATCCAAACTCAAGTTTAGAATGAACCTAATTTAATTGGGACTGATAATCTCGTCATAATCCAGGTCAATCCACTATTATTTTTTAAATCACAATGACACGTGTCAATGGCCAATGCATTGATGAAATCCAGCTATCCGTGTTTATTCATATTTTGAAGCAACATCCTGGCCATCTATTCTAACTACGCGGTGTTTTTTAGCAGCGAAAATCTTTCTTTACACGTCAGTAGAAGGTTGCTGTGTCCTTTTATCTTTTGCAGGTATCTTTATTTTTGTGTTTAAAAAAAAATATTTATTTTAAATTAATATATTTTTAATGTTTTTAAATTATTTTGATAGGATGATATTAAAAATAATTTTTATAAAATAAAAAAATTATAAATATATATTTTGACACAAAAAATTATTTTAAAAACAATCATCATCATCCTATTAAATCAGTTTTTTTTCTTTTCCTTTCCTTAAAAATGTTAGCTTAGTTTTTATTGCTGTTGATATTTCAATTTAATTTTAATTTTAATTTTAATTTTTTTTTTGTTTTTTAAGTTTTTTTTAATTTTATTTTTTAAAAAAAAGAAAAACTCTTTTTTCTAAGCTGTATCTCATCTTTCAAAAAGAAAAGAAAGGAGAATTCAAAGATGAAGCCATCAGCCTCTTAATGGCTATAACAAGACTCTTTTTCAGTGTTTTAAAATCCGGCCAGTCATATGAATTAATCCAGTATTTGACTGATCTGGGATTGAAATAATGACGGGTTGATAAAAAAATAAGATGATTCATGATACAGCGTGACTTGACAAACCCGGCTGGTTGACCCGATAACCTGGTTGACCCGGTAAAACCCGGTTGCAACCCGTTGACTTTTATTTATTTATTTTACTAAAACAATACCATTATAAATTTTTTTAAAAATAAAAATTGACTCGGCCCATCCGACTGACCCGGTCAAAATCCAGAACCCGATCTTAGACCAGACCGGCCATCGGGCCTGGTTTAAAAACTGTGCTCTTTTCCAATTTCCAACCATCTTAAATTTCTTGACCATTTACAATTTTCTCGTCTCCTACCAACCGTATGTATGATCGAATTCGTCCTTTTTCTAGGTCTTTTTCTTATTCCTTTTTATCTTTCCGTATTTAATTACCAGGAATTAAACTACATTGTTTTCCATCCGAATGAAAGACTTGTTAGATTATGAATATGGAGCACTCAATATATGCATTTATGCATGCAATCGACATCAATGGTGATGGTCGCCTCCTATCCACCACCTTTTTTCACGAGGGAATATCAGTGATAGTAACTTTATCCATGAAAATGGATCAAATGCATTTCTGTAAGACTATCAAAAACTGTAACAAGGAGTTTCTGTGAAAGACCCATTTAATCGTTTCTCTCCCAAGTCAACCAATAATCCATACAGAGAACCAGTATTTCCCAGCTTAAATTACACTACAAAAGCATAGTTACTCTCTAAAAATCGGACTCTAAGCAAGAAATTTGGGGTATTGACACTGGTGTATTCTGACCTTGAGAAATCTGTAGAATGTTGAAGCATTCAGTCCTTACAAATTCCCATAATTTCCTACAACCATTTGCAAACCTAGACAGAAAGATAGCAATGTCACAAGTTCTATTTATCGAGCTTCAAGTGCTGTGATCGAGACATTGTTAATAGAACATCTCTGTCTGTTCTGTTCTGAGGATTCTTTGTCTAAATAACTTAACCTTTCAGCATACGCTGATTGTTTGGGAGCAGGTAGATCCAAAATTTCACTGTTTAGCATTGAAATTACAGTAGATATAGTTGGTCTATCTCCTGCAAGCTCCTGAACACATAACAGACCAATATGTATGCACCGAAAAACTTCAACCTCAAAAGAAGGTTTTGAAATTACAGGATCTACTATAGCTCCAATGTTGCCCTCATTCCATGATTTCCATGCCTGCAGATATGAAAATATTAACGTACATAAGAATATCCAATTATAAATTCACAGCAAAAATTCGAGATTTTGCATTACAAAGCAAAGAGTTGGAGGACATACAAATCCTATCAGGCTCGAAACTTGTTCACAGTCATAGAAACTGGTATTTTTCCTCCCACTTGCAATCTCCAACAACAAAACTCCAAAACTAAAAACATCTGATTTCTCTGAAAATCGGCCCTGTATTGCATATTCAGGGGACATATAGCCACTGCATACGAAAAAAGAGATTAATGAAATAATGATAGATAATAAGAATGGGATTTAAGAAAGAAACAGGACTTACTATGTTCCGACAACCCTTACAGTGTTTGCTTGATCTTCATTGCCACCAAATATCCTGGCCATACCAAAGTCTGAAATTTTCGGATTCAAATTTTCGTCCAGCAGGATGTTGCTTGCCTTCAGATCTCGATGAATAATTTTTAGTCTGGAATCCCTGTGAAGGTAGAGCAGACCTCGACAGATTCCGTCAACAATTTCAAAACGTTTATTCCAATCTAGAAGTTGTTTCCTGAGAGGATCTAGACAAATTGCAGCCAAAAAATAGGTGTGATAGCTTCAATATTTGACTCGTAAAAGAAATTATAATCTGCTTCTAATGGTTATGTAAGTTGGGGTAATTAGCTCTGACCAAAAAGAAATGCATCTAAGCTTTTGTTTGGCATGTACTCATAGACCAACATCTTCTCTTCTCCTTCAACACAGCAACCAAGGAGTCTCACAAGATTCCTATGTTGCAGTTTAGAAATCACCACAACCTCATTCATAAATTCTTCTAGTCCTTGCCCAGATCCTCTTGACAGTCTCTTCACTGCTATTTCCTGTCCATCTGCCAATCTTCCCTGCAAAGTTCCATTCATCTTATTTCTGGCAATTCAATTCAATTAACAATAAAAACTCCACTAGCTCACATGCATTATTACCTTGTACACAGGACCAAAACCACCCTGCCCAAGCTTATTTGCAATGTCAAAGTTGTTTGTTGCAGCTACAAGCTTTGGTAAACTTAAAAGTGGTAGTTTAGCTTGGTTCAAGTCGTCTTGCATCATGTTTTCGTCTACTAAGATCTTCATGCTTCTCTTCTTCCTTTCTGAGTTACATCCAGGAATTAGGCATTAGTTGAAATTGCATTTTTTTCTTTCCAATCAAAAGAGAGGATGGTTTTCAAGTCCAGCAATGGCTAGCACTAAAATGCATATTTACCTCTACAATCAGAAATTCGCCTCCACATACAGAACACACAGATTGCGCTGATAGTAGCTCCCACAACTTCTGTTAAACCGATAATTACCTTCAAACTTATGGTTCTATTATCTGCAGAAAACAGAGGTTTGTATTTTTAGATTTGACAAAAACAAACCAGGGGAAAGGATCAAATTTCTTCTGCTATCTACTTGAATCAAAGTACAACAGTATTTTCTATGAATATTTGAACAGAAGAAAATTTGAAGCAGTCTTGTAAAAGAAAACTAGACAAAAAAAATGAAACGATTACCGAGTTCTGAATAAGCTAGGCGAATGTAAAGATCTGCTCCTCCACTAGGAAATTTCCTTATATCAGTTAAGTTTTCCCACCACAACATACAGCGTATACCAGTATAATTTGCGTAACCTATACAGGAACAATTATTCATGCAATTTTCTCTGCATGTTTGCTCCGAAACTGCGAAGGACCAGTCAGCAAAGTCTGGCACTTTCACTGTCCGCAGCTTCAAGAACCCATCTTCTTTGCCCGCTTCACCACCATATTGTATTCTTTCGCACTGCATAGGTCTCATCCTAACACAACCACTAGTCCAGTTTCTACTATTCCATTCATCTTCATCTCTTGGTTCAAACCCTTTCATACAACTGCAAATTGGTGAATTCTTTGCAATACAGATTCCAAATGACCCACACTTACCGTAGACATCGCATTCATCGTTTGGAAATCGCCCCACGGTAACCCATTCCTCCTTCCCATAATCCCAATATAGTTCACTAAAAATTCCGTCATAACTCAAAACAAAAGTTCCGATAAATGATTCGTTGGCAGAATTTAATATTAGGGTAAACGTCCCATTTCCATCTTGTACAATATCAAATCCATTGATATTAACTGAATTCATACCTGGAATTCCAATAAATACCTGACCATTCCATGGACCAGTCCGATAGATTGGATGACTATGACTCCAAATGAAACACTGAGGTGTCCTTGCTGGATCAATTCCAACAGAGAAGGTCCCAATGGATTTATCTGAAGGGCTTCTCCATGAGGATAGCAATGTCTTCTCGCCTGTTCTTACATTAGCAGTAAGTCTCATGTTCGTTATCATTGTATCAGAAGGTTCCTGAAAACTCTCCCATAAGCTGTTTCCACTTCCGATTTCTCGCAAAACAAGGTTTCCATCATCCATAAGCCGTGCACTTGAATTACTGACTCCCTTTGAGACATTTGATGACCAAAGTGTTTCTTTCTGACCATTCAAAACCACAAGATCTCCATCCCCAGATATTGTCATCAACCCAGAAGAATCGTCGAGTGGCTTGTTTCTGTTAGCTACCCAGACTAGTGTTACAGGCGTAAAACTACAGAACCATATTCCTACATAGCGATTAGTGGAATTAGCAGGGCTGAAAAATCCCAGTTTGAACTTATTTCCCGCAGAGACTATAGCATCAGGATCTTTGACATACTGAGATGAAGTAATTGTATCTCTGGCAGCACCAAGGTGCAAACAAAAAAAACACAGTAGGAGTAGAAGGGCTACCATGAATTTGCTGCTGCCAAGTGCAGCAGTTAGATATTCTTTTAACTAATTGCTTGTGCTTCGTTACAATGAAAGGCTTACTAGATTTTGAGTGATTTACCAGTCGATATATGCATGTCATTGACAAAGAAATATCGCTTCTATTGTCAAGTTTCTGTCCTCTTATGGCGAGTGTTATTTTATTACGCAACTCAATCAAAAGGTAAACCTGAAAGGTTGGGTTTTTTCAACAATTGTGACTGGTGCTACCCTTTTTCTGGAAAGAGATTGTAGGCATAAAAGTGGCCGGTACTCTGGCCTACCTAGGCAGGTACGTGCCGTCCGCAGGGATGGCAATTTTATTTGTATACAAGTCAAAATGTAATTCCATGAAGGTTCAAGTGCAAGAACAAGATAAGAAGATGGTCTATTCTGCCAATAAAACAAACGACTACCATTCAAAACAAAAACCTCAGGATGGACCTGAAGAGCCTGTCCATGGTGTATGGCCGTCCTCCCTGTTAAATAATATTTATATTATCTTAACTTTCTGTTAAATAATATTTATATTATTTTATTTATTAAAAATAGATTAGTATTTTTAATTTTATTTATATATATTTTATTTATATTTAGGTTAAGGCTACGCATTTATAATATACAGATTATTCAGAATTCTAGCATTCCTTTTATATTTGATTTTAATTATTTCAACATGGTATTAAACTGATTTTATAAAATGAGACTTAATCTCGAACATAACTTCGCGTATTCAACTTTGAGATGAGTTGGCTGGGGGTTTGCCGGGGGCAGCGCGCCCTTGCTAGGGTTCGGGGCAGAGCCTCGAAAATTCGTCTTTTGTTTTTGCAAACTTTGGTATTTCATTAGTTTTTGCAATTATTTTGGTATTTTGTCTTCCCTTCAGCTTCTGTAATTTGATATTTTCTTTTAGTTTCTGCAAATTTGTTTTACGTTTTGGAGTAATCATATAATTTTAGAAAGATATTTGTTTAGTTTTGTAATCTCTATTCAGTTTCTGCAATTTGGTATTTTGTTTTCCGCTGCTTTTGTATTCTAGTTCTCTATGATTGTTGATTATGGTTATTGAAAGAGATGATTCACTTCAGTCTATGAGTGTGAGGTTAGATAGGAAGAACTATTCATATTAAAGCTATGTAATGAGAAATTTTCTTAGAAGATGTGAGCATATATCAGTGGAACTTATATGGTATCTAAGAATACTAAAAAAGAAGATACTGCTTCGATAGATGCATGAGAAGCAAATAATGCAAAGATCATTACTTAGATCAACAATTCTGTTGAGTATTCTATAGGTATACAATTGGCAAAGTATGAGATAGCAAATAAGGTTTAGGATCATCTACATTGGTTATTCAACAATCAAATTTTGCAAAATAGTATCAGTTAGAGAATGATATACGAGCTCTTCACCAAAAGAATATGAGTATTCAAGAGTTCAATTCTATCATGATAGATCTTTGGAATCAATTGGCTCTTATAAAATCAGCAGAATTAAAAGCATGTGGTGCTTATATTAAACATAGAGAGTAGCAATGATTGGTACAGTTTTTAACAACACTTCGCAGTGATTTCAAAGGACTTAGAGGTTCAATTTTGCATCGTTCTCCACTGCCTTCTATTGACTCTGTTGTCAATGAGTTATTGGTTGAAGAATACATCTTTAGTCTTATTTTGAAAAAGGAATTCTTTCTGCTTCAAATCCTTCTATATTAGTAGTACTTTCTAAGTCATTCTCTAATCATCAGAACAAGCCTTACACAAAAGTTGGCTTTGATGAGTGCAATTTCTATAAGCAAAAAGGTCATTAGAAGGCTTAGTGTTCTAAGTTGAGATAGCAGAATCAAGCTTGGAAGTTTGGGAGTCAATCATATTCTAATCCTCATAAACTACCTTAGAGTTATAAACCACCACACCACAATACTGCAGCGGTAGCTTCCCTAGGCTCTATTACTGATCCTAATACTTTAGATAAGCAATTCTAGAAGTTTCTCTCCATAGAGCCACAAATAATGTCTACTTCTTCTTCTATAAGTCAGTTGCCTCATAGTTCCTCAAGTGTGTCATACTCTAAATGGGTCTTGGATTCTAATGCTTTCCATCATATGTCTCTAGATTTCTCATCTTGTTCCTCTATGTTCCCTTTGTCCTCTATTCCTATTATAATTGTTGATGACACTCCTATGCCCTTAACAGGTGTTGGTTTTGTTGTCACACTTCACTTGTCTCTCCTTAATGTTTATCTTATTCCAAAACTCAAATTGAATCTTATGTTTGTTAATCAAATATATGATTCTAATGATTATTTAGTCATGTTTTTTGGTTCTTTTTGTTATGTACAGGATCTGCAGTCTCAAAAGGTGATTGGGATAGACCATAGGGAGAATGGACTATATATTTTGGATGAGTTAAAAGTGTCAGTTGCGCTGCTGCCGCTACTACTACTACTGTTAATTTGTCTTCCTTTCGTTTGAGTCTTTCATCTTTTAGTTTTTATTTATAGCATTCCCATCTAGGTCATATTTCATCTTCTCATTTGAGACTTTTGGCATCAACAAGAGCTTTAGAAAATTTAAAAACTTGTGATATTTTTTATTGTAGTAGATGTAAACTAGCAAAATTTCTCGCTTTACCTTTTAATTAAAGTAATTTTATTTCATCTTTACCATTTGATTTGATTCATTCTAATGTGTGGGGACCTTCTCTTGTTGCCATAAAAGAAGGGTTTTGATATTATATCTTTTTTATTGATGATCATACTCGTTATTGTTGGGTTTATTTAATGAAACATTGTTTTGAATTCTTTGAGATATATGCAGCTTTTTGAGCTCTTATCAAAATTCAACATTCTGTTATGATCAAATGCTTTAGATGTGATTTGGGTGGGGAATATAACTCTAATAAATTTTTCCAATTGCTTGTCTTAAATGGAACAATCCACCAAACTTCATGTACAGATACTCTTGAGCAAAATGGTGTTGCTGAAAAAAAAACATAAGCATATTGTTGAAACTGCTCCTTCTCTCTTATTGTCAACTTTTGTTCCTTGTGAGTTTTAGGGAGAAGTTGTTCTTACTGCTGTAAGTTTGATTAATACAATTTCATCTTCTCATAGTTTGGGTCTATCTCCTTTTAAAAATTTATATGAGTATGTCCCTGATTATTCCTCATTTAGAGTCTTTAGTTGTACTTATTTTGTTATTCATCCTCATGTAAAACACAGTAAGCTATCCTTTTAATCTATTATTTGTGTTTTTCTGGGTTATGATAAAGGTAAAAGGAGGTATTGTTGTTTTGATCCAATAACTCAGAAACTTTATGTCTCATCATGTTATCTTCCTTGAGCATATACCTTTCTTTTCTATTTCATCCATTACTTTAGCCTGACTAAATCTGATCTTATTCGTATAGATTTTTTTTTAAAGGATTCTAGTAATGATATCTACAGGTACTAGTACTTTACTCTCTGTCACACCTGAAGCTCCATTCTCATCTACAGCCCCTCAAGCTTCATCTGAGATTGTAGATCCACCTTCACGTCAGTCTATCCACATTTATAAGTCCACAAAACTACCAAATTTTGTATTTCTTATGATTCTTCATCATTTACTTCCTTTTCTGCTTTTATTCATTGTCTCTTTGATCCCTCTTCCTATAAAAAGGCAATTCTTGATTCGCTTTGGCAGCAAGCTATGGATGAGGAACTTTTTTGCTTTGTATAAGACAAACACTTGGGATTTGGTTTCTCTACCTCCTGATAAGAGTGTTGTTGGTTGTCGTTGGGTGTATAAAATCAAAACTAATTCTGATGGGTTTATTAAGCAATATAAAGCTATGCTGGTTGCAAAAGGATACTCTCAATAGTATAGTATAGATTATGATGAGACATTTACCCCGGTTGCAAAAATGACTACTATTCGTTCTCTTATCATCATAGCTTCGATTTGTCAAGGGCATATTTCTTAGCTTAATGTTAAAAATGCCTTCTTGAATGGAGTTCTTCAAGAAAAAGTTTATATGGCACCCCTTCCTAGTATTTCGCATGACTCTAGATATGTTTGTAAGCTTAAGAAAACATTATATGGTCTCAAACAAACACCCGTGCTTGGTTTGAGAAATTCTCTATTGTGATCTTGTCTCTTGGCTTTGCTTCTAAAAGTCATGACTCTGCTCTTTTTATTAAGTGCACTAAAACAGGTTGTACCATTCTGTCTTTATATATTGATGATATAATTATTACTAGTGATGACATTGATGGTATTTCAGTTTTGAAGATAGAGTTGGCTATATGATTTGAAATAAAGGATTTGGGATATCTTTGATATTTTCTAGATATTGAAGCAGCATACTCACCTAGAGGTTACCTTCATTCTCAATTGAAATATGTTGTAGATATTATTGAGTGGACTATACTTGCTGATAATAAGACTGTAGATACTCTAATTGAGGTTAATACAAGGTACTCTTCTGATGGTTTACCTTTGATAGATACTACTTTATACTATTGTTGGGAGTTTCATATATCTCACTATTACTCGTCCAAATATTACATATGATGTTTATATTGTCAGTCAGTTTGTTGTTTCTCCTACTACTGTTCATTGGATAGTTGTTCTTTGTATTTTATGATATCTTCAGGGTATAGTTTTCTAATATCTTTTACTTTCATCCACCTCTTACTTGGAGTTGCGTGTATACTCTGATACTGATCACGGCAGTGATCCCACAAATCGCAAGTCTGTTACAGGGTTCTGTATTTTTTTAGTTGATTCACTTATTTTTTAGAAGAGCAAGAAACAATTTATTGTTTCTCAATCATCCACCGAAGCAGAATATTATGTCATGGCATCCACTACCAAAGAAATTATTTGGTTACATTGGTTACTCATTGATATGAGAGTTTTCTTTTCTCACCCTACTCCTATGTATTGTGACAATCAGAGTTCTATTCAAATTGCTCACATCTTGGTCTTTTATAAGCGAACTAAGCACTTTAAGATCGATTGTCATCTTACTCATCATCATCTCAAAACATGACATCATTACTTTGCCTTTTGTTCCTTCTTCCTTATAAATTATAGATTTCTTTATCAAGGCATATTCCATCTTTTATTTTTGTTTTCTGGTTGGCAAACTCTTGATGCTTGTAGCTACCACATCGTGAGTTTGAGAAGAGATGTTAAGTAATATTTATGTAGTCTTATTTATTAAGGGTAGAATAGTACTTTTAGTTTAACCTATATATACTTTATCAGTATTTAGGTTAAGGCTAAGCATTCATAATATACAGATTATTCAGAATTCTAGCCTTTTTTTTGTATTTGATCTTAATTATTTAAATACTCTCAACTATTCATCTAAATTCAACACAAAACAAAAGCTTTTATAGGCTAGTTTTGACTTGCCAACTCACACATCAACGTGAAAAAATTTTGTATAACAAAATAGTAATTGATTTAAATGTTAAATTGTTAATTATATTACAATTTAGGAAAACAATTTATTATATGTGCATAAAGAATCGAACTTATATTATTAGCATTAAAATGATGTGAAAAAAATAAAATAAATTAAAGTGAAATGCATTGATTATCTAGAATTGTATTACTTAAAGTTTGTAGTTGAGGTTTTGTGCTGTAATGCAAATTTAAAAATCAAGGGTTCTAAAAATATTTAATTCAAAAGAGAATAGTGAAAAGAATAAAAATTGAGAAGATTTAATTACTTAGTTTGTTTTTACTAAATTATATGTAGATGGCAAGTTATTCTTGTTAATAAAAGATTTAAATATATTTAGTAGATAAGATATAGATTAAATAATTGAATTAGAAAAGGATTCTTTTTTTACAATATATATTTAAAAAAAAATGTCGTGGTTTCATATTTATATACAAGTTGGAGTGCTTGAAAACGAAAAAAAATTAAACTAGAAAGTTATTAATCAATTACTGGTATTTGATTAGTGTATCTTAGGATAATTGCTAAAATACCCTTCATAAATTAACTTTATAGTATTTTAACAAAATCATTTTGATATATTACCTCTAGAAACTATAATTGTCAGCGTACATAGACAAATTTTATTATAGAGGCCTCACTAATATTAGCTGAATCGTTGAATTGCAAGCCAAAACCAGTATGTAATCTTTGTAGAAAATCAAAAGTGTCCCAATGTGATGTCATTCACACGCAAAGAGCATGTGACAATCAACAATGGCAAACATAAGTTAAAAAAAACTCTATATTAAAATCATGAATATAAAAAACTATAATTTATTATATTTTCTAAACCTATATTTTTAAACCGTTATCTCAAAAGTTACTTAAATATAAAACACACAATTGTTTGCTCAAAGCTAAAAAATTATTATTATTAAACTTGTTTTGTTTTGATAAGTCAATTTAAAACTCAATCATTTTGGGATTTGGTTGAACTAAAACTAAGCTTAGGTAGATTTCTCAAAATACAAGACGAGTTAATTTGGTATAGTCCGGTGAAGAATCTAGATGAACCCATGTTAAAACTCACCGTAGTTTTTTTAATTTTTTTTACAAAATTATGTTGTTTTGACCTTTTAAAAAATTAGATTAATTTGGATAAATCTCTCTTGATTCATGATTTATACCTTGTTTTATGTTAATTTTTAGTTAAGTTTGGTATTTAATTACTAGATAGCTTGCTTGTCCTTCACTACAAGGTAGATTTTTTTGAAGTATAAAAAAGTGATAATAAAGCTTTATAAGTGAATTTTAAATAAAAAAAAATAACAACTCCACATCATAGAAAGAAAATGAAAAAAAATATTAATCATTAATCCCTAGTAATCCAAATGAATGAAAAAAAAATTAAAACCAAAACACAAATGGGTAAAACCTATAATACCATCAAATATTGAAATGAATGAACAAATTGAGAATTCCTAAGTCCACAAAGTTACCAAAGAATTCAAATTCAAATTTAAATTCAAAATCATGTGAGTGATGACCATATTTGGAAAAAAAATAAAAAAATCAAAATCAAAATCAAAATAAATCATTTGATGCTCAGGATGCTTGACTAGACAAATTAACTAGTAATCCTATAGCACAGGTCAGCCAGGGTGTCAAAAGTAATTCGATCAAAGGACAAAAAACATTTGATATTTATATATCATTTAAAAATACAAATTCTCATAAGAAAAGCTCAATTTAACAAAACTAAAAAAACTTTAGATAACACCTATTTTTTCTTTTTCAAAATGAATGGAAAATCCCATAGGAATTGGGGGGAGGGGGTAAGAAAACATTTGAGGATGGAACCAGAAAAAAAAGCTAAAAAAAGAAAAACATTATGCAATTCTCGGCAAACTTTCCAAGCCCAAGTTAATCTTCTATAGTCACAAATTATTAAATTTCAAATTTAAACTCAACTAAGAAGCTTAATATAAAAGAAATTCAAAATTAAAAGGCGAGATAAATTAATTTAATTAAAAAAATTCTTATTAAAAAAACAAGATATAACAAAAAACACTAAAAATATAAGACAATAATAGACTAATTTAATGTAGTAAGATAAAATAAATTTATTTTATTTTATTTCAAAAGAGGTAGATTCAACAAACATTCAAAAAAAAAAAAAGACAACAAGGCAACTCATGTTATTTTCTAAAACTTCGAAAAGTCCTCTTAAAAGTGAAAACAAATATCAAATGATCAAACAAAAAAAACTCGAACTAACCCAGTTAACTTTAATAATGCACGGCTCAACATATGACATAGAATAACCTCACTAAAAAAAAATCAGAATAAATCATGGAGTTTGAGGCCTAATGAGTCAATTTTAAATTATAAAAATAAAATAAAATAATTTTTAAAAAAGATTTAGAAAAAATCAAACTTAAATCAAGTTAATTATCAAAATTAGTGAACTAGGCCATGATTGTTGAAGATAAATATTAAAAAATAACAAAGCAAAATTCTCAATTATAAAAAAAAATAAAAATTAAAAATAATGAGGACTAAATCATGCACAAAAAAATTAATGAAAGAAAATAATTAGAGATTAAATTGAAAAACAAAATAAATGAAGAAAATGATAAAAAAAAAAGTAATAAAAAAATGAGGACCCAAATTGAAAACAAAACAAAATAAAATTAAATTCTACAAGAGGAAATTAAAAAAAAAATTAATGCAAAGGATAACAAAATAGCAATAAAAAGAATAAAAACTAAATTAAACATAAAACTTCTATAGAGAGATGAAATTAAAATAAAAAAAATATCAAGAAGCCTTAAAATCAAAACAAAAAAAATGATGATAAACATTAAAATAAATACAAACTAGTGGATACATTTCATTTTATAAATGCTCGACATGAAAACCAACGCATACAAAAGAGGAAAGAAAGGGAGAGTGAAAAACATTCTTTGTCGCCAAAATACCGCTAATTAAGCCACATGCAAGGCACCAACATTTGTGCCAGCACCTGGATGACATGATGATCAATAAATTTTGGTCATCTTGTTAGGTCGGGGGTGATGATGCTCAAATGCATGCGTAGCACGTGTTAAGTTTTTATATTAATTTATTAATATTTTAATAGTTATAATCAGTAAAAAACTTCTGGGTTATCCTAATATAATATTATATAAATAATAAAAAAAAAACCATGTGGCAAAGACAAAACATCCTCTTTTGCTGGGCTTAGATTTTTTAAGTTAATCACTAGGCATGTTAGTTTACCATATAAAAAATGTACAAAGATAAAAATCCATTTTATGCATAACTAAAACTTTTTAGCTTTTAATGGTATTATTATTAGTATTTAACTATATAAATAAGTTGAAAATACTTCTTAGATAAAATACTTATTTTTTTTAACTTTTAAAAGTAATGAAGTAATTTCACTATATTTAAAAAACATAAATTTACTATATCACTTATCAATTTACAAATGATATTTTGATTCTTATATATATAAAAAAAAACCAACTCTCATGGGAATTAAAAAAATTATTCATGCATTAAAAGACAAATTAATCAACACACTACTTAAATTTATGTTATTTCTCCTCGCATGCTACGCGAAAAAGCTTAAATTTGTTTTCTAGAAAAAAGTTTAAAAATAATTATTTTTGTAAACTTTTATGTGTTTGTTTGCTATTAGAAAAGTTAGTCAATGAAAAATACTTTTCATTTAAAGAAAAATTTGACTTGGTTTTTAGGAAAATGTTTTCCTGAAAATTTTAGGTGGAAAATATTTCATGAAAGTTGTGAAAAATTTAAAAATATCATATTATTTGCTTATTATATCAAATTTGATCCTTAAACTTTTGATTGATATATATATATATATAGAAAAGCACAATTATAAAAATAAGGGCCAAAGTTATATATTATTCAATTTATTTTTTAAAATTTAATTTTTATATTAACTTTGATCCTTATTTTTATAATTGTGCTTTTCTCTTATCATTTTTTATTAAATGTTTTTATTTTTATGAAATTTAATTCTTATTCTTTTGATTGTTATTTATTTTATTTAAAATAATTTATGAAATATTAATTATTATTATTTTAATTTCTTCATCTTTTATTTTTTTATTTTTTAAATTTGATCTATATTATTTTGATTATTATTGATTTTATTTGAGATAATTTATGAAATTATATTTTTTTTTTCAATTTCATTCTCATTCAACTTTTTAATTTGTAAAATTTATTTATTATTATTTTAATAAATTTTAAAAAATAAAATATTAATAAAGTATTTTATAGCTTATTTTGCATAACATAACCAAACACTAGAAAATATTTTTTAATTTATTTTTCATTACACTACCAAACATCATAAAATAAGTTACTTTTTTTTTAAATTTATTTTTTAAAATTTAATTTTAAAAAAATTATTTTTTAGTAAAAAAACATAACCTTAATTTATATTTTATATATATATATGTATATGTGTGTATATATGTATATAGAGAGAGAGAGAGAGAACATTATTTGCCGCAGGTGAGATGCAGCCACCAGCCCAACCACCATTTTCAGGCCTGAGATGGACCTTTATCCACATCAGGCTTAAATCTGATACTGATAATTTTTTTTGATGTGGCCCAATGCATATGAATGAGCGAGGAATACTGCAAATTTTGGACTTTGGATTTCCTTTGGGATATGCACTATGCATCCGGCTAATTAAGTGAGAAAAATATGGCCATGTTACGTTCTGGGATTAAATTATGGATACACACATATATGAGACAAAAATTAAATGGAACCTTACTCCTAAATTATTTATTTTTATTTCAATATGTTAATTGATGTAATCGAATGATTGGAAGATGAATATATTTCTGTATGAGAGGTATTTCAAATAAATTTATAAATATTAGTATAGCTTTAGTGAATTTTTTTTTGGAAAATATAAATATCAAGAAATATATTATTACTAATTCTACATTTATATTACAGTAGATCACAGATTTAAAAAGAAGATAAAGCAGCTATAATTAAATTTAAGAGATAAAAGATGAAATTAGTGTTGATCCTTTTTTAGTTATTATCATAATAATTATCAATACAATTTAACTTTCAAGTCAATTGTAAATCACATGTACTTTTAAAAAAAACCCTTTATCTTGTTTATTGGCCTCAATATTATAATTATAAAATCCACACCGATTCAAAAAGTTAACTTGAAACTCGATTTATTCAGTTACTGGACTAATTTAGATAAATTAAAAAATCAAAATAAAAAAAAAACTAGTTAACTCATGACCTGATAAAATTCAAACTTTTTTTTTAAATATATTTTTTCTTCTAGTTATTTTTTTATTTTTTTTATTGATTATTAAACATTTTCCCGGTACAAAAAAGAATTATATTTTATTTTTATAAAAATATTATACATCACATTATTACTAATTTTGCATTGGTTTCTTTCCCCCACTGCAGGTTGCTGGACTATTTGTCTAGATTTGTTTTTCACCTCAAGTATAATAATAATTATTTCTTAAAATGTTTTTTTATTTGTTTACAAACAGCCTCCTAGCTTGTCTCGGATTCTTAAAAGGTACATGGCAATGCACCAACCACAAAGAAGATACCACACCTTCGCCCATTTTCATCGAAGCAACGGGCATTTTGGAATTGTTGTGATGCTCACACCCTTTCTGGCAATTCCCTGGATGAGCAGCTTCAAGATATGTAGAGCTCCAAAACCCAACTTCTGAGAAAGAACGCCCTTTAATGGCATTGCTCTTGTTAATTGGCATTTCCTTCAATAAGCAGCCAAAAAATCTACGAAGTCCACTGCATGTCATGCTCACTTGGTCATCATCCCTTTCCTCTTTTGGAATTTATAGACAGATACATCTAGGGTTTACAAATCACCTATATATGGTCTTGCCTAAATATTTGAAGCTACCAATCACAACCATATGTGTACAATGATATATAAATATAAATATAAATGTACTAACCATTGATCATTTCCTCATGGTGTTGACAGAAGATGAGGGGTTTGAGAGGGAATTCAAGTTTTGAAGAGAGCAATATTGGCCAAAAATCCACAGCATGGAAGCCTTCCAAAGCTGGAAGAGATGTTACTTTCTGTGTTCATGTTTTTGTCCTATTGTAACGAACCAAAATTTAAATTTTTCTTGATATTTTTCTCCTGCTTATGAGGAATAGTATTACTGCAATATTTATGATGATTACGAAAGTTGAGAGCATTCTTCTTCTTTTTTTCTAATACATATATGATCAATTTTTTATTTAGATGCCGTAAAAACAAGAGACAGATTTATTAATTATTATGTCTTACGTCCCATCTCTGTTGTTTATAGCTAACTTTAATTCGAAACTATTTTGGTATTGATTAAACAATGGTGCTAATTTTACGAAATTTGAAGTCTAATGATCCCCATCCGAAGAAAAAATCATTTATTATTGGTTGCCGAGTCCTCCAAGTCAGGGACATGATTACATTAGCTGTGTGGATTTGATAATTTGGTTGAGATGGGTATTTTTTAAGAAAAAAATTATTTAAAAATATATTAAAATAATTGTTTAAAATTTAAAATTTAAAATTTAATTTTTGATGTTAACACATTAAAATTATAAAAAAAACATATTAAAAATGCATCAATTTAATATTTTTTTTAGGGCAAACATAATTTAAAAAAGCATATAAAAATCAATTTCAAACAAAATTTTAGAGAGGTACAGAAATAAATAAAAAAAATAAAAGATTAATTGTCTTAAAAAAACCTATGGAATACAAGTAATAGCTAGTAATTGTCAATTATTCCATATATTAATCTTTTACTTAACAAACAAATTATTCATGTATTATCATTTGTCATTTAACTCATTACTTATTAAAAATAATAATATAAATGATATTTTCAATCTTCACCTAATAATTTAAAATTTAAAATTAAATTGATTTTTTTTTATATGAAGATTTCATGAAACACTTTTGATTCATCAGAAACAGCCCAGGAAAGGAAAGGAGAGGAAGTTATCTCGAACCATGATTCCGAAAGACAACAACATGGATAGATAGTCGCGCACCACCACCCAGACCCCAGTTCACAAAGAAATGTATCATGCGGACCCTCGAATGGTTAAAGGATTATAGCTAGATTGCTAAAAATTGGCTTCAGGCTTTAGCCCTACAAGGGAACATTCGTCATCTCATGCTTGCCGACGACCCTCGTTGTGCGGCCATCTCCTTGAATTCTTTAAAGGTTTAATTTGCCGGTGGGTTTGACAACTGCTTTATATATGGAGTATTTTATTCCTCGTCAATTTTTTTAGATACATATACATTGATTGCGTGGCGTTTTTGTAAATGATGCCGTCCAAAACAAAACTCAACTTTTTGGCAAGGAAAATGCTAGCTAGCAAGCAAGCCCCATTACCAAAATTAAAGTTGGTACCTTCCCATGCAACTTCGAGGAAGGAGAACAATTTCATGGAAGAAATGGCCACGGATTATACGCAGCAAAAAGCCGGCCAGAACAACCTTCCTTAACAACTAACCTCTATTATCTGTACTTTCGGTGTCATTGACACCTATCCGATGATCTTTCCTCGAAAACTTCTTTTCCTTTCTTCCTAAGCCTTGGTATTCTCTTTAGAAACTATAAATATGGACCCTTATCGAGTCACATTTCCATTGTCACAACCTTCACAATTTCTCAACTCCATCTTGCATTCAATCGATCGATACCTAGCTGAGTGCTAGTTTACGCTACGTGATTGGTCTCGAATGGCGTCGCGAAATGGGATTGTGTTCGAGGATTTCTTTCCCGCCATGGTGGAGAAGTTAGGCGCTGAAGGGTTTATGAAGGAGCTCTCCAATGGGTTTCAGTTGTTGGTTGATGAAGACAAGGGTTTGATCACATTTGAGAGTTTGAAGAGGAATTCAGCATTGCTTGGATTGCTAGATATGAGTGATGATGAAGTAAAGTGTATGGTAAGAGAAGGTGATTTGGATGGGGATGGCGCTTTGAATGAGATGGAATTTTGTACACTTATGTTCAGGCTGAGTCCTGGGTTGATGATGAATTCAACAAAATGGCTCGTAGAGGCTATTATTAGTGAGATGTAGGTCTTCTTGTTTTTTTTTTTTTTTATCATTCTTCTTTCTTTCTAAAGATACTGTAGCTCTCCATCTAATTTGTTGCAATGCAGCCATTTTATTCTTCTCTTCCATTTTCATTACATAGAACACATCAAGACTTTAATATGAATCTCATTGATTGCAATATATCAACCTTCCTTTTCAAGCATTTAACACAATAGTTTGATTCAATTCTTAAAATGAATCTTATGCCAAGAGCTCATTTCTTAGAAGGTAACAAAATCAAAGGTAAAAGAAGAAAGGGCCAGGGAAAGGAATCTGGCTAGACTGTGAAGCCATTTTCAGACCAACTTATAAGTCCAGAGAATATATGGGTTTTCTGGGACAAACTTTTTTAGACCAGCTTACAAGTCCAAAGAGATAATGGGCTGGGTTTGTTACATGCTCATCTAAAATTATTTCTATGCAAAATATGATAATAATAGTTGTTTTTTAAAATATTTTTTATTTAAAAATATATTAAAATATTTTTTTAAAAAATAATTTTTAATATTAGCACATATGATCCAAAAATAAAAAACAATTAAAGAAAAAACAATATTAAAATATTATAAAAAAAATGGTTGCACTATAACCCAAACAACTTTTTAATGGACCCGGTTCAGGTATAAGCCCAAACAGTCTATTGATAAGCCAGTGCAGGTATGAGGTCGAGTTAGCTTAAAGGGCAGCTTCAAAACCATAGAGGGTGGGTGTTGGGCAGGGTATTTTTATCTATTTCTTTCTTAAATCTAATGTTAAAATATTTAAATAATAATAAGTATACTATTATTTAATTTAATTTATGTTAGGATTTACTTTTACCGTCATTTCTCTTCATCTCTCATCACATATCCTTTACACTCCTTTAATATTTTTTAAATCTCGAGCTTTTTATTTTAAAATTTTACTCTTTAATATTTTTGCTTCAAGATTTTAATCTTATAATAACACAAGCTATATTTTAAAGTTCATAATAGATATTCCTTGGTAAGGAATGCTGAATGGAGAGCATTCTTTCAGCAAAGGAATAACAAAAAAAGAAGAAGCTTATTTAAAATGAAAATATTATTTATATATGTATTTATTTACATGGAAAGGCATAATATAAAATTCAGTAGTATATTGGCATGTGTTCCATAATGGGTCAATATCATTTCTTTTAACTTATATAAAAAAAATATTAAGAGTATCTAGCAATGGTGCCAGACTCAAGCACCCTAGGTCTGGCACCTAATTAATTTTGATTTTACTTGTTTGTTAGACTCAAGCAAATATTAATTCAATGTAACTTTTAAATTTAAAAATAAAAAAAAAACTAAAAAATAGTGTAAAAGAACAAAAATATCCTCATATGCAAAGCTTATTTGTTTGTTTTTTCCAAGATTAAAAATATATTTTAATTATTTAACAGTTAGTGAAAAGATAAAAAAGATAAAAAAAAAACCCCTTGCCAACAAGTTTTAATTTTGTTAACCTTGGGGGCATTATAATATTTTTACTATACAAATAATTATGAAAAGACTATCATACCCCCATTAAAATGTTTAATAACCAATAAACCTATGAAAAATATTAAAATACCCCTACAACCAAGGCTTTAATTTTTGCAGCACTAGTACAAAATGATAATTTATGTGAAAAGATAACATTATTTCAATTCTAAGCCTTCAAAACTTGAAAAATCCACTATGCAAGTCTACATTGAATTGTGTCTTTGTCCACAATACACTTATACAAGGTTACCAGACCCAAGTTACTTGGGTCAACCCAAAAAAAATTTTAAAAAATATATTTGAGGTTTTAATATTTCATATAAAAAATTAAGAAACAATACATATAGATATAATATAAAAGATTATTTCAAAAGGTTTTTTTATTCTACATTAAAAATATATTATCTTATCCAATTAAGTTGAATTCTTAAAAAAAAATTTGTTTATCCCACATTAAAAAAAGTAATTTTTTTTCTTACGAATATAAAATATATCTATTAATAGGCTTCAAATCTCATATTGAAAAAATAAAATATTTTTCTGGTATTTATATATTGAAATGAGTTAGTAATCAACTAAAAAAGATGAAAAATAGGGATCTATAGCTAGAGGAAAAAAATAAAAAAAATCTTTATCGGGTTCTATATTGAGTCAAGTATGATAACTATGCATAAACAGCAAAAAGTGAGCTTGAGAGCGTTAATTATAATTTATTCCCTTCTTTTCTTGTTCAATAAAACCATTTAATTAACCATTAAAATTTCAAAATATAAATTTAAGATAGCTCTTGCATCGTTATTTTTTTAATGTTTTTGAATTTTATTTTTGACTTAAGCACCTAAGCTTGACAACCATATGAAACCTATGCATTTTGAGTTTGACAGTCATGTGAGACCTAAATGCTTGGATTTAATATCTATACCAGACTTATATGTATTGTTTTATCATAGAAATTTATTGTTCTAGAAACATATTTATTTTATATTTTTAGCTTTTTTTAACCAAATATATTTCTATCTTTTTAATATTTCTTTCTTCTATTTTGAGACATTAACCACACGCATGCTTAAAATTCACTTAATTTTTTTATTAATCTCTAATTTTAATGAAGATATCATTTATAAAATTGCACAAATTAAGATAGTCGAAAGGACAATAAGTCTTTTTCATATAGAATTTGGTCTGTTCCTATAACATAACGTATCAATTCAAAACTTTTCTCTTGTAATCATATATTTCAAATTTTTCATATATACTAATAGTTATAATGTAAAATAAACTCTTTTTATAATAAACTTTGACAATTAGATTATAAATATCATCTCAATTTTTTTTAAAAAAAAAAACATGAGCCTTTTAAAAAACTGTTCAACACTTGGATAGAAATATAAAATTAATATTTTTATCCACAATAAATGCAAAAAAATAAAATAATTTTAAAGACTTAAATAAATCACTTAAAACTTAATTTTTGTTTTCATTCTTTCATCTTCAAATATAACAAATCTATAAAATAAGTTGTACAAACAAAAAAAGAGTTTATAGTTAAGTACTACGACATATGAATAAAAAATATACTTCAATGAGGTAGTGTTTATTTTTTCAATTCAATCATGTTATTGAAAAAATTTAAATTTCTTGACCAAGTACTTTGATCTAGCATGATTTCCAAACCTAGATGCTCGAGTTTAGGATGGTTGGTAGGCCTAAGCGCTTGGATCTAGGTCGAAGTGACTTAGGTTTGGCACCCCTGCTAGACCCAAGTGTTTTGGGTCTGGTAGTCATGCCTGATTTGACAAACAATTAACAAACAGATAATTGTGTACTTTGGTTGAAAGAGGGCATGACTATATATCTAATGAGATGATGGATGACTAGATATAACCACCGAAAAACATCAAACATACCTCCTTAATGGTGTAACATTACCCATTCATTTTTGAAGAAAAAGAAAGCTAAAGAAACATCTCGTGAAAAGATGAGAAATTAAAAATGAAACACTATTATAATCTATGGTAAAAAAAAATCTCTTAATTTACAATGATTTTCCCACATCATTTAGCTTTTGTCATAATTTATAACCAAGAAGTTGTTTTAGAATCTTGAAGCCCACGATCGCACTAATATTTTTAAATGAAGGTGTCATAATAAAAACTACAAGGACAAATTTAGACGTGAGGCAAATTAGAGAGAAAACATGTTGTTTTTAAGGTGTAAATTATACGATTACTATTAAAACAAATAAATTTAAGTACCAAATTAAAAGATTTTAAGACTTTAGTGTGATAATTATTAGAATATAATGTTAGTTGTTTATTCTAATTCCTAATGATATTTAGTAGTCCTGCTTGAAAATACATGATCACTCATGATCCCTGTATATGAATGTTCTTTAAGTCCTTTTCTTTGGTGATAGAATTCCTTATCCTTATAAAACACTAGTTTGAAATTTGTCATGTAGAAAGTGATAATCAATGGCCACATATTTCATTCTAGAATGAAAGACTGGATTTGAACTTAACGGTGTGGCACCCATATTGTTGCAGTTGATCACTGGAGTGTTGAGCAGAGTAATGAAAAGATCAGAAAGTAAGGAACAAATCCAGCACAGTTCAGTTGCAGTAGCAGCAATTGATCTATATTCTACTTCAGTAGAAGATCAAGCTTTCTCTTTTTTGTTTCTTAAAGCTCCATGAAATGAGATTGTTTTTTAAGATAAATAAGGGTAGCACTTGTACAAGAGTAGTCATCTTTGTTACCTGCCCATTAAGCATCAGAGAAGGCATGAATTAAGTCTGAGAAGCATGAAGGGAGAGTGGTGAGTTGCGATGAAGAAGAAGGCCATCCTTTGGTTTGCCACATAGATAACGCAAGATTCTTTTAACAATATTCCAATTCTCATCAGTTAGGGCATGTATAAATTAAGACATCTCGTTAACAGTAAAGGAAATATTCAAACGAGTTAGAGACAAGTATTGAAGATTGCCTGCTACTATTCTATACTTAATTGGATCTAAGAGAAGCGATCCTGATGATAATGTAAGTGAGGATGAGTATGTTGGCATTAGAAGAAGAACATATTTAGAGGTTTCCATATATGTTCGAGCAAGTAACTCTTGTATATATCATCATTAGGAAAGAAGAATGGCTTAACATTGAGGAATAACTTCTACACCAAAGGAGTATGCTAAGATCGTTGAGAGAAAAATGCTCAACTAGGCAGGCAATAAAATAAGATACAAGATTTGCATTATTACCAGTTAGTATAATATCATCAACGTACACTAAAAGGTAGAGCAATTTAGTGCTAATTTATAAAATAAATAGAGAAGTGTCAGAATGACAGTTTCTAAAACCAGAATCCATTAGAAATTTACGTAACACATAATACCATGCCTTTGGAGCTTGTTTAAGGTCGTGGATAGCTTTGTGAAGCTTACACACATGAGTGAGATTATTAGAGTTAATAAAGCTTGATGGCTGAGCCACATATACTGTTTCTGCTAAGATACCTTAAAGGAATGTATTGTTGATATCCAATTATTGAAGGGACCAACCATTAGCGATAACAATAATAAACATCATTTGAATAGTGGTTGGCTTAATTACTGGACTAAAGGTCTCAAGATAATCCATACCTAATCTTTGATGAAAATATTTGGCCATAAGACGAGATTTAAACCTGTCAATAGAACCGTCAAGATTTCTTTTGATGTGAAATATCCATTTACAGCCTATAAGGTTGGTGACATTAGTGGGAGAGACAAGTTTTCATATTTTATTATGAACAATAGCATTGTACTTATTTGACATATCATTTATCCAGTTGGAATCTTTAAGAGCATGGGCAACAATTGATGGTTTTGGGTTAAGTGAAGATATTAATTTATGTGTAAAGATTTCATTTATGAATAGGTTTAAGGATATGGTTTTCGGTGCAAGTAGTCAAGGAATGGCGAGGAGCTTGTGGAGAGGTGTGTTATAAGACATCGAACTGAGGTGTTAGAGATTTGGATAATAAATTTGGTGGTAAAGGAGCAGCAGTAGGAGGCAATTCTAGTGCATATACTTCTAGAGTGTGAGAATGTCTCTATGGTGGAAAGGGTATATAAACTATAAGAAATGGTGGTAGCTATGAAATTGTGGTAGTGGAGGTTGGTTGTGGTAGCATAGTGTGGAGATTGGTGTAAAGAAAAATAAACTAAAAAAATTTGACATGATGAGGGACAAAGGTTTTGGAAGTCGATGGTTCAAAACAAAGATATACATGTTGAGATAACAAGAAGCCGATAAAGACACATGGTTTGGATTTGGGTTTGAATTTATGGGATGAATAAAGATAAAGTCATGGATAACATAAGTAGCCAAAACTCTTTAACCTAGAATAGTTTGATGCTATGTTGAAAATTAACTCAAATAAACTATAGAGGTTAAGAGTGGTGGTAGACATTCTATTAATAAGGTAAATAACATTACTAAATGCATGATTCCAAAAGGTTAATGAAAGAGAGGCATATAAGAGTAATGTAAGTCTAGTCTTAATAATTTAACGGTGTCTTCATTCAAAGTAATCATTTACCTTAGGTGTATGAGGTGGTGTGGTTAGGTGAGTGATACCAACTATAGAAAGGAAATCTTTAAGTCCTAAATATTCTTCCTTATTATCAGAGTGGAGAGTGATAATACGTTATTAAAAGTAATTCTCAACAAAGGCTTTACAAAAACATTTTGAACGTCAGATTTTCATTTAAAGGGATAAAACTAGACATATTTGGTAAAGTGATCAACAAATATGACATGGTATTTAAAGCCATCAAAAGACATAACTAAAGAAGTGTAGACATAAGAGAAACTAATTTATAGAAGATGTGTTAACATAAATGAGGAAATAGAGAAAGACAACTTATGACTTTTATTATAGAGGTATGCATTATAGGAGAAATCTGAAGTGATAGATGAAGACAATTCTAAATGAAAACTAGTTAAAAAGGTGGGATGTTTTAAGCGATTATGTTAGGTGGTGGATATGGTTTTGGTGGTGAAAAAGGCTAGAATTGATTGACGCTTCGATTTAAAAGCTGACCATTCATACACTAAATCCTTAATACTACTTTAAAATAAAATTGCCCCCATTTAAAGATCCTTCACAAAAAATAAAGATGGTAAGAATCCTACAGATACATTGTTAGTGATGTAAAACTGGTAAATAGAAATCAAGTTTCTTTTCATAGTTGGTACATATAGAACATTAGACAATGTAAAAGTTTATGTGAAAGAGGTTAGATGTGAATAACCGATGTGTTTAATGGAGAGACCTGCACCATCGTCTATCATAACATCATCTAATCCACTATAAAAGGAGTGCATAGATAAATTATATGAATCTGCTGTCACATACTAAGATGCATCATTGTCAAGTAACCATATTAGAGTGGTGGATGGGGTGTTGGCTACAAAATTAACACATAATTGCCGAGGGGAAGTTGAATTTTATACTGCTAAAGGCTCAATATTATACTACTGAATCGGTATCAGTTGAAAGGAGGGACAATATTTGGCTGTATGGCCTTGACTGACACAGGTTTGGCAAAAACCTTGATATTATCTCAATGATGGTCTGGTATAATGATAGTAAAGGTGAGTGTCTATGATGAAGAGAGGCCTAAAAGTGGTTTTAGGAGGAGAATGTCAATATTAAGGATTTACAAGGGAAGAATAAGAAGGGAAATAATTGTAGTTTGGTTAGGTTCCACTCCATGCATGAGTTGTCTTTTGTACAAGATTGCCTATAACGGGACTAGGTGTTGAATGAGATGTTAATGTAGATGCTTTAAAAGAAAGAAGCTTTTCATGAAGTTCATCAAAGAAAATAGATGTGTTACGAGCTTGGAGTGCATAAACAAGTTCTTTGTAGTCATCATCAAGGCCATCTATAATTTGTTAATGAGATCTTTTGGATCCATTGGTGCACCTAATATAGTTGGTTCTTCAGCATGGGCTTTAATAGAGTGAAGATATTTAATTATGGTTTGAGTTTCTTTGGTTGGGTTTTTGAGTTGCTTTTTGACTTGTTTGATGCAACCATGTGAAGGTTTAACATACGTGTTGGTAAGTATGGTCGATGCTTATTGAGCAATCCCTGCATAAGCAATAAAAGGAATAATGGTAGGATAGAGAAAGCTAATTAAAGTATTAAACAATTGCTTATCCTAACTAATCTAGAGTTTATGAGATGGATTTGCGATTGTGATGTTGTCTGCAATAGCAATGTTTGAAGGGTAGGATGTTGATCCATTGATATATCTAATGAATAAAGTTTCAAACTAAAGCTTTCAGGAGATGTAGTTAGTGGATATGAGTTTGAGAGGTGTTTATATGGTGATATTTATTCTAATGAGAGGAATCTTATAGTATTGAAGGCTAGAGAGAGAGATAATATCTAATGAGTTGATTTAGATGGTCATGTTATGCTTTGAACAAGGAGGTCGAAGGTGTGTAAAAAAAGAAAGAAACTAATGAAAAAGAGAATTGGGTAGCTCTAATACCATGACAGATGGAAGCTTTCTATAATATAGTTCTGCATTTTCATTAATCAACAAAGCTGTACATATAGGATTAAAAGAAACTAATTAACACTTAGATACAGGGAAGAATACGAGGAAGACTCCTAGTTTAAAGGAAGACTCAATTCATTACTGAAGATAAGGAAGTTTAAAGATGAATTATTGATCTTTATTCTTATAATATGACACTACCCGGTAATGGTACATCTACTATAAAGACGATTGACAAACAATATAATTAATTAATACATGATAAAATTGCTAGGAAAAAACAAATTTTAATAAATATTTTAAACACAATAATATAACTAATCTATTGAGTGATTTTTATTATTTACTAATTTTACACAATGATAACGCTCGATGATTGTACATTTATCATAGGTAGATGATCAATGAACAATAAAATTATTAATATAGAATCAAATTACGAGGAAAACAATCTTGAAAATATTTAAATATTTAAATGTAACTTGTTAAGAGATTGTATTATTTACTAATCTCACCCTGTGACATAACTCAATGATGGTACATTTATCATTGGTAGATGATTACTGTATAATAAAATTGCATATTAAACCATCAACATATAACACAATAAGTCACAAAAATCATTATTATCACACTCTAAAAAAAGCATTAATATAATAAAACCATTTAGTAGTTGATCTAGTAGTAAAAGTATGGGACCAAGGGGTTTGCTCCCTTCATTGTCTTAGGTTCAAACCCTCTGATTGTTAATAAAATAATTATTAGAAGCTTATATAATCGTTAACTTCAAGACCTATGAGATTAATTAAAGTGTGTATAAGTTGATTCGGACACATATATTATTAAAAAAATCAATACAACAAATAAAAACAATATCATCATATAATAAAAATAACATCTACACAACATAATAATTTGAAAACCCAGGGACACATATCAAATTTTATACTAAGATCAAATCATTATATCTTAGATAAACTTATTATAGCTAGTTTTTTTCAATCACATCACAATTTTAACTTTATTCCCCTTCAAAAAAAATTCTTTAAATGCATCATATTTTTAAACATTTCCATGGGCCAATGCTTTAAATATCTCAAGACAATCAATAACACGTTAAAAAGGTTTCAAATTCAAACATTTCATAACAATTTTAATAAAAATCAATAACATGCTAAAAATGTTTTAAATAATCAGTAAAATGCATTTGAGGTTCGTCGGAAGCTGCTGGAATAGTGACTGCCAGCGATGACAAATTGGGAAATGTTGCCATGTGGATGCATTGAGGGGGGCGATCGACGTGCTTGGAGTCGCAGTTTCACTATTTCTATATCCTCTTTCTCTCCTCCGCAACGGCTGCTATCTTAGTAAGAGAGACCAGTTTTGCTTTTTGAAAAATGAAGGAAGACAGGAGGTTTGGTGGAGTCTTGGTGGCGGCGGATCGATTGGAAAAGGAAGAAATAGAGGAGGGGCAAGCGCTTGCCAAAGTTGGCTAGGAATAGAGAACATCTATATATCTATACTCCCCTTTATTTTCTCAAACCTTGTCACATCTTCAACTCTTCTTTTTTTTCACCTTATCCTAGGGGGAGGGATTAGAAACAAATATGTTAGTCCCTCACCCCTTCCTTAATTATCACCATGCTCACTGCACTTTTTTATATATTGTTTCTTTGGTTTTTTCAGCTTTAATTTTATTATTATAAATTCATCAACAAGTGCATGGCAAGCACAAAAGTTGAAACCTTTACTGAATAGCTAAAATTAGTAAATATTTTTAGAAATTTTTGTATTTATGAAACTTTTTAAAATTATACATATACTAAAAGGAAATGATATTTTTCTATAAAAATGAAAAAATTATATATTTTTTTAAAAAAATTTACTGTAATGGTATTGTAGCAGTGACAAAATTGTAATTGTTTGAGAGTTTTTATTTATTTATTTAGAAAATAAGTTTTTCTTATATTTTTTTATATTCGTACTTAGAATTTTTATCATTTTTCACTTGGCCTATTTATCACCCTTTTTTTCTTATCTTCATTTTCTGTATTTTTTTTTAGTTTTTCTTTGTTGTCTTTACACTATTTTCAGAAAAAAATATTATTTTTTATTTTTTTACAATTTTAACATTGACCACTCTATATTTGGCCTATTTATACAATTCTTTTAGTTCTTATCTTTATTCTTTTGTAATTTTTATTTTATTTTTTTCTTTGCACTTTTGTTTTTGGTAAATTATTATACAAAAACTAAGAAGATGATACTTCATTATAGCAATTGAAAAATTATTCTATTTTTCTGCTACATTAAAAAATAACTCGAGATTTTACATATTTTTATTAATGTATATGATATTTATTATAAGTTATTATATATAAGCATCAATTTTTTTATTTACAATTATATTTTTAACTCATTATCAAAAAACATATTACTAAAATTTACATATTAATTCTTTTATGTTAAAAAAATTAGTCAATCTGAAACTAGATGAATTGTATAAATGCATTAATACTTCTACATATATTTAATTAAATCCATTCGTGGGTTTTTTATTTATAATTGGACTTTTCTTTTAAAAAAAATTAAAAAACTTGTATATTTATTTTTTTACTGTAAAAATTATCCAACCGGGTAGCAAGCACAAATAGTATATAATTAAAAGGAAGTCGAAATCAAGTTATATAAAATAATTTTAATTATATAATATTCAAAAGCATCAATTAAAGTTAATTTTCCTCCATCCAATCAGAAACAATCATCAATCCTTTGTTAAAAGGAATAAATGAAGATGGACAAGAATACAAGAAACGAGGGAGCCCCTGTCAGCGGTGTTAGCGGAAAACACGGGGACTGAGATTCCCATTGTGAAAGGGACTTTTGGCAATTGAGGTTAATTTTCTCCATCTGGTCATAAACAGTTATCAACCCTTTATTAAAAGGAATAAACTAAGATGAACAAGATCAACAAACAATATACGGTAGAAAATAAAATAAAATATTATGGCCTAAAACTATGAATAAAAAACAGGAGTTGTTGCGGATAAAAAGTCTCCGGTAGTAGTTTGAGGGCTGCTTTATGGAGGATTAAATTTTTTATTCTTATTATAAGCCTAGGTAACTGCAAGCTAAGCCAGTATTCCATAATATTAACTACGTAAATAATCGAAAAGTTTATTCAATTCTTAGAATATAAACCGCAAATCTAAGGCAGCAAGAGAAAGGAATCTGACTAGAATATGGAGATCCTTTTACAAGTCCAAATGATAGATGGCCTAGAGGGGACAAAGTCTCTTCTAGATAAGCTTACGAGTGCAGGGAAGTAATGGGATAGCTTCTTCTTTTTTATCACCTCAGCAGAACTTATTTCTGTGCAAAATATGGACCCGTCGAGGTCCGAGTTAGGTTAGAGTGCAGCTTCAAAATGCATCTCCAAGTTGCATTTGTGCCTGAGTTGTGATGATAATGGACACTAATCTTTAGAGAAAGGGAAAGGATGAGGAACAGGAATACTTGGAGGGCACAAGAGACCTTGCTAGTGAACCTTCTGTGTGGAAAGAAATGGAAGCATATTCCCTGGTTGGAAATGCTGTATGCTTTCCGCCTAGAGATCACTAAAAAGGATGCCTCTTTAAGATGCAAATTTATGAATCCAACTGCTTCTAGCTAGAGAGGTCATTTTGACATCAAGAAGTTGTTCTAGAATTTAGGATTTTTGTGGTTAAGAAGACAAGAGACATGTGCCTCTTACAACAATTCTTGGTGTGCATGATTATTATTTTGCAGACATGTTTTGGTAGTTGTTTATGCTAATTAATCCCCATTGATATCTAGCTAGTACTCCTACCTGGAAAATATACCCCATACTTAATTACCTGTCGGTCACTGTTTGTGATTGATAACAAAAGCAGTTGAAGTCGTCAGTGAATGTATGGAGGTTGGTGAGTGACAATTATCATATAGCTTAATTATACAGGCCCTAGCGTGTTTTCTTTCAGTTTTCATATTCTTTCGTCTCAAAAATTCAACGCGAGTAATCATGTCATATACATATTTCCTTGACAGAAGACACGAAACATTCACAAAATGTTCATCCTTTGTTTCCTAGGCTATTCGATGGTGAGATTACATAGGAGTTTTTTTAACATTATTGTCCCTATTGCAAAAGGGGTTTGGCTGTTTTGTTTGTACAATATTTTTAACACCTTCAACATTGAGGAGAAGACCTGATTGTTGTGTTTGTGCAAGAAGGTGGATATCCATTGTAACATTCATTCTAAAAGGTTTTTTTAATTTTTTTTTCTAAAAAACATTATTCCTAGTCAATCATAATCATTGGAATAAAACTTGATTTGAAGATTAACTCGCCTCAAGTTATAGGTGAGTTGATCCAAATGAATTTATACTTTTTCTATATACATAAAAAAGCTTGAATTCCAACGTTTAAATATCTAACGAATTGAATCTACCAGATCTTTCATGTATCTATTCTGTTAAAATGATTCTAAAGTTGTATTGAAAGGTTAAAGCTCCAACGTTTGGATTTGTTGGATAATAGTAAGAACACCACTAAATTATATATTAATGAAGAAGAATGGGAGCTACATCATTAAAAATGAGGATTGGAAATGCCATGCTGTGTGAATATAACCATTACCAGAAAATTAATAAATAATAATGAAAATAAAGATTAAAAATATTTTATCATTACTTTTTGATGTAAATAGCAACAGAAAATTTATGTTGAAAATTTCCGACTGACATAACAATGAAATATGTTCTAATAGTAATTTCCAATAAATTTCTGACAGAGTATCAAAAATAAAATAAATATCATCAAGAATTCCATCAAAAAATTAACATGTTATGTTTAGCGATAGAATAAACAGTACTTACATGCTTACAGAATATTCAATTAGCCATTAACGTTTTTCAATTTTGTTGTAATGAGTTCATAACATATGAAAGGACCTAGATGATCTTAAATAAATATACCTGTTATTTTATTTAAGATCTTATTGAAGACAGATTGACTTATTATCTAAGATGTTGATTGAGTCTTTGGCTCGAATTGGACTTCTAGTTCAAAAACTGTAGACCTGAAAGAGGATCATCTGGACATGAGACGACAACACTATCAACATCGATTGAGTTTCTTATAGGTGCAGAAGCAGATTTGAAAGCTTTTATGCATTTGTCTTTCAACATAGCCTTGTAACTTGATGCATGGACAAGAGCAAGAAATTAAATGCAAGAAAAGCAGGGACCAGGGGGTTAGGTCCAGTGCTTGACCTCAAGTACCTCACTTCAACCCCCACGTTAGCCTTTTGATTTGGTGGGCACTGACTTGTCCAATAGTTAACCTAATCCCCACCCAATAGAACACAAAGCAAGACCCCTTTCTCTCCCTATCCACAATCCTCGATCCTCGTTATTCACAATTTTGCCTCACGATGGCTTGTACAAGCTTTACTTTCTATAGCACGTCAATTTGAACAATCCGTTGGCTGAGAATTAGTTTTTTACAGCAAGTTGACATTATTAAAACAATTTCATTACTGTTTATTTGACTTTGAATAAATTCTTAAGTGATGAGAGATGGATACCACTTGATCGAATTCTTAATATTGCATCGAACTCGATCGATCGAATTCTTATCAATATCCTTCTCCTTATAAATGTTACTTGATTTTATTAGATTTGAATCCCTAGAGATGAAATTCAAAAGTGAAACTTCTTCCTCGTAATTCCTCATATGCAAGAACATGCTCATTGATATCTTAAATTTATGATTTTTTACTGTAATGTTTTGATCAAAGATCATCTAACCTGTTTTCATTTTTAATGCATTAAAATCTTAAATTATTATAAGATAAAAGTTGACACGAGATTACAGATAATCAGACTTATTAAAGTCAGCATACTAACGTCAAAATCTATCTAAAAACAATAATTTCTGAAGTTAAGCAACAAGAAATAGGGAGTCGGTGCAATTTTCCAATTTCAAAAGAAAATTTCCCTTTTGTTCATTTTAAGAATTAAAAAATAAAAAAGCTACGCAGGTCTTAAATATGAACAGTTGCAACTTGCAAGTTGTCCTGAGCCATGTGTTTTGTTTTTTTTAGGCCCAAACAAAGACACAGATAAAAGCAGGACATGCACATAGAAATTTGCAGGTTAATTTAGTCCATCTCCAATAGAGAGGAAAGAAATGAAAAGGTGTGAGCTCTGTGATTCTTTAGCAAAAGTGTACTGTGAATCAGATCAAGCCAACCTATGTTGGGATTGTGATGCTAATGTTCATAGTGCAAATTTTCTTGTTGCCAAACATTCAAGATCACTTCTTTGTCATGTTTGTCAATCTCTCACGCCCTGGACGGGAACCGGACACAAGTTATGCCCTACCCTTTCTGTCTGCAACAACTGCGTAACCAACTCGAGTTGTAGAGAAGAAAGAGGAAGCGAAGATGACGAAGAAGGCGACAGTGATGATGATGATGATGATCTTGATAGAGAAGAAGATGGAGATGGTGATGAAGATGAAGATGAAGAAAATGGTGATGATGGTAATGGTCATGGGGGTGAAGATGATGAAGAGAATCAAGTAGTTCCATGGTCTTCTACGCCGCCTCCGCCAGTTTCAAGCCCTTCTAATGATAGTGAAGAATGGTCAAGCAGATTTTGTGACAGTGATGGAGGGATATCAAAATCTAGAAGAGCATTTTCTTCGAAACACAGGCGTGGAACTGTGCCTTAGCCTACTAATTCTCATCGGGTTTAGGCTACGAGTCATCTGTGTTTGATGTTAATTTTGATAATCAAAATCTTTCATCCAAGCCCATATAAATCTTGAAGCGAAATTGAAGATTGTAAAGAAATAACTCTCTCTTCTGAATCAGGATCATGTAGGGTAGCTAGGCTGCTTCTTGTTGCAAGATAACCTGAATGTGCTGAAGTCAAGTGAATCAACTTTTACGGGTACCTTGAGCTTAAGGATAGCAAAAATTTCCCATATCACAACAAGCTCAGCAAATCAAGAACCCGGATTTGCTGAATGATGATTTTCACTGGATTGTAATAGCCAGGTAATTTTTCTGTAATAGCGAAGTTGTTGTAACTTCAATCTTAGAATGATCTTTATTTACTCTCTGATATTTAACCTTCCACTAAGACTATTGTATTGCATTAATCACAAGTTCCTGCAGCAATGCATATATCTTTCTCCAAACTGAAATACAAATTGTATTGTAAACTTCTAGTTGCACTATTCTACAAGTTTTGGTTCAGTTTTTCTTCAAGAAATTGTCCTAGATTTTCAACATGACATGATGGAATCACCAGGTCTTTGAATGGTCCATGTCAAAAACTTCTTCTGTGGTGCAGATTTCGTCCCCAACTGAATGTGGGACCCTACTCTAGAAGGAATGTGGACACCATCATCTCTCTCATTTACTTAGAGGAAATGGTTTTGATTCTTTGACCAACGAATATAAACGTAGCAGATCATGAAAAAATCCATTGACTCTGGGGTTGACGGTGGTATGCCTTCATTGTTTCTTCTGCAAGAACCACAAGTTTTGTTGCTGAGGTACTCCTAGCTGCTGTTCTTTGTTTCATTGCCTTCCTTTCAATTCTTTTGTGATGTGGAAATAAAAAATTGAATGGTTTCAGGTGAGACTAGTGCCTCATCTGGGCCACATGCGTGGTATTAGAATTTAAATTAAAAAAGAAATTCATTCCTGCCAACAGAAGATCAGGACATGGTTTACATACACTAATGAATAATTTGTTGCTGTAACACGATGATTGCGTGTTTAGAAGTGTGATATCAATTCTTTTTTAAATATATTTTGTTTATAAATATATTAAAATAATAATATTTTTTACTTTTTAAAATTTATTTTAAATATTAACACATTAAAATGACTTAAAAATATATATAAAAAATTAATTTCAACAAAAAAAATTAAATTTTAACTACCTCTATTTTAACCACCTCTATTTTAACCACAATCTAAAATAGACACAAAATATCTTCAGATTGTGACTTCCGCTTGAGCTTAAGATCAATCTTTCTACCTCTTTTTGTCATCTATTGAGAATTGGCTAGTTTTTCATATTTTTTATCTTTTATTTCAGTTTAATTTGAGATTTTCAAGAAAAAAGAAATATTTTGAATCTATGATTGCTAATTTAGATGGAAGTCTAAACCTGATAAAAAAAAATAATTTGATTTTAATAGAGAAAATTAATTCGAGGACATCATAGATAAATTATATATATATAAAAAATAATATAAATTAATGCACAGCGTCAGACCACATAAAATCAAGATTTAGGAGGTTTATGTAAGCAGATTGCAGCTAGATTATTGGAGGACATTAAAAAAATGTTATTATGTGATTACAATTATAATAGTTAATTAATTTTCTGACAGCTGAACGTGCCTTCATAAGCCATGTTTGATCATGAATAATTTTCCTCGTGAAGGTTTTTTTAAAGCAATTACCAGTCTATTTAAGAACATCATCATGGAATCACGAGAGTGGACAGTTGATTGCTATTTAGGGAGAAATCCTGAAAAGGAAATCCATTACTGTTATGTAATTTAATTTAATGATATTTATTGTTGTAATTCTATAAATATTTAAATAAATTTATATGTTATCATCAAAATTTTAACATTAAAAAATATAAATATTTAAATGAAACTTTAATATATAATTTATTTATTTTAGATCACCGTGATACACAACCTGGTTAAATGATAATAAGAGTAATTTTAAAAATCTCTTGACTATATATAACTTACTCTCTAATTAACGATGAAGGCAAATCATTAACGAGAAATATTTTATAGCTCAGAAAATAATCATCCACCACCAAGAATATCAGAGATATTTATGTCACCTTTCACCTTTGTTGACGTTTTGATTCTGTTTGTGATAGCTATGAAAAGCTGCCAGAAACTGAATTATTCATTTATTCTTCAGAGTGTTCGTGGCCTTTGTAACTTTAAATGGCAGCCACTTCTTGCTCGATCGTTATTCTCTGGAATACTATCACATAAAAATTGACCATGTGATGCTCTCTTGCATTGCCCTACTTCCCCTTCGTCACACCAGCAAAGTGATGCCAGCTTATTCCACATTCGACGTCTCGATCCATCAAGGGCCACTCCTTTTATTGGAAGAGTTTCAAGAATTTGGTGCTTCATAATGCCTTTAGAACCAGGAGGCTGATGAAATTGGGAGGGCTCGATTGATTGGGCGAAGGAAGAAATCCAAGAATGAATGAGTAATGTTTGGCATCTTTCTCTCACTGGTCAATTTTTGAGGTCCCAAGTAGCTTTATCTTCATTGAAACAGTGACCAGAAGTCCCTAGTGAAATGATTTGCTGGAAAATGAAATGAGCTCTGTTTCTAGCAAGTTTGACAATAACATTTTCTATCTTCTTGAAAGCATTACGTTGAGCTTCAATGTATAAAAATCTGAATCATGCCATGCCACCCCCGTTGGACACCGTTTGACAATAATTGATTTTTTAAAAATATATTTGTGCTTATATAAAAAATAATTATTTTTTTAATAATTTTAATGTGATGATATAAAAAATAATTTTAAAAAATTATTATGATATAGTTTAAATAAAAAAATATTTTTTAAAATTGCTTTACACTATAATACAGAACAACACGTAGCTTTCTTTTTATTTTTAATTGAATTGCAATTAGCACTCAAACTTGATCTATCTACTTGTCGTTGACAATTTTATTTTGTATGCCTAAGTTAAATACTTGTTATTTTATTTAATGAATGAACTTGTTTTTGTATTATCATTTCAAAAGCTGACGATAAATAAATCTCTCATGAATTTAATTCATTACTTTGAGTTAAGATGATTTACTAAATTTTATGTATAATCATATTGATATTTGTTTTTAGTGATTTTTATGATTTTGATGTGTTGATATCAAAAAATTATTTTAATATATTTTTAAGTGAAAAATACTTTACACTATAATACCAAACAACACATAACTTCCTTTTTATTTCTAATTTACTTACTAACCACTTATCATTGACAATTTTGTTTTGTATGCCTAATTTGAATAGTTGATAATGAACTTGTTTTTTATATTATCATTCAGAATGAAATTCAAGAAAAGACTACAATAAATAAACTTATCATGAATACATCATTAATTTAATTCATCACTTTGAGTTATGATGATCGATTTACTAAACTATATGTATAAAAATTGGTTAAAAATTCCTCTCATCGAGTTACAGTTATATATAGAATCTAAAAAAAAAAAAAGTCCCCATGCGAAATAATCTCTGAGTCAACTTCGAAAGGGGAAAGTATATAGTTTGTTTTTGCTTGATAAGAAAAAAAAAATTGTTTATTTGTGCAAGTCTTGCAGGATTTTAGTTATATAGCATATATAAGGTGTGTTATGTGACCCTGAAATGTCCAAAGTCCCTTTAAAAAGCTTGAAAGAAGGGTTTGATGATTACCACTGAAATGGTTAATTAAGACATGGAGAGAACGCCATATTTGACTAACGGCTAGCTCACCTCTTATGACAGATGAGGATGATCGGACTCACGAAACACATTCTAAATACCCAAAAAAGTTGGCCCTAATTATATGGCTTTCCTTCGAACTGTACCAGCTTGCCAATCTGTACATGTTTTCTGCACAGGATTGCCATGAGAATCATGACTAGGAAAGGGAAGAGCTAGCATTTGTTAAGCTTGAATGAAGAGAAAAATAGTAGACCAGCTGTGGTCGAGGATGAAGGCAGCATTTGGCTGCCATTTCACCGTTAATCATGCAGCAATCTATCCCATGTTACGAAATGACTATATATGACCCTTCAATTTTCAATGAGTTAATTATAATTTGATTCCACTGTTTAATGAAATAATTAGTTTTTTCTGTTAAGAATACCCAATAAAGTTGTTATGTAAAACAAATCGAGAAAACATTACCATAATAAGAAAAATAAAATAGAGTAGATATCAAAATCACCAACTAAAGATATATACTTGATAAAAACTAGAAAACTCAAATTTTTATTTTAAATAGAAAAAAATTATTTATTTTATTCTATAAAAAAGATAAAATTCAACTAATCAGACTCTAAATTTGTTCTCTGTAAGTTACTAGTTTAAATCTTACAAGCCTTAGGACTATTAAAGATTTGCATGATCATTAACTTCATGGTTCATGAGATTAGTCGAGATGCGTGTAAGCTAACTCAGATACTCATGTTAATTAAAAAAAATACACTTACTTATATTTAAAAAATTACAATTTTCATCCTAAATTTTGATGCATGCGTAATAATTTACATTTTTCATTTGACAAGTCTAAAACAAATTGCTAAAAATTATCTAATTATTTTCAAGCTTATTATTATATTTTATTTTATAATTAAAAAGTCCTTGTTGCGTTAAAATAAAGAAAATCCAAGAAATAACATATTTCACCTCCACTTTAAATTTAAATATATATTGTCCATCCAGATCCACAATAAACACCACACAATATTACAATTAAGAAAAAATAATAAAAACTAAATATTAGATCATGTCCTTAGTTATAGGCATCCTGTAAAATAAGTCCTAATAAAAATGAAAACTATAATGATAAAGTTAAACCCTCTTTTAAAACAAAAGTTAGAAGAACCCAGTCTTTTACTATATATATACTCATGTTTCATTGTGATTTTTCACATTGAGATTATTATTTTATTTTTAATAATTTAAGTCTGTAGCATGCTTTTAAAAGTAATATGTCATTTTTTACAAGATATATTTGTTATTACAAGATTGAATGGGAATAGATAAATCTTTTAATCTTTTATTTGTTTAGTTTAATGTCTAAAATACACTCAAAAGTGAAATTTTCTTTTTTTTTTATTTACGTGTGGTGTTCGGGCCAGCTTACGCGCACCACGACTAATCCACACGGTTCACTGAACATCTTGCAAACTCAATGAACAGGTAAAGCACCGCGGGGGTAACAAGCGTCCATGATAAGGTTCAAACCCATGTGCTGAGGAAGGGAATAAGTCCCTCCCACCGCTAGGCTAGAACCTCACTTGCAAAAGTGGAATTTCCTTCATTGTTATTGTAAGGGTTGTATTCGGACACAGTATATTTTTAGCCAAAGAATATATAGTTAAGATTAAAGAGAGTTTCGGTCCTTTTGTTTTATAGTTAATATTGTGTGAGATCAAGGCACTTAGATATTTGCATTAATTAAATTAAAAGAGAGAGAAAAGTTGTTGACATATAAGAGGCACTAATGCTCTTTGAACGATGTATACAACATCTCCTGATGGCCTAATACTACAATCTAAAATGGCATTTGACGCATCTTTCTATCCCTTTCATAGTGGTAAAGGTTGTGTAGCCACCCCATGCATGGTGAAGCTTTGATGATGTTTTTTTCCTTTTTCTTTTTTTATTCTCTCTTCAACCTTGAAAAATAAATATATTGTCCTTGCAAAAAAATCAAAAACGTATTTTATTTGTTAATTTTATTACATTTAATTCTCATTCTTTTAATTGTTTAAAATTGATTTTTTTTATTTTTTTATTTTGTCATTTAAAATTTGATTTTTATATCAAATTTATTATCTTATTTATGATATTTCAAGTTTAACCCTATATGTTTTTATTTTTAATTTTAATTCATAGAATTTTTATCAAGTTTTTTTTTAATTTCATCCTTTTATCCATGATCTTGTTTTATAATTTTTCATATTTGGTCCTTATTCTCTTGATTTTTATTTTTGTTTTGGATTATTTTGTGAATTTATTTTTTCCCTTTAATTCAAAAGTTGATGATAGTATAGATTTAACCCCTAATGTTTTGATTTCTAATTTTTATTAGTAGCACTTTTATCAAAAAAAAAATAATTCAATTTCATCCTTGGATCTATAATCTTTATATATTTTAATTTAGTCTTCATTTTCTTATTTCTTATTTTTTATTTTGGATTTATTTGTTAATTTGATTTTTTTCAAATTTTCCCCTCAATTAAAAATCTAAGGTTGTCCTCTCAATTTTTGTTTTTTTTTCTAATGAGTTCCTTATTAATTTAATTGCTATTTTTTGTCTTTATATTTTTTTTACTTTATCATTCAATATTTGATTTATTGAGATTTGATCACTTTGGTTTTTCCCATTATTTTTAGACATGATCTTGGAGTCAATCTAGGAAAAATATTAGGTCACAAATTGAGTGAATTGACCTGAGATAATTCAAGTTAACCAAATATTTTTATTTTATAAATAAATAAATAAAAGATATCATTTAAAAAAATAATAAAATAAAGGAAAATAATTAACAGGCTTTCACTGGATTTATCTCGAGTTAACTAGGATATGGGTCAATCTGGATTTTTTACCATTAATTTTACATGGAATCAATTCTCCTCCAATTTCTTTTAAAACCCTTCCCAGTCTAATCTCTAGGTTATTTGGATCACAAGTAACCTATCGGGCCGAGCTGATTTTGAAAAAATGATTTTATAGCTGCGGTGCTTTCGATTTAGTTATTTATTAAGATTATGAATTTAAAAAATTAACACATATTATTATTTTATTAATTATATCTTTTAAAGTTGTTGTTTTGAAAAATACACTTTATTATTATTTTTTTTTAATGAAATTATCCTTTTATCTCATGATTTGAGTAGGAGATTTGGCTATTTGGTGCATGCTTTAGACCTATGACAACCTGCAGCAACTCTAGAAAGTAAAGTAAAAGGCTCGGAGGGGCCTTGGTAAGGTGATAAATCCTCCAAAGTAAAAGTGGGAATAATGTTCATTTCATTATGCAAATCAAGTAAACAAGCATTATATCAAAGTTTATACAAAATAGAAAAGGGATCAACAGCCCCAGTTTTGGGAAAATCTCTTAAGACGAACTAAGATGAACCACGACAAACTCACTCTCATTGAATTACTTATTTCTACAATGCATATCAAAAGAAAGATTATAATTTTCAACACTTAATGCTATCTAATTCCACGTAAACCATGGATGTGTTGGGCAAAAGATTCAGCAAATGCAAAAGCGCATACTTTACTAATTGAACGATCGACAAAGTAATTATAAGCGAACTCAATAGCGGGTAAAGTAAAATCCCAATTACCTTGTTTCTTCCCAACAAGACATCTAAGCATGTAATTTAACAATTTTTCTAAAATTAATTTAATATGTGAAGCATCAAATATTTTATGACATGCAATAAAATATTTCATTTTAAAAACATATCCATCATAATTAAAATAGAATATGAGGCAGGGGAATTTCTTCTATATTCTTGGCATAATAATGTCTATTGCATTACTTTATTGATAGTTAAGATTTTTAAGTTTTGAAAAGTTTAAAAAAATCAAAGAAGTAGCTTGATAAATCATGCATAATTTTTAATTTAATTGGTAGATCAAACTAAAATGTTAACAAAACATTTTGAAGGTGCTATTTCATATTGGTTTAAAAATTTCATAATTATTAGAGATCGAAAAGATCTTCAAATAAGGCTTGGAAGTTACCATATGAGATTTATTTACCTTATTTTATTTGGATTATTTTTTCTATTTAGTTTAGGATTTTTCATTTAATTAATATTTTAGTATTTAGGGATATTAATGCTAGATGAATTCTACCACTTCAAGTAAATTTTAAATAGCAATTATTTTCTATAAAGGATTTTATTTTTAATTAGGGATTATTTCCTATAAAAGATTTTAAAACTAATACAAATAGAATGTACGAGGACTATTATTGAGATTTTATAAGACATTAAAGAATTTTCTCTAAATTTCTCAATAATTTAGGTACGAAACCGTAAGGTTTGAGAACTCTAACTTTTATCCATGTTATAAGTCGTGTCAGTTAGTATCAAAACAGGTTGGTCTCTTCGATGGATGAAGATGATAACAACCTAATTCACAATGCATGATTACCTTTCGAGGCATTGTGTAGTTGAGGAAAAACTAAATAGTTGGAAATAAAAATTTGATTATTTGGAGCAAAACAAAATTAATCACTTACCTAATGTAATGGGTAGTTGAAAAGATGACTTGCATGGAGACTTATCTCAAGGTAAACCAAACCCCAAATTTATTTTTTAAGTTGATGATATTCTATTTTATAATAGAAGACTTTTGAAGAAAACTTTTTTTAAAATTATTGACAAAGTTAAAAGTTTATTTTTATTTCAACAAGATTCCTTAATGTCATTCATAAAAAAAAATTATGGAGCAAGAAAACAATGGTTTAAATTTCTAAATTTTAGAGCTCTTGGTATGTTTTTAATTTCATCTTAGTAAAATTTAAGATAATCATTATTTTAAATAGAAAGTATAAAATGAATCTTTGAATTAAATTTTGAAGTTATATTAGTCTTATCATGTAATATGAACTACATCCATAAATAAAACACTATATCATCGTAAATTCGATTTTTATAGTCTTCGGAATAAAAACGTATTTTACCCACAGTTATAATAGTCCCATTAATACATGCTACTCCGAAAAGGACTTGGATGCTTCTCAACTTTCAAATCCAACCTCTCTCCAATAATCTTGAAAACCACATTCACTGGTAATTCCTCCATCAATCACCAGCTTTCAAGATCGATTGTCACTCTTACTACATGCACGGACAATGCCAGCACGTCTTCGTTCATCATCGCTCATAAGAGTAGATAAACATGCCAGTCAACTTCCTGCAGATCATCTTCATAACAATTCTCATTTCCTGAGAACTATAGAGGATCCATAACTTGGTTCTCGCGTTTGTATCTGTCATTATCCTCGTATTTCTACTCTAAAATTAAGGTGCGATTTAAACAATCAGATGTAAACAGATAAAGGCTTGTTATTTTCTTTATATCACCCCAAAAACCATTGATAAGTCTCCTGCGAGAGAAAAGGAGCCTGGTGTAACTGACGACTATAGCTAGGAAGATACCTCTTTCAGCTTTTGTTTCGTAACATCCCACCGACTCGCAATTTCTCATTCAGAATTATACCAACCCTTGCTGACTTCATTCTAATATTCAAAACCATGACTAACTTAACTATATTAGATTTTACTCTTGTTTAATTTAGCAGGTCATCAATTACCTGCCTGTTCAAGCTCTAAAAACTGTTCATTTCCCAATCAGTTCACATTTACTAAAACATATTGGAAATAAAGAAAACCAAATATGCAAACAAGTAGATGAGGTTCTTAGCAGATATTTCACCAGTCCATCAAAAAAGCGCAACTTATTTACACTAAGACCTCCAAAGCAGCAGTTCATCATCACCGATCCATCATCCAAACTACACATTTAAGTAAACTGCACATTTCAAAATGTAGTATTAAGCTGACAGAGAACAGTAATACCAAGCATTTTTCAAAGAAATGTTCATGCAACCAACAAGACGCATGGAACATCTCATCTATCCTTTCAAGAAGCTGCTTCCATATCTGCAAGACACAGAAGATTGCTAGAATTTAGCCTTAAAGCAAGCAAAGGAATACTGAAATCAACTTTCTTATAAATACATCATGTTCTTATATTTTTGTCCATTAGATATGAGGGTATGTAATCTTGAATAGACAAAGAAAGTAGTATTCAGAACTTTGATTCTATTAAACTCATGGAATTGCAATTTTAACCTCCTAGAAGGTTTCCATAATTGATTCATGCAGCAGTATCAGAATCCTCCAGTTGGTCTCGTGATAATGACATAACCCATTACAGCCCAACAAGGGAATCAATAAAACCATGGAACTTTGAAGTGCTTCCCAGCATAACTGGTAGTCTGGAAGCGGTAGCACATAAAGAACTTGAGAAAGGATGTTGTAGTTAAGACATTGAGAAGAATAGTCATTGAAGCATATGCATATATCATGATGGAACACTATACAACCACACAAGAAATGAATCTAATGTTAGCATCAAATGCTAACTTAGAACAAGTTGATTTACTGTTTTTTCAGGAGTTTAAATGAGTTTGGATGCTACATTTTGCTGACAGCCACTTTGATGTTTGTGAGCAAGCTCGTATGTATTTAAACCCAGCAAGTAAGGCCTCGAAAAATGATTTATATTATTTTCTAACATTAAACTACAAGGAAAAATAGTTCCCAACCAAATAAGCCCATAGAATCTCTCTTGATATTTACCAGCAGTCTCTTTGGGCCACCACAGCTATCTTCCTCTGCAATCATTTGCCTCTCTTGTTCGCTATTCATTTATGTGGTCCGTTAGAGATGGTGGTAAAAAGAAACAAGCTAAAGAAACTAACAGGGACAAAAAAAGAAAAACAAGCCAACAATCATAAAGATGACTATAAACACATGATTTGATAATTCTAGCACACAACCATATTAGGTTCTAAGGCAGAATTATATATTAAATGACAATTATTCCACATAGACAAACTCTCTATGCGGTCTAGAGAATAATAAATGCTCTGAAACAAACACAAATCTCTCTTTTAAACTTAATATATGATAAACACACCCATGAAAGGAAATATTAGATGAGCAAACTCTCTTAGATGGCAACTTTTTCCTAGGAATGCTAACTACATTGACCATTTCCGATAGTGTCCTCACTTAGAAAAGAAAACTGCTATTGGTGATAGTAATAGGATTAGATCCTTCCAGTACAAGCTAAAATCAACAACACGTATAGAATATGCACATTCAGGTCCTGGTATGCCAAAGGTACCCTTTGGCTTTAGCTACATTGTCACTCAGATTTGAAATTACCATCAATGCTTCACCATCACTTAATAGAAAACCACCGAGTTGCATAAACAAGCTGAACCCACCCACCCCCAAGCACCCCTCCTAAGCTAAACATGAAAGATGCACCCCTGTCATGTGTATCACAACCAAAATTCAATTTCAATGAGAAGCACTATATCAAGCCTTGAATGCTACTAACTTTTCCATCTATGTTAAAAATGAAAGACAGAACGTCTTAATCCATGGAATTAGCAAATGTTTTTCATTTTCATCCAATGCCTGGTCAAGTTTCTTATGTCTTCCAAGTGAATATTATTGACACAAGCTAATATGACGAGATATAAGTTCAAAGACCAATATTCTTCTAGCTAATCGCCCTCAATCAACCCAAAAAGAGAATGCATCGACAGGGATACATGCCACAAGTACCAAGTTTTCATTTTGAGAATGTAGTTGGAATTTGTCAGTGTTGCAAATTGAAGAAGAAAAAATCACATATACAACAGTTCTCAAACACTAGCAGTATTTATCACCATTAAAGAGAACATGCAAGTTGATTAAAACTAAAAGGCAGACTGGTGACGTTGAATTCCAAGAAGTTTATTAAGTAAATTTAAAGGTCAAAAAGTTTGATGGTATTTGAACAAGAACCCTAAAGTTGCATCATTGAACTAAGCAACTAAGACTTGAAACATGGAATGTTCCCTAAGTTGACACTTTATGAATTTATTTGGTGAATAGACCGAAGGCCTGGAATAGCACAAGGGAAAAGGTGTTTGAAATTAGGATAACTCTACAGCAATGAAAGAGCCAGAGCAAAAGAAAAGGGGACATATGAAACATACCTTCAACACAACACCACTCATTAAAATAACAAATAGGCCCCTACTGAGTTGCGTGAAAAATAAAACATACTGAACCTTACCTCAATGGAAATGACAAAGATGCAGAAGCAATTGTATTTACTCAAAGCGCACTAAATTAAAAAAGACATGGAATCTAAGGTTGTCTTCTTCTTTATTAGTTCTCATCAAAATAAAACAGCCAAATTGGCAGAAACGGAAGTTCACAGCATTGACAAGTAGACAATTGTACATGGTGCAAGTAGTGTGATGTTGTAAGCAAACATCAAAATTCTATGAAAGAGTTACTAAACTGTTCATAGTTTGATATTATTCCTTAATCATCTCTTGAAACAATAAATGCAGAAACATAACGTTCATCAAGTTGATTCTTTCTTGAAGTTTGAAAAGAAATCTCCCAAGTTCATTGTTAAATATAAAAAATCCTCTAAAAACACGTTACATGTAGTTTCTTTTAGTGCACGATCCTCTATATAAATTGCCACGATAGATGTTGCTGAATCAAACTGTTATGGAATGGTAATAAGGTATGGGTTGACACAAAGGAAAAGTATTAATATCCAAGAAAGACCCCGAAAAAACTGATAGTAACAACAAAAAAGTCTTTCACACCAATATCATTTATCACTGATCAGAAGCCATCCCTAGCATGGTGCTAAACACCCAAATCAAAATCATTACCAATAAGAGGAAAAAAAGCTCCGACCTAATAGTTATCCAGTGGCCATATTTAAAGGACGTTTCACTATTCAATGCACTCTCATAGTTATCTGCACTATCAATCTTGCATGAGATTGCCTTTATAATCATAAAGATGACGATTTGGAGCTAAAATGGAAACAAGCTTTGACTGAATAATCACATACAATGATCTAAACCTAAACGGAAAGAAACTAAACTGAAGAAACTAATGGCATAAACTCAAGATATATTTCTTCTGCTAACAATCATAAAGGTGATCATACTGATAAACCATGTAATTACCAACTCAAAGCACCATTCGGCTTAAAACACTAGAATTAACCAATGATCGCAACTAATGAAAAGACCATTAGCCTTAATGACATTAATCAATCCAAGAGAATCATAAGCCAATTAAGCATAACAAAACAACAAACAAACTCAAACCTGATTGTTTACCATCCATGTCGTGCTCTTCCTGCTCCTCCTCCATCACCGTACACAACTTCGCCCCACCGTCCCTCTCTGACTCCTCACCAGCGCCACCATCTTTCTCATCAGGAAACCTCACAACAATAACAGGGCAAACGCAATGATGAACACAATAATCACTAACACTCCCTAACCTCCCTTTACTACTCTTCCTTGAAGCACCAAACCCTCTACTCCCCATTACCACAGCACTCAACCCCAACCTCTCAACCTCCAAACAAAGCCTTTCTTTCATATCATGATCCTTCACAATATGAATTTTAAAGGGTATGTTTGCATCAACAAGAGGTTGTGCTATATCATTAGCTTTGGTGCTTGTAAACAGATTAAAATCCTCTTCAATCTTTTGCTGATTCTCTTCATTTTGATCATCTAGATTGTAATTCTCTTTAATTGGCAACGAACCCCAATCAGCACCATAAAGAACATTTGTGGGGCTAACATGGACTAAGATCACTGCATCACCAGCACGTAAGTAGTTTTGAACAGCCCATTTGACAGCAAAAGCACTTTCATCACTGAGATCAACAGCAATTCCTATTCTTCTTTGAGCACAAGTTGTTGGAGTGGTGACATGTAAACGTGGGGAAGGGGGTTGGACTTGCACCACCACGGCTGATTCTGTTGGGGGGTTTTTCTTAGGTGATGGTGAAGATGCCATAGCTGCTGCTAAACAGGAAAAACAAGACACTAAAGCGAATAAACAAGTGATCTGGCTTCTGGGCTTCTGTTTTTGTGGAGTTTGAGAAGGGAATATTTGGTAGAAGAAGCAAACTGTGATGGAAAGATTGGTACTTTGGCTGTTTTTGGAGATGGAGAGAAGAAAGAGGAAAGGAAAGTTCTTTGAGTTTGGATGAGAAGGACAAGAGAGGTGTTGGGATGACAAGGGCAGAGGTGGCTCTACTTTGATTCGAAAGAAGTAAAGAGGTTTTGATCCACAGTATATATTTTGGATGCTTCTAGATTAAATTTGGATAAATATATTTTTTTGATCTTATAAATTTATTAATGTTTCATTAATGTTCATATGGCTTAATTTTTCTTAATATTATTTTTATAATCTTTAAAATGGATCTTAATATTTCTCTCACACTCATTCTCTCTAAATCTCAACATTTTTCAATTTCTTCAAACGAAAAACTCTCTTTTCCTCTCTCTCTCTCTCTCTCAAGAAACAACAATTTTGTTTTAGCCATTCAAATTCTCTGTATGAAGTTTGATTTTTCATGTGGTCATAGCGAATTTCAAATTAGCTCAAAGGGAGAGTGTTCATGACACTCACATTCTCTGTAAGAACCCATCTCTCCCTCTCTCGCTATAATTATACAATTTGTTCTCAAAGGTGTCTTTAACATCTTGTGATTTTGTGGTTTGTTTTGATCATATTTTAGTGATTTGCATGTAAACTTTGTCTCGTTCCCCTCTTCGATTTCTTGAATTTTTTAAGGGAGTGGAGAATTTTCAAAGTTGATGATTTTTCGATCTTTAGTGATCATAGCGAATTTCAGATTCGCTCAAAGAGAGAGTGTTCATGACACTCAAATTCTCGGTATATACCCATCTCTCCCTCCCTCGGTATAATTGTACAATCTGTTCTCAAAGGAAGAGTGTCTTTAACATCTTGTGATTTTATGATTTGTTTTGATCATATTGCAGTGATTTGCGTGTAAACTTCGTCCTTTCCTGTTTGATTTCTTGAATTTATTAAGGAAGTGGAGAATTTTCAAAGTTGATGTTTTTTGGGTCATTTACATTTCAAGGTGCTTATATTCTTTCAATTAATTCTTACTTTAAAAGAATTAGGATTATAAGAACAAGAAACCCTTTAATTGGTTAGATTTTAGTTTCACTTTCTATTTAATGGGGCTTACATTTTTTTTAATCGGTTTCTCATTATCTCGCAAAAAAAATAGTTGTTTTTTTCTAAAATTTGAATTTCTGTTTATGTTTGTGTTGTTAACCTCTGTGTCCATAGCAGATGAATTCTCTAAGTATCGTATGTTTGAGCTTTCTGCTGCAAGATTATGTTACCTATTTGGTATCAACAAAATTGTTTGCTTGCTAATTATGTCAAATGGGAGTAGGAAATTGAAATGATAAAAAACTTAACCTTTCCAAATTTTATTTATTTTAAGTTGAAAATGATTACTCGCATTGCGTATCTTTCAATAGATAATGATCTTAAAAAATGGAACTCAATGAAACATGTTTTCTTTCTTCCCTATCATTTTCATGGTTTGTTTCCCATCTAGCTGAGGTGGTTTTTGGTGTAATGAATAATAGATGTTCACTGTACACTTAAAATGGTGGTGCAGCATATATGTATGTATGAAACTTTTGTTTTTGCAAATCATGAATCCTGGATTTGCTCATGTTATAGTATCTACTCTCAGTTTGCTACGTGGGAAACGCGGTTTTTTGCTATTCAGTTCATAATAGTCTAGTTGTGTCTGCTTTAGAGCAAATTATGTAACTCGGATAATATAGGCAACGGTTGCTCTTGCAAATTATGATTCGTTGATCAGTATATGTTAATTCTTCAACAATCCACTTCAAGGTTGCTTGTTGGGTATATCATATTTCTTATAGCATTCAATCCACAAAGTGTATCACGGATGAGTAAGCTTCGCCACATTTTTTCCTGTCTCTTGGTTAAGGTGCTAACAGGCAGTTCAAAAGTTTCACCAAAGAAAGCAGAACTAATTAAAATGTCAAATTCATGATGTTACTTGCCAAACAAAAGTCTTTTATCACTATTCAGATAGCGTTTCAGTTGTATCAGGAACCTTCCCTTGTATGGTTGATTACTTAGGGAGAAAAGTAGATCCCAAAAAGTTAAGTTGCAGTGTCGGCATGGACTATTCCTCTTCTATATTCTGTAATAGTATAGAATTGTAATATCTTTTATATTTGCAAACCAGCAGTTTCTAATTTTCTCGATGGGATTTTTTTCCCTTTTAGTGAATTATTCTTGAATTACTTTTGTTATAATTTTCTTGCCAAGTTTACACAGTGCTTCAGGATGTCAGCGTTTTCATTGTTGGCAAAGATGAGTATGATGAACTTACTGTAAGTTAAATCATTATCTTTTTTCTATATTTGTTTATGCAAGGATGCTAGTTTCTGCTTGATACTGAGATCATTTTGAGGTTGAATGCTTTCCGGCTTGTGAGGCTCTTGGCTACATCTTTTAGTTTAAGATGCGCTATCTGAGTGTCAGTTTCTTCTTGTTGAAGTAAACTCAATCCACCAGAAGGTCAAGGAAGGCAGCCATCAGCTGTCACCGCCCAGCCCCCAACCGACCAGCCGCCAGCCACCGACCGTCGGCCGCTTTCACACCGTCGGTCACAAACCGCCTTCACACTTGAAAGTTGAATTTTCTTGTTTTGATTTCGTGTATAAATAGATAGCTAAGTTTATACAATTCTGTGTGGAGAGATTGAGAGAAACACTAGAGAGAAAGAGAGAAAAAGAGAGAGGTTGTTGTAAGCTTTTGTTTATGTAATTGTAAGCTTTGTTCTTGAAATAAAAGAGTGTGTTTTATCCCATCTGAGTGTTTCAAAGCCACCACAAGTGGTTTCTCCCACCAACAATTGGTATCAGAGCCCTGTTCGTCAGAAAACAGAGGTATTTTTGGGAAATATCTGAATTTTCAAAGTTGTCAAAAACAAGTTTTGATCATTCCAAAGTGTAGAGCTCATCCATACGAACTCAACCGTGCAAAAATCCATTTCTGATTATCACACAAGAATTATGGTGATAGTCAATCAGATGCTCGAATTACAGAGAAAATTTTGAGATCCCTAGATCCAAAATTTGATTTTGTTGTTGTTGCTATTGAAGAATCCAAAGAAGTGGACAAGTTAACAGTGGATGAACTTATGAGTTCTTTGCAAGCTCATGAGCAGAAGATTGTAAAAAGAAATGGAGATAAGGCAATTGAGCATGCCTTACAAGCAAAATTGTCTCTCAAAGACAAATATGAGCAAGGGAAGACTTCAACAAGTGGATACACCACTCGAGGAAGAAGTCAACAAACACGAGGAGGATTTCAGCAATTTCAAGGCAGAGGTTCTTGGAATACAGGTTTTAGAGGAAGAAGTGGTAGAAACACCACTAGAGGAGGTCAAGGACAACAAGCATTCACTCCTAGAGGAAGAGGAGGTGGTTACAATAACCATGACAAGAGGAATATTCAGTGTTATAATTGCAATCAATTTGGTCACTATAGCACTGAATGTCAAAAGAAACCTCCACTGATATGTGAGCAAGTCAACTATGCAGAAGAGAATATCAATAACAGAGGAGCAGCTGCATTATTTGTCCAACAAGGACTTGACAAGAATCAAGAGAATATTTGGTATCTTGATTCTGAAGCTAGCAATCACATGTGTGGCCAACGAGATTTATTTGGTGATCTAGATGAGACCATACAAGGTTTTGTCACCTTTGGAGATACGTCAAAAGTTCCATTCAAAGGTAAAGGCAACATCCCAATCAAGTTGAAGAATGGCGATCATAGCTACATCGCCGATGTCTACTATGTCCCAGCCATAAAGCAGAACTTGGTGAGCATAGGTCAACTTTTGGAGAGAGGCTATACACTTTACATGAAGAATTGTCATCTGACAATTACAGACTACAATGAGAGATTAATTGCCTATGTGAAAATGTCCAAGAATAGGATGTTTCTTTTAAACATCCAATATGATGCAGCAAAGTGTTTGAGTGTCATCACCAACAATGAAGAATGGCTTTGGCACCTGAGACTTGGACATCTGAATTTCATAAGTCTGAAGATGCTAACAAGCAAAAAGATGGTCAAAGGTATGCCTCACATTGATCATCCAGAAGAAGTCTGTGAAAGTTGTGTCTTCAGCAAACATCACAGATCCAGTTTTGCCAAAGAAGTCAATTGGAAAGCAAAGAAGCCACTGGAGTTAGTGCACACAGATGTGTGTGGTCCTATAAAGCCTATGTCAACTGGACAGAATAGGTACTTCCTCACTTTCATTGATGATTTTAGCAGAAAGACATGGGTATATTTTTTGAAGAGGAAATCAGAAGTGTTCGATTGTTTTAAAGATTTTAAAGCAATTGTTGAGAAGCAAAGTGGCTACAAGATCAGAACCGTAAGATCTGATCAAGGTGGAGAATATACAGCAAATGACTTTGAAGCCTTTTGTACACAACAAGGCATCAGACATCAGACAACACCGGCTTATACACCACAGCTTAATGGTGTAGCTGAGAGGAAGAATCGAACAATTCTTGATATGGCAAGAAGTCTACTCAAAGCAAAGAAGCTGCCCAAGCAATACTGGGCTGAAGCTGTATCATGTGCAGTATATTTGTTGAACCGCTGCCCAACCAGAAGTTTGCAAGTTGTCACTCCACAAGAAGCATGGAGTGGTCACAAACCAAGTGTTACTCACCTTCGAGTCTTTGGTTGTGTGGCATATGCAAAGATCCCAGATGCAAGAAGGACTAAACTCGATGATAAAAGTGAGAAATGCATCTTTGTCGGATATGGTGAGAGAAGAATGGGATACAAGCTGTATAATCCCATCACCAAGAAGGTAATTATGAGTAGAGATGTTATCTTTGAAGAAGATAAAACTTGGCAATGGAATGATGACCAAGAAGCAGTTAAATGGATCAGCACTGATTTGATCCTTGAAGATGAAGAAGTACCAACAGTACTTGCAGAAGGTCCAATAGTACCAGAAGATGAGCCACAAAGTCCGGTACACAGATTTCCTGTATTCAACAGGAGAAACACGCCAGAATCATCATCAATACCATCATTACCAGAACCATCATCAGCATCCTCATCAGAAGGACCAAGAAGGATGAGAAATCTAGAAGAGCTGTATGACGCCACTCAAGTAATGGAAGATACAACTCTATTTTGTTTTTTTGCAGATAGTGACCCACTTAGCTTCAATGAAGCTATCACAGAAGAGAAGTGGATAAAAGCAATGGATGAAGAAATACATGCCATTGAGAAGAATGATACCTGGAAGCTGACTTATCTACCAGAAAACAAGAAAGCAATAGGTGTCAAATGGGTCTATAAGACAAAGAAGAATGCAAAAGGAGAAGTGCAAAGATACAAAGCAAGATTAGTGGCGAAAGGCTACAAACAGAGAGAAGGCATTGACTATGGAGAAGTGTTTGCTCCAGTAGCCCGGTTAGAGACAATCAGACTGATGATCTCATTAGCAGCACAACATAGATGGAAGATCTATCAACTTGATGTGAAGTCAGCATTTCTGAATGGCTTCCTAGAAGAAGAGATTTATGTTGAACAACCACTTGGATACATTGATGCTGAAAATGAAGGCAAAGTATACAAGTTGAAGAAAGCCCTCTACGGTTTGAAGCAAGCTCCGCGTGCTTGGAATACCAGAATTGACAGGTATTTTCAAGATAATGGATTTGAAAAATGTCCATATGAACACGCAATTTATGTGAAGAAAGAAGCAGATGGCAGCATATTATTTGTGTGCCTATATGTTGATGACTTGATATTCACCGGCAACAATCCTACCATGTTCGAAGACTTCAAGAAAAGCATGGTACAAGAGTTTGAGATGACAGACATTGGTCTGATGGCACATTTTCTTGGCTTGGAAGTGGTGCAGAAAGAAGAAGGGATTTTTGTATCCCAAAGAAGTTATGCCAAAGATATTCTTGAAAGGTTCAAGATGGAAAGTTGCAATCCGGTATCAACTCCAGTTGAGAATGGAGTGGAATTGAGGAAAAGTAAAGTTGGAAATGTTGATCCAACTTACTTCAAAAGCTTAGTAGGAAGCTTAAGGTACTTGACATGTACCAGACCAGATATACTCTACGGAGTCGGACTGATCAGCAGATATATGGAGAAGCCAGACCAGTCTCATTTGAATGCAGCCAAGAGAATTCTTCGCTACATCAAAGGCACAATAAATGAAGGTATGTTTTATACCTCAAGTACAAATTTCAATCTTACTGGCTACTCGGATAGTGATTGGGGTAGAGATCTGGATGAAAGAAAAAGTACAACAGGGTTTGTATTTTTCGTGGGAGATACATCTTTCACATGGTCATCCAAGAAGCAATCAATTGTCACGTTATCAAGCTGTGAAGCTGAGTATGTTGCTGCCAACTCAGCTGTATGCCATTTAATATGGTTAAGGAATTTGCTGAAGTTTTTGGGATTTCCTCAAGAAAATCCTACAGAGATTTATATCGATAATCGATCAGCGATTGCATTGGCAAAGAACCCGGTGTATCATGAAAGAAGTAAACATATTGATACACGTCATCATTTTATCCGAGAGCATGTAAAGAACAAAGAAGTCGAGCTGATATCCTGCAAGACAGATGATCAAGTTGCAGATATTTTTACCAAGCCATTGAAGAGAGACGTATTTATCAGATTGAAATTCATGCTTGGAATAACATCCCTCGATTGAGTTTAAAGGGGAGATTTGTTGAAGTAAACTCAATCCACCAGAAGGTCAAGGAAGGCAGCCACCAGCTGTCACCGCCCAGCCACCAACTGACCAGCCGCCAGCCGCCAGCCACCGACCGTCGGCCGCTTTCACACCGTCGGTCACAAACCGCCTTCACACTTGAAAGTTGAATTTTCTTGTTTTGATTTCGTGTATAAATAGATAGCTAAGTTTATACAATTCTGTGTGGAGAGATTGAGAGAAACACTAGAGAGAAAGAGAGAAAAAGAGAGAGGTTGTTGTAAGCTTTTGTTTATGTAATTGTAAGCTTTGTTCTTGAAATAAAAGAGTGTGTTTTATCCCATCTAAGTGTTTCAAAACCACCACAAGTGGTTTCTCCCACCAACACTTCTTTGTTGACATAAAATTTCTGACATGCTCTGATATCTACTTAGCCTGTCATCAATCACATCCTACCATAACCTACCATTAGTAATATTTTTTTTTTTGGCGAATCAGTAAAATGAAATGATTGGTTCCATTCTTGCACTGAAAAATAATTAAAATGATATAAATGAAACCTTGGTTTCCGCTGTTGACGGTGGGATCTCTTTTGGCTGTGGATGTCATCTATGATGTAAGTGGTTGATGAAATAGCAATTGATAGGCTTTCTTTGTTGCGATGCTTTCGTTTCAATTAGCAGCGCAAATGCCATATTGCCATGTCATCTTGCTGCCCAATATAAGTAAAGTTTTTATTGTATATCAGGGGTTACAGATGTTTTTTCCTTCTTGCAACAAGCAACTGATTTAGGGATTGCTGGAAATTTGTAATATCACATTCTTGATATTTAGTAACTCATGCTACTAGTGGAAGTTTCTCGAGGCCAAATGTCTAGTGAGATTAGGGTAAGAAGATGATTTCACATGGTAAGAAGACAAATCCGTATATGCTTGTTACTGAAGCACTTGTACCCGGGTATTATTCATCCTATGTTCTTATTAACATTATTACAGACCCTATTGATCTCCATCTTGAAACTACTCTTTGGCGTTTCTTTTAATGTAGTGACTTGTTTTCTCTTTAATGCTCGCAAGAGTAATGCTTGCAGAGGCTGCAGAGCTGTCTACATATTCCTAATGATGCATCCAGTTCCTGTGCACCAAGTACCCCTTCTTCTGAAGGTTCCATGGACCGTTTGGGTGTTGTCGAAATAGAATCAGCTCAACCTATTTAAAATATACATTTGAATTGCTTGTTTCTTAGATTTGTGGTCCGTACGATTCCTTATCTTTTCCATCTACATATTGCATGTAATTAGGTCGTTAGTTTTTGAAACATGAAGGCTCCCTGCTTGCATTATTATACAGCACTGCGACTAAACTCTCGGAAGCTGTGAAGGCCTTATGGGATTCTGCCTTTCACAGAGAAGAACTGTGTGGTTATCTTAGCAGTGGAAGGACCCAGTGGTTCGCAAGGAAAGGATCCATCCATCAACACATTTTAGGTAGACCTTTGGTTCCTTTGTGAATTCCATGATGTTTCTCTCATCATTTCCCAACATCATTGTCTTTTTATGCTTATGATACTTTGATTTTTATTTTTTTTCCCAGCGGTGGTGGTTTTATATCATTGGAGAATTTGTTGTTCATCGAGAGGAATTTAGAAGTACCTTGTTTTGCAACCGTAGTCAATGCTCTGTTGCTTTCTCCGTAGTCTTTCTAGAAGTTTTTTTTTAGCTGACATGGAACCTTGGACCATTATATTACATTTTGATTTTATTGAACTCAACTGTATTTAAGATTAGCTTATTAAGGTTGCTCTGTCTCAAGGAATATGTGGCTATACTTGTAGAAATTCAACGGTCTGAGTCATGAATATGTAGATTTCATGATGAACCTTTCCACTCCAACAATCTGTAAGTTCTTCATGGGGGTGTAAGAGAAAACTTTTCCCATAAGAATCTCTTGGTCTTCATTCATAGTGTCAGTTAGTGGTTCAAAACTTATTCATCTTTTGTCTACATGTATATTGATAGGTCTTTGGCAATGAGACAAAATTCAGAACCTTGGAAAAGGTTAATGGGCAGAAGGTAATTGTTTCTTGGTGTTTTATTTCCACACATTTTGCTTCCATCATGGAATTTATCTTATTTGAGTATCTTCACCTAATCACGCTAATTATGCTGATGAAGTTTCTGTAAAGATTCTAATTTGACCAGGGCAGTGGAGACATATATGTGGATTGTGTAATTACACAAAGTGCAAATGTTGCTGTAGGCTCTGAATATGGGTGGCAAAACTTATACCTATAAAGAAGCTAGTTGATGCTCATGACCAAGGTATGCTCTCTTGTTCCATCAAATCTTTTCAATGTTGAAAGTGACAAAATTATTTTGAAATGCTAACTTCAGTATGAATTATTTTATAATATTTGAAGTAGTTAGTTGATGGTTATATTGTAGTTGTGCCCTTCCATCCCAAATAGAAATCTAAGTCCTTTCTTCTTTGGTGATTTGAAATGTACAGAAAGATTGCATTTTCTTAGCTCTTATACTTTCAGTGTTGTAGGCTGCTGTTAGTTTCAATATTCTTGCAATCATAAGGTTATGACAATTGCATTGAATGAGCTATTTTTTTATACGAATGTCCAGCCCACAACCCTCTTTGGTTTCAAATAGTTGGTCTTGGTTGACTTGATTTCCATGTATTCAGAATCTGTTTGAAATGTGTTCTTTGTAAAAAATGTAGTAGCAGGATCTTCGTTTAGCTTTTAGTTTCTGCAACTCCACTGTTTATCTTTGAACTAAAATGTTTTCTTAGATTTCCCACTCACCCACCGTTTGCGATGGAGTTATGGAAACTAATTGTGGAACTTGAATACTGCTGCTACTGTTAGCTATAGAGAGTGTAACAAACGGGTTGTGTGTATATATATATATATATATATTTTACTTCTTTGCTAACTGCGCATCTCAATTCTTCATGCTCCCTTTGTTACAGCTTTACTGGAGCAGTGTTCTCTAATCTTTGTTTTGCTTGTCTCTGTTTATATTTAGGAAAGTATAAGCAATTTGTTGATGATTTTTGTGTTTATTGGACTTGAAAACTCTTTCTACACTGCACTACTTTCAATTACATGCTAGGTTAATTTGGGTTTTCAAATCAAGATGTCACGAGTCCTTTTTTTTTTCTTTTTTCTTTTTTCATTTTGATTGTAATAAGATATAAATTTAATTGTTTTGAAACATCAAAAGAATTTCCATCCAATATTTTAAAAAATAAAAAATACTCTTAAAATAATTACGAAACCCCCTTAGATTAGAAACTAAATAATCAAAATAATAAAATAAAGATTAAATAAATAATGCCTTAGTTCTTTAAATATTTCAAGGTGAGCAAAAATTAGAAGAAGAATTAAACGATTTCTTTTCATATTTTTTTTTAAAGCTTAGTTTGCAGAATCCCCATTTAATTTGAATGAAAATGATCAAAATAAAAAATTATGATATTACTAGGTTAAAGGGTGAGCTTGTCATATTTGTCACAAGTAGCAAATGGTCGTAGAAATATTTTATACTCAAAATTAAAGGTATGAAAAATATAGGAACATCTCGTGAACTCGTATGCTTATGAGATGAAAAGAATCTTTATCTCAAATAAAAAATATAAAATTAGCTTATAAAATAACTTGAGTAACAATTATAATAAATTTAAATTAAAATTAAAGCGTTATAGTCCAATCCTAACTATGTTGATTGCACTTTTCCTCAAGTTAGATGAAAAAACTTTTAACATAAAAAATAAATGCGCAAGTTTCTATAATATGTTTTTTGACATAAAAAAAATATAATTACAAACATAAAACCCTATGCATTCATGTAACAAAATAAATTAAGAATAATATGTAATAATAAATAAATAAATAAAAACATTGACAATAACTAGAAATTAAAATGAAAAATTGAGATATAGATGTGTACAAGAACGGAGCCGGGAATTTGTTTTACCTTAGGCTATTAAATAAATATACATATTTTTTTAAGATAAATTACTAACTCGTGTAAATGAATTTTTAAAGTTAACAGTAAAGTTTTAATTTAAATACACTACCTAAAATATTAAAAAATAAATTTGAAAGTATATAAAATTAAAGTGAAAGTAAAAATAAATTCACTATTAAAGTTACATCCTTCAAATTGAATGCCAGATAAATTGTGAGCGAAGCAAGCCACATCATCAAAATCATCTCAAGTAGAATCTTGATCGAAAGGTAAATTAATCAATTAATTGGTTATTATCATCATGAATTCATGTTTTATAGGTTTAATTATTAAAATAAAGAATTAAATGGTTAATACCTTGAATCTTAAGATTTTTGAAGGTAGTATAAAAATGAAAAAGAAAGTAATAAGACATAAAATTAAGGTTAATTTGGGTTTTCAAATCAAGATGTCACAAGTCCTTTTCTTTTTTTTTTTTTTTCATTTTGATTGTTATAAGATACAAATTTAATTGTTTTGAAACATCAAAAGAACTTGCATTAACTATTTTAAGAAATAAAAGCCATTGTTATTTGTTTTGTTTTCTATAACTCCAACCATAAAAAATACTCTTAAAATAATTATGAAACCCCTTAAATTAGAAACTAAATAATCAAAATAATAAAATAAAGATTAAATAAATAATGACCCAATTCTTTAAATATTTCAAGGTGAGCGAAAATTAGTTGAAGAATTAAATGTTTGTGCTCTATACCTTTCAAAGTTGAAGGTTGACAAGATTCACAATTCATAATATGCTTTATGAGTGCATGGGAAAAAAATATTTTCTATTATTTGTTTTTATATTTTTTTAAAGCATAGTTTGTAAAACTTAAGGTAATTTATGAAGTTTGCTATATCTAACAATATAACTAAATCACATCTCGAATCTACAAATAAAAAATAAATCATTTAATATTAATTAAATTTGTAATATAATAAACTAAATTATCTTTAGAAGTTGATATTCATTCCATCCAAACAAAACTAGATTTATATACCTTTTCCCTAACTATTTTTTTAGAAAAAAAGTTAGAATCATCATTTAATTTGAATTAAAATTATCAAAATAAAAAATTACATTTTCGATACCTTAAGTCTTAAAATTACTAAAGGTAGTATAAAAATAAAAAAGAAAGTAAAAAATATTCTTTAACGTGTTAGTGAGTTTGTTTGTTATATCCCATATTTTGTTAAAGAAGATTTCAAAAAAATTTAGATGAAATGCAAAATAATATAGTTACTCGTAAAGAGTTAAAGATATTTTCTCCCTTCTATATTTTTCATTGGCTTTTCTTAAAATATTACTTCAAACTTGATCTATGATGTCCATGCTTTATATTTAAAGTCTATTGTTCTAATTAAAATATTATTTTGTTTAAACATTATATTTATAGGTATAACAAATATATTGGAATATAAACTCGAAATTTTAAATTTTCATTGACTAATAACTGCAATCACTAAAAAAATTAAATATAATGTTGGTTTCAGTTTCATCATCATAACCCCATCTCCAGTCATCAAAATATTTTTAGAAATTTTTAAGTAGTTTTTTTTTTTAGATTTAAATCTTAGTTTTAGCCTTGAATATTAATAATGCTCCTTGTCAGAGTTGTTGTTAGAAAAATCAAATAGCAGCTAGGTTAAAGGGTGAGCTTGTCATGTTTGTCACAAGTAGCAAATGATGGTAGAAATATTTTATGCTCAAAATTAAAGGTATGAAAAATACAAGGACATCTTGTAAACTCGTATGCTTATGCGATGAAGAGAATCTTTAGCTCCAATAAAGAATATAAAATTAGCTTATGAAAGAATTTGAGTAACAATTATAATAAACTTAAACTAACATTAAAGCTCGTTATAGCCCAATCCTAACTATGTTGATTGCACTTTACCTCGAGTGAGATGAAAAAAATTTCAAAATAAAAAAATAAATGCACAAGCTTCTATAACATATTTTTTGACATAGAAAAAAAATATAATTGCAAACATAAAACCCTATGCATACATATAACTAAATAAATTAAGAATAATATCTAATGAATGCAAAAAAAATAAAAAGACATTGACAATAACTAGAAACTAAAATGAAAAATTGAGATATAGATGTGTACAAGGACGAAGCTGGGGATTTTTTTTACCTAGGGCTATTAAATAAATATATGTATTTTTTTTAAGATAAATTATTAACTCATGTACAAGAATTTTTAAAGTTAACTGTAAAGTTTTAATTTAACTACACTACCTAAAATATTAAAAAATAAATTTGGAAGTATATAAAATTAAAGTGAAAGTAAAAATAAATCACTATTAAAGTTACATCCTTTGATATTTTATGGAATATAATTTATCTATAATCGAATATGAATCAATATTGTAATAACCCCTTAATAGCAATCTCATGTTAACTAAAAAATAAAATAATTAATTTTTTTTCCTCACTTTCAATTCCTCCTTCCTTCAATTGATTCTTCCTTAAATTGGTATTTAATATGTTGGACTTTGTAAGTTTACAATATTATTTTCTCACTTCTTTTTTCTTGGATATTTTAATGTTTTTCCTTTACTTTTTTCTCTTTTTCTCTCATTTTTTTCTGATAATATATGAAAGGAAGAAAGAAGTGATTTATCTTATTTTTTTTAATTTAATGAATCATTTTACTTTTATTTGATTTTTTTTGTTAGCACTACCAAACTCTATTCATCCTGAAATTTTTGCTAGATTTTATTTAATGTATTTTAAAATGCTTCATAAAATTTTAGTTCAATCTGATGGACTTATTCAAAATTACACCTGATAATGTAAAACTGGTCAAATTGTGATTTTTATTAAAATTCTGAAATTTTAACCCAAGTTAAAGTATCATATTAGAAGGCTCCACAAAAAGTTTTTTAGAATTTTTTAATACCTAAATTGAGAATTACAACTTTTCTTTACATAAAACTAGTCAAAAAAATAGTGATATAATCTTAACCTAGGCTAGAGCCCGCCCGAGCCTATACATGCCTCCGTCCTTGGATGTGTATCAAGATACACAATCTCACAATATAGGCACTCAGCTTGGTTATGTTGAATAACTTTCTATTTTAGAATCAGTTTTTAATTAAATTGGATAATAAAAACACAAGGAAAACAAGACACTCATCTTTTTTCAATTGCAAAACAAATTTTATGGCATATTTAATGTATTTTCTAAGAAAAAAAATTATTCATGAACTTAAAATTTAACACATATTGGATGATATTTTTTATAAAAATTTTGAGATGATAGCATACTCTAGTTTATTAACTAAATATGTAATACAGATTATGAGAATGTAATAACTCTATAAAAAAATAAATTAAAAAAATCATAATATTTAATTTTCAAGTAACTTAATATTAAATAATAAAATTAAAAAAACAAATATTTCACTCAAAGAAAAAAAACAAAGAAAAAAAACATGAATCAATTAATATTAACTTATTCAATTCATGATTCAAGTTATGCACTATATAGGATTCAATAATTTTTTATTTCAAAACATATATTTCATTTAATATTATATTAATCAGATGCTTGAGGTTTATTTTATATCAAACAACAATATCTTTTTTTTAAAAAAAAAGTGGTGAGTGGAAACAAAATAAAAAATAGACGTATAGTACAAAAAAATTAACAACAAAAAAATAACTTTTTTTCATGACAAATAAAAAGAAGACCTTTAAAAACACGTTTTAGATGGGCAATAACCTATATTTTGATTGGGAGAGCTTTATGCTTCATGCATCCGCATTTCATTCCATACATATAATATATTTGATATAGGGGCATGATGAAATATGTATTTTCTATGTTTAAAAAGATTAATGATTTGTCATTAAAAAAAGAGATTCTTGTTCTTAGAGTTCAACTATTCATTATTTATGATGAACCAAATCATTAATTTTTATACGTGATATTTTTCCTATAAAATGTATTTTTAGATAATTAGATTTTCTATTAAATATATTTGGATATGCTAACTTGAAGAAATAAATAAGAATATCTTTTTATAATCAAACCAAATGAATTAATTTACAAAAATTAATTGGGTATTTTATTTAATAAACTTTCAATGGGATATTCTATGGCTTTAAATTAATTTTATAAAGATTGCATATCATTTATATTAACATTAAGAAAACTACTAATTCAAATGTTATATTAAGATCACATGTCAAGACTTGAATATGAATGTATAACTAACTATTCAATTCTAACCAATTCGACCAGGGACAAGATGGCTTGTCCTTTTGAAATTTTAAAAACCTTAAAATATTGATAAGATATAAACTATTTTAGGGTTACTTGACTAAAATAGTCCTGAACGTACTTTTAAAATAAAAATTAAATGATCAAAATAATAAAATAAAGATTAAATCAATAATGCATTAAATTTTAAAATTAATAAAATAAGTAAGGTTAGCAAGAAATTAGTAGAAGAACTGAATGATTGATGCCATGAATCTTTTAAAATTTGAAGGGTGGTAAAATTCATCATTAAACCTTAAATTTTGCTATTCTTGGTGAGAGCATGGGAATATATATATATAGTTTTTGAAGCTTAAGGTGATTTGTAAAGTTTGTTTTATATAACAAGCAACTAAATCACATCTGACCCCTACAAATTAAGAGTCCTTTGATGGAAGTTAGATCATCCTTGAAAAATATTTTGAACTACTAATAAACACATCTTATGTTCACATTAAATTTTCTTTTCCTTTGATAATGAAATAGTTTTCAATTACATGGTAATGTGATATAAATTTAAAAGAAAAAATTCAGAAGTCAACATGAAATTATTGAATGAATGCAATGTATATATATATATATTTTTTTTTTTCCTATTTGGGTCCAAACACATTTTGTTTTATTTTTTTTTAAATCCCATTTTAATTAGAATTTAAATGGTTAAAATAAAATAAAGAATTAAATGAGTTATACCTTTAACTTTTAAGATTCTCGAAAGTACTGGTGAGTTAGTTACTTTGCCTTTAAAAGGAAACACCAAGCTCAAGAAGAAATTGAAAAAGAATTAAAATAAAATAAAATTCCTTGCATGATTCTCAATTCCTTTCAATTATATATTTTTTTTAAAGCAAAAGAAATAAAAGAAAATACTAGTTTTCTAGGAGCGCCCAGAGCTCATTCCATCTACTTTGAGGTACATCATCTATAATTACAAATTGAATTAAATGATTTTTTTTGCAAATTATGAATCCTGGATTTGCTTATCTCATAGCATCTACTCTCTGTTTGCTACGTGGAAAATACAGTTTTTTACTATTCAGTTCATAATAGTCTATTCGTGTCTGCTTTAAAGCAAATTGTGTAACTCTGATACTATGAAAAGGCAGTTCTTCCAGATAGTATTGGCAACGGTTGCTCTTGCAAATTATGACTCATTGATCAGTATATGTACATCATAGTTCTTATAGTATTCAATCCATACAATATATTCTAGATGAGTCAGTTTCGCCATAATTTTTCCGGTCTCTTGGTTAAGATGCTAAATGCAGTTCAAAACTTACACCAAGGGAAGCAGAACTAATTAAAATGCCAAATTGATAATGTTAAGATGCAAAAAAAAAGAAAAGTATTTTATCACTACTCAGGCAGCGTTTCAGTTGTATCAGAAACCTTCCCTTATATGGTTTTATTACTTTAGGGAGAAAAGTAGATCCCAAAAAGTTAAGCTGCAGTGTTGGCATGGACTTTTCCTTGTTCTTCTACTTTCTGTAATAGCATAGAATTGTTTATAGTTATATAACAATAATTTCTAATTTTTTCGATAATGACTCAGGATTTTTTTTTTGTTTAGTGAATTATAGTTGAATTACTTTTGTTATATTTTTCTTGCCAAGTTTACATAGTGCTTGGGGATGTCAGCATTTTTATTGTTGGCAAAGATGAAGATGATGAACTTTCAGTTAAATCATTATCTTTTTACTATTCTTGTTTATGCAAGGATGCTAGTTTCTGCTTGATACTGAGATCATTTTGAGGTTGAATACTATCCAGCTTGTCAGGCTCTTGGCTGCATCTCTTAGTTTAAGACTCACTATCCAAGTGTTAATTTATTCTTTGTTGACATAAAATTTCTGACATGCTCTGATGTCTGCTTAGCCTGTCATCAATCACAGCCCACCACTACCTTCCAATACTATTATTTTTTTGGCAATTCAGTAAAACGAAATGATTGTTTCCATTCTTACACTGAAAAATATATAAAATGGTATAAATGAAACCTTGGTTTTCCCTGTTGTTGGTGGCATCTCTTTTGGCTGTGGATGTCATCTGTGATGTAAGTGGTTGATGAAATAGCAGTTGATAGGTTTTCTTTGTTGCGATGCTTTTGTTTCAATTAGAAGCGCAAATGCATATTGCCATGTCGTCTTGCTGCCTAACATAGGTAAAGTTTTTATTGTATACAAGGGGTTACGGATGTCATCCCATGGAATTTGTAGTTATACATGTAGAAATTCAACGTTTTGAGTCCTGAATGTGTAGATTTTATGATGAACCTTTCCCCACTCCAACAAGCTATAAGTTCTTCATTCATATTTGGGAGAAGAAGCAAAGATTGCTCTTCATGGCTGTTTGTGGAGATGGAGAGAAGAAAGAGGAAAGGAAGGTTCTTTGAGTTTGGATGTGAAGGACAAGAGAAGCGTTGGGATGACAAGGGCTGAGGTGGCTGTACTTTGTTTTGGAAGAAATAAAGAGGTTTTGATCCACGGTATACTCTTTGGATGTTTCAATTATGTCTTCATAGTCTTTAAAATGAGTCTCAATTTTTCTCTTTGTTTTTTTTCCTTTTGGATTATTATGTCCAATTTTATTAAATATTTTACAAGATGAGACTGGATCTTGAGCTCTCATTCTTTTTACTAACACGTTGTAAGTTTATTATTAATTAATAGCCCTTTGATAGTATATAATTATCAAAAAGGTTGGTTTTTTTAATAATTGCATTTTTTTTCTTTTCTCTCTCTCTCTCTCACGTATCTCCAATAATGTTATAGTATACATAGAAAAAATAAAAAAATAAATTCAGAAAAATAGGCTATTTAATGGTCAGGATAATAGTGTAGATAATGTTTTTGGTTAACATTTGACGAAATCACTTTTGGTTTGAGATAATTTCACTCCAAAAAAGATTAAGCAATCATTTGATATTTACTCTTGTCACCAAATATTGAAAAGTTACAATCTACTTATAATAGATAAAATAAAAATAGTGTGAGTTTTGTATTTAATTTGTGGATAGTATCTATTTTTATGATTCAATCATGTTTTTTTTTTAAATTAAAAATTAAAATGCTAATAAATCAGGTTAGGTGGAAACACACTTATACTTGGTATTTGAAATACACCAATAAGAATCACATTTTTTTTTTATTCACTCCAATCAATTGAGATGGTATTTTTATGATTCAATCATATTTTTTCTAAAATTAAAAATTAAAATGCTAATAAATCAGGTTATGTGGAAACACACATATACTCGTTATTTGAAATATACTTATAAGAATCACAATTTTTTTTATTCAATTCAATTAATTAGATCAAATAAATAATTTTTTTATTCTCTAAATGCTCACTAATACCCAAACTAAATAATTTTTTAAAGAAATTGAATTATTATGATGCACAAAACTGCAACATAAAAAACTAAAGCATAAAATGATAATTTTTCAACCATGAATTGTAATATTATTATAAAATAATTTTTAAAATAAAACCAGGAAATACAATCTCTAAACACGGATATGAACAAAAATAATAAATAATATTGAGTGTGTGATGGGATGAGAGTAACTCTCACCCAAATAGTAAAACCAAATCAATTTTATGCATAATTGGCTTTAAATAAAAGTGTTTATTTAAAATTCTGTTTAAATCCTAATAAGACGTCGTCGTTTAGAAAACTAGACCAAATGCAGTTCGTTCGTTCAGTTCAAGCAACGGTCGAATATTTTTTGAATTCTCTGAATTTCTCTTCCACTATATAAATCCAGTCTCTCCCTCTCTAAATCTCAACATTTTTCAATTTCTGCAAACGAAAAACTCTCTTTTCCTCTCTCTCTCTCTCTCTCTCTCTCTCAAGAAACAAAATTTTGTTTTAGCCATTGAAATTCTCTGCATGAAGCTTGATTTTTCATGTGATCATATTAAATTTCAAATTAGCTCAAAGGGGGAGTGTTCCTGACACTCAACTTCTCTGAGAGTACCATCTCTCCCTCTCTCGCTATAATTATACAATTTCTTCTCAAAGGTTTCTTTAACATCTTGTGATTTTATCATTTGTTTTGATCATATTTTAGTGATTTGCATGTGAACTTTATCTCGTTTCCCAGTTTGATTTCTTGATTTTATTAAGGGAGTGGAGAATTTTCAAAGTTGATGTTTTTTAGATCTTTAGTGACCGTAGCGAATTTCAAATTCGCTCAAGGGGAGACTGTTCATGACACTCAAGTTCTCGGTATGTACCCATCTCTCCCTCTCTCGCTATAATTATACAATTTTTTCTCAAAGGGATGTCTTTAACATCTTGTGATTTTATGATTTTTTTTTATCATATTTTAGTTATTTGCATGTAAACTTTGTCTCGTTTCCCTGTTTGATTTCTTGAATTTATTGAGGAACTGGACAGTTTTCAAAGTTGATGTTTTTTGGATCTTTTACATTTCCAGGTGCTTATATTCTTTCAATTAATGCTTAATTTAAAAGAATTAGGATTATAAGAACAAGAAACCCTTTAATTGGTTAGATTTTAATTTCACTTTCTATTTAATGGGGTTTAAATTTTTTAAATCGGTTTCTCATTATCTTGCAAAAAAAAAAAATAGTTGTTTTTTTCTATAATTTGAATTTCTGTTTATGTTTGTGTTGTTAACCTGTGTCCATAGCAAATGAATTCTCAATCGTATGTTTGAGCTTTCTGCTGCAAGATTATGTTACCTATTTGGTATCAACAAAACTGTTTGCTTGCTAATTATGTCAATTGGGAGTAGGAAATTGAAATGATAAAAAATTTAACCTTTCCCAATTTCACTTAAAAAGAAAATGATCTTAAAAAATGGAACTCAATGAAACATGTTTTCTTTCTTCCCTATCATTTTCATGGTTTGTTTCCCATTTAGTTGAGGTGGTTTTTGGTGTAATGAATAATAGATGTTCACTGCACAGTTAAATTTGTGGTGCAGCATATATGTATATATGATACTCTTGTTTTTGAAAATTATGAATCCTCGATTTGCTCATCTTATAGCATCTACTCTCAGTTTGCTACGTGGGAAACACATTATTTTGCTATTCAGTTCATAATAGTCTACTTGTGTCTGCTTTAAAGCAAATTATGTAACTCGGATAATATAGGCAACAGTTGCTTTTGCAAATTATGATTCGTTGATCAGTACATGTTAATTCTTCAACAATCCACTTCTAGGTTGCTTGTTGGGTATATCATATTTCTTATAGTATGCAGTCCACAAAGTAAATCACGGATGAGTAAGCTTCGCCACATTTTTTCCTGTCTCTTGGTTAAGGTGCTAAAAGGCAGTTGGAAAGCAGAACTAATTAAAATGTCAAATTGATGATGTTACTTGCCAAACAAAAGTCTTTTATCACTATTCAGACAGCGTTTCAGTTGTATCAGGAACCTTCCCTTGTATGGTTGTATTACTGAGGGAGAAAAGTAGATCCCAAAAAGTTAAGTGGCAGTGTTGGGGTGGACTATTCCTCTTCTACATTCTGTAACAGTATAGAATTGTAATATCTTTTATATTTATATACCAGCAGTTTCTAATTTTCTCGATGGGATTTGTTTCCCTTCTAGTGAATTATTCTTGAATTACTTTTGTTATATTTTTCTTGCCATGTTTACACAGTGCTTCGAGATGTCAGCATTTTCATTGTTGGCAAAGATGAGTATGATGAACTTGCTGTAACTTAAATCATTATCTCTTTTCTGTACTTGTTTGTGCAAGGATGCTAGTTTCTGATTGATACTGAGATCATCTTGAGGTTGAATGCTGTCCAGTTTGTGAGGCTCTTGGCTACATCTTTTAGTTTAAGACGCGCTATCTGAGTGTCAGTTTCTTCTTTGTTGACACAAAATTTCTGCAATGCTCCGATGTCTGCTTTGCCTGTCATCAATCACAGCCTACCATTACCTACCAGTAGCAATATTTTTTTTGGCGAATCAGTAAAATGAAGTGATTGGTTCCATTCTTGCACTGAAAAAAAATTAAAATGATATAAATGAAACCTTGGTTTCCCCTGTTGACGGTGGCATCTCTTTTGGCTGTGGATGTCATCTGTGATGTAAGCGGTTGATGAAATAGCAATTGACAGGCTTTCTTTGTTGCGATGCTTTTGTTTCAGTTAGAAGCGCAATTACAGTTTTTATTCTATATAAGGGGTTACAGATGTTTTTTCCTTCTTGCAACAAGCAACTGATTTAGGGATTGTTGGGAATTTGTAATATCACATTCTTGATATTTTGTAACTAATGCTACTAGTGGATGTTTCTCGAGGCCAAATGTCTAGTGAGATTTGGGTATGAAGATGATTTGAATTGGTAAGAAGAGAAATCCGTGTATGCTTGTTACTGAAGCACTTATACCCGGTTATTATTCATCCCATGTTCTTATTAACATTATTACAACATATTGCACCAGTAATGCCAAATGAGAACTATCAAAGCTATTGATCTCCATTTTGAAACTACTCTTTGGCTTTTCTTTTAATTTAGTGACTTGTTTTCTCTTTGATACTCGCAAGAGTAATGCTTGCAGAGGCTGCAGAGCTGTCTATATATTTCCAATGATGCATCCAGTTCCTGTGCACCAAGTATCCCTTCTTCTGAAGGTTCCATGGATCGTTTGGGTGTTGTCGAAATAGAATCAGCTCAACCTATTTCAAATATACATTTGAATTGCTTGTTTCCTAGATTTGTTGTCCGTACGAGTCCTTAACTTTTCCATCTGCATGTTGCATGTAATTAGGTTGTTAGTTTTAAACATGAAGGTCGTTAGTTTTTGAATCATGAAGGCTCCCTGCTTGCATTATTATACAGTACTGCGCCTAAACTCTAGGAAGCTTTGAAGGCCTTATGAGATTCTGTCTTTCACAGAGAAGAACTGTGTGGTTATCATAGCAGTGGAAGGACCCATTGGTTGGCAAGGAAAGGATCCATCAACACATTTTAGGTAGACCATTGGTTCCTTTGTGAATTCCATGATGTTTCTCTCATCATTTCCCAACGTCACTGTCTTTTTATGCTTATGATACTTTGATTTTTTTTTTCCCAGCGGTGGTGATTTTATATCATTGGAGAATTTGTTGTTCTTCAAGATGAATTTAGAAGTACCTCGTTTTGCAACCGTAGTCAGTGCTCTGTTGCTTTCTCGGTAGTCTTTCTAGAAGTTTTTTTTTTTATCTGACATGGAACCTTGGACCATTATATTACATTTTGATTTTATTGAACTCAACTGTATTTAAGATTAGCTTATTAAGGTTGCTCTATCTCAAGGAATTTGTGGTTATAATTGTAGAAATTCAACGGTCTGAGTCATGAATATGTAGATTTGATGATGAACCTTTCCACTCCAACAATCTGTAAGTTCTTCATGGGTGTGTAACAAAAAACTTTTCCCATAAGAATCTCTTGGTTCAAAACTTATTTACCTTTTGTCTACATGTATATTGATAGGTCCTTGGCAATGAGACAAAATTCAGAACCTTGGAAAAGGTTAATGGGCAGAAGGTAATTTATCTCTTTTCTGTACTTGTTTGTGCAAGGATGCTAGTTTCTGCTTGATACCGAGATCATCTTGAGGTTGAATGCTGTCCAGTTTGTGAGGCTCTTGGCTACATCTTTTAGTTTAAGACGCGCTATCTGAGTGTCAGTTTCTTCTTTGTTGAAACAAAATTTCTGCAATGCTCCGATGTCTGCTTAGCCTGTCATCAATCACAGCCTACCAGTAGCAATATTTTTTTTGGCGAATCAGTAAAATGAAGTGATTGGTTCCATTCTTGCACTGAAAAAAAATTAAAATGATATAAATGAAACCTTGGTTTCCCCTGTTGACGGTGGCATCTCTTTTGGCTGTGGATGTCATCTGTGATGTAAACGGTTGATGAAATAGCAATTGATAGGCTTTCTTTGTTGCGATGCTTTTGTTTCAGTTAGAAGCGCAATTACCATATTGCCATGTCATCTCGCTGCCCAATATAAGTACAGTTTTTATTGTATATAAGGGGTTACAGATGTTTTTTCCTTCCTGCAACAAGCAACTGATTTAGGGATTGTTGGAAATTTGTAATATCACATTCTTGATATTTAGTAACTAATGCTACTAGTGGATGTTTCTCGAGGCCAAATGTCTAGTGAGATTTGGGTATGAAGATGATTTGAATTGGTAAGAAGAGAAATCCGTGTATGCTTGTTACTGAAGCACTTATACCCGGTTATTATTCATCCCATGTTCTTATTAACATTATTACAACATATTGCACCAGTAATGCCAAATGAGAACTATCAAAGCTATTGATCTCCATTTTGAAACTACTCTTTGGCTTTTCTTTTAATTTAGTGACTTGTTTTCTCTTTGATGCTCGCAAGAGTAATGCTTGCAGAGGCTGCAGAGCTGTCTACATATTCCGAATGATGCATCCAGTTCCTGTGCACCAAGTACCCCTTCTTCTGAGGGTTCCGTGGACAGTTTGGGTGTTGTCGAAATAGAATCAGCTCAACCTATTTAAAATATACATTTGAATTGCTTGTTTCCTAGATTTGTTGTCCGTACGAGTCCTTAACTTTTCCATCTGCATGTTGCATGTAATTAGGTTGTTTTTTTTTTTATAGATTAACGTGGGTGTCCGGGCCAGCTTGCGCGCACCACGACTAATCCCACGGGCCCTGAAGTTAACGACCATGTAAGCCTCCAGTGGCTATTATATGAACAACCAAGGATTCGAACCTGAGACCACAGAGGTAGCAAACCTCTTGATCTCAAGTTCTTACCACTTGGCCACCACCTAGATGGTTATGTAATTAGATTGTTAGTTTTAAACATGAAGGTCGTTAGTTTTTGAATCATGAAGGCTCCCTGCTTTCATTATTATACAGTACTGCGCCTAAACTCTAGGAAGCTTTGAAGGCCTTATGAGATTCTGTCTTTCACAGAGAAGAACTGTGTGGTTATCATAGCAGTGGAAGGACCCATTGGTTGGCAAGGAAAGGATCCATCAACACGTTTTAGGTAGACCATTGGTTCCTTTGTGAATTTCATGATGTTTCTCTCATCATTTCCCAACGTCATTGTCTTTTTATGCTTATGATACTTTGATTTTATTTTTTTTCCCAGCGGTGGTGGTTTTATATCATTGGAGAATTTGTTGTTCGTCCAGAGGAATTTAGAAGTACCTCGTTTTGCAACCGTAGTCAGTGCTCTGTTGCTTTCTCGGTAGTCTTTCTAGAAGTCTTTTTTTTTTTTTATTATCTGACATGGAACCTTGGACCATTATATTACAGACGAAGATCTTTTCTATCTGAGCAGACAAAGGAATAGAAAGGGTGAACTTGGATGCTTAAAATATAGCCCAACTACAAGGGTTATGAGTTGGATGTTGCATTTTTCCTTGAGATGTATGGTTTGTTTTACTTCTTTGCTAATTGCTCATCTCAATTCTTCATGCTTCCTTTCTTGCACTTTACTGAAGCAGTGTTCTCTGATCTTTGTTTTGCTTGTCTCTAAAAATGAAAAAATGCATCATTTGATATAAATAAATTATTTTTGGAAGTCAATATTCATTCCATCCGAATAAATCTAAATTTATATACCTTCTCCCTAACGATTTTTTTTAGAAAAACACATGTAGAATCCCCATTTAATTTGAATGAAAATGATCAAAATGAAGAATTATATTATTAATACCTTAAGATTCTTGAAGTTAGTATAAAAATAAGAAAGAAAGTAAAATAATATTCCTGAACATGTTAATGAGTTTGTTAGTTATAAACATTAAGTTCAAGAACACCTTGAGATGTTTTAGATGAGATGTGGAATGATAGTTAGTCTTAAGGAATTAGAGATATATTTTTTTCCATTTATTTTCTTTAAAAGAAATTGAGAATTTTGCTTCAAACTTGATCTATGACTTTCATGCTTTATATTTACAATCTATGGTTCTAATTAAAAATTATTTCATTTAAACATTACATTTATTGGTACATTAAATGTATTGGAATATAAACTTAAAATTTAAATTTGCATTTACTCACAACTCCAATCATCAAAAATATTTCTTGAAATTTTTAGTAGTTTGATCTTTGTGTTCTTTAGTTTTAAATCTTAGTTTTTCCCTCGAATATTAATAATGATCCTTAAAAGAGCTGCTGTTGGAAAAATCAACTAAATGAAACAAATCCAAATAACCAATGAACTCAAACAAATTCCAAAACATGTTCAATTGAATAAACAAATTAAATCATTCCTTAAAAGTCTATTCATTCATATAAATTGTTGAATTTATGAAAACAAAATCTTGAGGTTTTTCACTCGAATTGAACGCTGGATAAATAGTGTGGGAAGCAAACCACATCACTAAAATCATCTCAAGTAGATTAATCAATTAATTGGTTATTATCATTATGAATTTGTGTTTTATAGGTTTAGTTATCATCATCATGAATTTGTGTTTTATAGGTTTAGTTATTAAAATAAAGAATTAAATGGTTAATACCTTAAATATTAAGATTTTTGAAGGTAGTATAAAAATAAAAAAGAAAGTAATAAGACATAAATTTAAGGTTAATTTGGGTTATCAAATCAAAATTTCATGAGTCCTTTTCTTTTATCTTTCATTTTGGCTGTCATAAGATATAGATTTAATTGTTTTGAAACATCAAACGAACTTCCATAAAATTATTTAAAAAATCAAATTCATTATTATTTGTTTTGTTATCTATAACTCCTAGCATAAAAATACTCTTAAAATAATTATGAAACCCCTTTGAATTAGAAACTAAATAATCAAAATAATAAAATAAAAATTAAATAAATAATGCCTCAAATCTTTAAATATTTTTAAGATGAGCAAAAATTAGTAGAAAAATTAAATGATTGATGCCTTAGATCTTTTAAAGTTCGAAGGTTGACAAGATTCACTATTCAACCTTAAGTTTTCGACTATAATGAGTATATATAATGAGTATATAGGGGAAAAATATTTTCTATTATTTATTTTTTGTAATTTTTTTTTTATAAAAAGTAGTTTGTGAAGCTTAAGGTGATTTGTGAAGTTTGTTATATCTAACAAGTATAACTAAATCACATCTCGAATCTACAAACAAAAAATGAAGATATTAATTAAATTTGTAATATGATAAATTAAATTATCTTTAGAATTCAATATTCATTCCAGCCGAACAAAACCAGATTTATATACCTCTTCCCTAAAAAAATAGAATCCCCATTTAATTTGAATTAAAATTATCAAAATAAAAAATTAAATAGTTGTTGCCTTAGGTCTTAAGATTCTTGAAGGCAGTATAAAAAAAAAAAAAGTAAAGAATATTCTTGAACATGTAAGCGAGTTTGTTTGTTAGATATCATATTTTGCCTCCAAAATAAACATTAAGTTCAGGAAGTTGATCTATAACTTTCATGCTTTATATTTAAAGTCTATTGTTCTAATTAAAATATTATTTCGTTTAAACATTATATTTATATGTAAAGCAAATGTATTGGAATATAAACTTAAAATTTTAAATTTTCATTGACCCACAACTCCAATTACTAAGAAAAGTACATATAATATGAGTTTCAGCTTCGTCATCATTGACCCACAACTCCAATCATCAAAATATTCCTAGAAATTTTTTAGTAGTTTGTTCTTTGTTTCTTTAGCTTTAAATCTTAGTTTTGCCCTTGAATATTAATAATGGTCCTTATAAGAATTGTTGTTGGAAAAATCAAATAGCGGCTAGGTTAAAGGGTGAGCTTGTCTTTTTTGTCACAAGTAGCAAATGGTGGTAGAAATATTTTATGCTCGAAATTAAAGGTATAAAAAATGTAGGGACATCTTGTGAACTCGCATGCTCGTGCGATGAAAAGAATGCTCAAATAAAGAATATAAAATGATTCAAGCTATCATGAGGCTAATTCATTAAGAATATCTTTTCATTACGAGAAATCATTTCAAGAGTGAAATTAGTTTTAAAAAAAACTTGAGTATCAATTATAATAAACCTAAACTAACATTAAAGCCTTATAGTCCAATCCTAGCTATATTGATTGCACTTTACCTTAGATTAGATGAAAAAACTTTCAACATAAAAAAAAAATGTGCAAGCTTCTATAACATGTTTTTTGATATATAAAAAAATATAATTGCAAACATAAAACTCTATAAATTAAGAATAATATGTAATAATAAATGCAAAACCAAAAAGACACATTGACAATAATTAGAAACTAAAATGAAAAATTAGTGTACAAGGGCGGGGCTAGGAATTTTTTTTTCTTGGGCTATTAAATAAATATATAATTTTTTTAAAGATAAATTATTAATTCAAGTACATGAAATTTTAAAATTAATAGTAAAGTTTTAATTTAAACACACTACCTAAAATATTAAAAAATAAATTTGAAAGTGTATAAAATTAAAGTGAAAGTAAAAATAAATTTACTATTAAAGTTATATCCTTTGATATTTTGTGGAATATAATTCATCTATAATCGAATATGAATCAATATTGTAATAACCCCTCAACTGAGATAAAATAACAATCTCATGTTAATTAAAAAATAACATAATTAAATTTTTTTTCTTACTTTCAATTCCTCTTTCATTCACTTGATTCTTTCTTAAATTAGTATTTAATATGTTAGACTTTGTAAGTTTACAATATTATTTTCTCACTTTTCATTTTTTTTTCTTGGACATTTTTATGTTTTTCCTTTACTTCTCTCTCTCTCTCTCTCACCTTTTCCTTTCCTTTTCTTTTCTGTTTCTACCCAATCGATAATATATGAAAGGAAGGAAGAAGTGATTTGTCTTATTTTTTAATTTAATAAGTCGTTTTACTTTTATTTGATTTCTTTTTGTTAGCATGAACAAACTTTGTTTATCCAAAATTTTTTACTAGATTTATTCAATGTATTTTAAGATGCTTGATAAAATTTTAGCTTAATCTGATGGACTGATTGAAAATTACATCCAATAATATAAAATTAGTTAAATTATGATTTTTATTAAATTTTTTCAAAAATTTTGAAAAGTATCATATTAGAAAGCTCAACATAAAGGCTTTTAGAATTTTTTAATACCTAAATTAAGAATTACAATTTTTCTTTACATAAAACTAATTAAAAAATAGTGATAAAATCTTAACCTAGGCTAGAGCCCGCCCAAGCCTATACATGCCTCCGCCCTTGGATATGTATTAGGATACACAATCTTACAATATAAACAGTTAGCTCGATTGTGTTTGATTGTTTGTGTTGAATTACTTTATATTTTAAAATTAATTTTTTAATTAAATTGGATAATAAAAAAACAAGGAAAAGGATGGATTGGGCTAATCTTTTTTCAATTGCAAAACAAATGTTAAGGCATATTTAATGTATTTTCTAAGGAAAAAATTTATTCATGAACTTAAAATTTAACACATATTAGATAATATTTTTTATATAAATATTGAGAGGATAGCATACTCTATAAACTAAATATGTAATGCAGATTATAAGAATGTGATAATTTAATAAAAAAATAAATTAAAAAAATTACAATATTTAATTTTTTATTAATTTAATATTAAATAATAAAAATTTCTGACATGCTCTGCTCTGATGTCTGCTTAGCCTGTCATCAATCACAGCCTACCTCTACCTTCTACTAGTATCATTCTTTTGGCAATTCATAAAATGAAATAATTAGTTCCTTCTTGCACTGAAAAATAATTAAAATGATATAAATGAAACCTTGGTTTCCCCTGTTGACGGTGGCATCTCTTTTTGCTGTGAATGTCATCTATTATGATGGAAGTGGTTGATGAAATAGTAGTTGATGGGTTTTCTTTATTGCAATGCTTTTGTTTCAATTAGAAGCTCCAATGCCATATTTCCATGTCATCTCTTGGAATTTGTAGTAGTAGAAATTCAACGTTCCGAGTCTATGTAGATTTCATGATGAAGCTTTCCACTCCAACAAGCTGTAAGTTCTTTATGAGTGTGTAAGAGGAAACCTTTCTCATAAGAATCTCTTGCTCTTCATTCATATTTGGTAGAAGAAGCAAATTGTGTCGGAAAGATTGGTACCGTACTGTTTTTGGAGATGGAGAGAAGAATGAGGAAAGGAAGGTTCTTTGAGTTTGGATGAGAAGAAGGACAAGAGAGGTGTTGGGATGACAAGGGCAGAGGTGGCCCTACTTTGGTTTGGAAGAAGTAGAGAGGTTTTGATCCACAGTATACTCTTCGGATGCTTTTGGATTGGATTTGGGTACATATGTATTTTTGACCTTATAGATTTATCAATGTTTCACTAATGTCCTCATGGTTTAATTTTTCTCCATGTTACCTTTACAGTCTTTAAAACGGGTCTCAATTTTTCTTTTTCTTTTTTATTTTTGGATTATTATATCCAATTTTATTAAATATTTTGCAAGATGAGACTGGATCTTGAGATCTCATTCTTCTTACTAACACAATGTAAGTTTATTATTAATTAATAGCCCTTTGATAGTATATAAGTATAAAAAAAGTGGTTTTTTTTTTCATAATTGCATTTTTTTCTCTTTCTCTATCTCAACTCTCCAATAATGTTATAATATACGTAGAAAAAATAAAAAAATAAATTCAGAAAAATAGGCTATTTAATGGTTAGGATAATATTGTAAATAATATTTTTGGTTAAAATTTAAAGAAATCACTTTTGGTTCGAGATAATTTCAATCCAAAAAAAAAAACAATCAATTTGTTTGAGATAGTTTCAATCCAAAAATGAATAAGCAATTAATTGATATTTAGTCTTCTCACCCAGTTACGATCTATTTATAACAAATAAAATAAAAATAATGTGAGTTTTGTATTTAATTTGTTGATAGTATTTATTTTGATGATTCAATCATGTTTTATTAAAAGAAATAAAAATTAAAATGCTAATAAATCAGCTTATGTGAGAATGCACATATACTCGTTATTTGAAATATATTTGTAAGAATCACAATTTTTTTTTATTCAATTCAATTAATTCGATCAAATAAATAATTTTTTTGTCCTCTAAATGCTCACTAAATAATTTTTTTAAAGAAATAGAATTATAATGATGCAGAAAATTACAGCATAAAAAACTAAAGCATAAAATAATAATTCGTCATCCATGAATTGTAATATTATTATAAAATAATTTTTTAAATAAAACCAGGAAATACAATCTCTAAACATGGATATGAATAAAACTAATAAATAATAAATAATAAAAACATTGAGTGTGTGATGGGATGAGAGAAGCTCTCACCCAGCTAATAAAACCAAATTAATTTTATCCATAATTGGCTTTAAATTAACAGTGTTTATCTAGTTTCCTTAACTAAATTCTGTTTAAATCTTAATAAGACGTCGTCGTTTAGAAAACTAGACCAAATGCAGTGCCGTTCGTTCATTTCAAGCAACGGTCGAATATTTTTGAATTCTCTGAATTTCTCTTCCACTATATAAATCCAGTCTCTCTCTCTCTCTCTCTAAATCTCAACATTTTTCAATTTCTTCGGACGAAAAACTCTCTTTTCCTCACTCTCTCTCTCTCTCAAGAAACAACAATTTTGTTTTAGCCATTCAAATTCTCTGTATGAAGTTTGATTTTTCATGTGATCATAGCGAATTTCAAATTAGCTCAAAGGGAGAGTGTTCGTGACACTCACATTCTCTGTAAGAACCAATATATCCCTCTCTCGCTATAATTATACAATTTGTTCTCACAGGTGTCTTTAACATCTTGTGATTTTATGATTTGTTTTGATCATATTTTAGTGATTTGCATGTGAACTTTGTCTCTTTCCCTCTTTGATTTCTTGAATTTATTAAGGGAGTAGAGAATCTTCAAAGTTGATGTGTTTTCGATCTTTAGTGATCATAGCGAATTTCAGATTCGCTCAAAGAGAGAGTGTTCATGACACTCAAATTCTCGGTATGTACCCATCTCTCCCTCCCTGGGTGTAATTAGACAATCTGTTCTCAAATGGAGAGTGTCTTTAACATCTTGTGATTTTATCATTTGATTTGATCATATTGTAGAGATTTGCATGTAAACTTCGTCTCGTTTCCATGTTTGATGTCTTGAATTTATTAAGGAAGTGGAGAATTTTCAAAGTTGATGTTTTTTCGATCTTTTACATTTCAAGGTGCTTATATTCTTTCGATTTATTCTTACTTTAAAAGAATTAGGATTATAAGAACAAGAAACCCTTTAATTGGTTAGATTTTAATTTCACTTTCTATTTAATGGGGTTTAAATTTTTTAAATCGCTTTCTCATTATCTCGCATAAAACATAGTTGTTTTTTTCTAAAATTTGAATTTCTGTTTATGTTTGTGTCGTTAACCTCTGTATCCATAGCAAATGAATTCTCTAAGTATCGTATGTTTGAGCTTTCTGATGCCAGATTTTGTTAGCTATTTGGTATCAACAAAATTGTTTGCTTGCTAATTATGTCAACTGGGAGTAGGAAATTGAAATGATAAAAAACTTAACCTTTCCAAATTTTATTTATTTTAAGTTGAAAATGAGTACTCGCATTGCGTATCTTTGAAATAGATAATGATCTCAAAAAATGGAACTCAATGAAACACGTTTTCTTTCTTCCCTATCATTTTAATGGTTTGTTTCCCATTTAGTTGAGGTGGTTTTTGGCGTAATGAATAATACATGTTCACTGTACACTTAAAATGGTGTTGCAGCATATATGTATATATGAAACTTTTGTTTTTGCAAATTATGAATCCTCGATTTGCTCATCTTATAGTATCTACTCTCAGTTTGCTACATGGGAAACACGGTTTTTTGCTATTCAGTTCATAATAGTCTAGTCGTGTCTGCTTTAAAGCAAATTATGTAACTCGGATAATATAGGCAACGGTTGCTCTTGCAAATTATGATTCATTGATCAGTATATGTTAATTCTTCAACAATCCACTTCAAGGTTGCTTGTTGGGTATATCATATTTCTTATAGCATTCAATCCACAAAGTGTATCATGGATGAGTAAGCTTCGCCACACTGTTTCCTGTCTTTTGGTTAAGGTGCTAATAGGCAGTTCAAAAGTTTCACCAAGGAAAGCAGAACTAATTAAAATGTCAAATTGATGATGTTACTTGCCAAACAAAAGTCTTTTATCACTATTCAGACAGCGTTTCAGTTGTATCAGGAACCTTCCCTTGTATGGTTGTATTACTGAGGGAGAAAAGTAGATCCCAAAAAGTTAAGTTGCAGTGTTGGCATGGACTATTCCCCTTCTACATTCTGTAATGGTATAGAATTGTAATATCTTTTATATTTATATACCAGCAGTTTCTAATTTTCTCGATGGGATTTTTTTCCCTTCTAGTGAATTATTCTTGAATTACTTTTGTTATATTTTTCTTGCCATGTTTACACAGTGCTTCGAGATGTCAGCATTTTCATTGTTGGAAAAGATAAGTATGATGAACTTGCTGTAACTTAAATCATTATCTCTTTTCTGTACTTGTTTGTGCAAGGATGCTAGTTTCTGATTGATACTGAGATCATCTTGAGGTTGAATGCTGTCCAGTTTGTGAGGCTCTTGGCTACATCTTTTAGTTTAAGACGCGCTATCTGAGTGTCAGTTTCTTCTTTGTTGATGTAAAATTTCTGCAATGCTCCGATGTCTGCTTAGCCTGTCATCAATCACAGCCTACCATTACCTACCAGTAGCAATATTTTTTTTGGCGAATCAGTAAAATGAAGTGATTGGTTCCATTCTTGCACTGAAAAAAAAATTAAAATGATACAAATGAAACCTTGGTTTCCCCTGTTGACGGTGGGATCTCTTTTGGCTGTGGATGTCATCTATGATGTAAGTGGTTGATGAAATAGCAATTGATAGGCTTTCTTTGTGGCGATGCTTTTGTTTCAATTAGACGCGTAAATTTGTAATATCACATTCTTGATATTTAGTAACTAATGCTACTAGTGGAAGTTTCTCGAGGCCAAATGTCTAGTGAGATTTGGGTAAGAAGATGATTTCACATGGTAAGAAGACAAATCCGTATGTGCTTGTTACTGAAGCACTTGTACCCGGGTATTATTCATCCCATGTTCTTATTAACATTATTACAAACCCTATTGATCTCCATTTTGAAACTACTCTTTGGCGTTTCAGTTAATTTAGTGACTTGTTATCTCTTTGATGCTCGCAAGAGTAATGCTTGCAGAGCTGTCTACATATTCCTAATGATGCATCCAGTTCCTGTGCACCAAGTACCCCTTCTTCTGAAGGTTCCGTGGACCGTTTGGGTGTTGTCGAGATAGAATCAGCTCAACCTATTTAAAATATACATTTGAATTGCTTGTTTCCTAGATTTGTGGTCCGTACGAGTCCTTATCTTTTCCATCTACATATTGCATGTAATTAGGTCGTTAGTTTTTGAAACATGAAGGCTCCCTGCTTGCATTATTATACAGTACTGCGAATAAACTCTAGGAAGCTTTGAAGGCCTTATGGGATTCTGCCTTTCACAGAGAAGAACTGTGTTACCTTAGCAGTGGAAAGACCCATTGGTTCGCAAGGAAAGGATCCATCAACACATTTTAGGTAGACCATTGGTTCCTTTGTGAATTCCATGATGTTTCTCTCATCATTTCCCAACGTCATTGTCTTTTTATGCTTATGATACTTTGATTTTTTTTTTCCCAGCGGTGGTGGTTTTATATCATTGGAGAATTTGTTGTTCATCGAGAGGAATTTAGAAGTACCTCGTTTTGCAACCGTAGTCAGTGCTCTGTTGCTTTCTCGGTAGTCTTTCTAGAAGTTTTTTTTATTTATTTATCTCACATGGAACCTTGGACCATTATATTACATTTTGATTTTATTGAACTCAACTGTATTTAAGATTAGCTTATTAAGGTTGCTCTATCTCAAGGAATTTGTGGTTATACTTGTAGAAATTCAACGGTCTGAGTCATGAATATGTAGATTTGATGATGAACCTTTCCACTCCAACAATCTGTAAGTTCTTCATGGGTGTGTAACAAAAAACCTTTCCCATAAGAATCTCTTGGTTCAAAACTTATTTACCTTTTGTCTACATGTGTATTGATAGGTCCTTGGCAATGAGACAAAATTCAGAACCTTGGAAAAGGTTAATGGGCAGAAGGTAATTGTTTCTTGGTGTTTCATTCCACACATTTTGCTCCCATCATGGAATTTATCTTATTTTAGTATCTTCACCTAAGCACGCTAATACTGCTGATGAAGTTTCTGTAATGATTCTAATTTGACCAAGGCATTGGAGACACATATGTAGGTGGATTACGTTGTTACACAAAGTTCAAATGTTGTTGTAGGCTCTAAATGTGGGTGGCGAAACTTGTTAACTATAAAGAAGCTAGTTGATGCTAATGATCAAGGTATGCTCTCTTGTTCCATCAAATCTTTTCAATGTTGAAACTGACAAAATTATATTGAAATGCTAACTTCAGTATGAATTATTTCACAATGTTTGAAGTAGTTAGATGATGCTTGTATTTTAGGTGTGCCCTTCCATCCCAAATAGAAATTTAGGCCCTTTCTTCTTTGGTGATGTGGAAAGTACAAAAAGATGGCATTTTCTGAGCTCTTATGCATTGAATTTTGTAGGCTGCTGTTAGCTCTTATACATTTTCTTTTTTTCTTTCTTTCTTTATTGGTCCATAACCGTTCTTAAGGGAAAATTTTAGTTTGTGTTTCAATAGAAAACTTGGCCAAGTTTTTAGGGAGCATATCCAATTTTCTAGAATGGGATCAAAATTCATCTTCACCAAAGATAGGACTGGCTTGTTTTTTGTTTCCTCTGTATGATTTTAGCTTTTGATGGGATTTGGGGTGTTAGTCGTTCCACACATGCTATTTAGAGAACGTAATGAAGAGTAGGAGCCCAAGGTTGTTGGTGTTCAATAGGACTGATCGGGATTAGAATACAAGCTTTTCTGCTTTAGTAGGAATACAAGTATCATAAAGTTGCAGTAACTTATCATCAATTTAAGCATACGATTTGTTTTAAGCTTTTCTGCTTGCATGGAGCTTATCATCAATTTCATTGAATGAGCTATTTCTTTTATATGAATGTCTAGCTCAAAACCCTCTTTGGTTTCAAATAGTTGGTCTTGGTTGACTTGATTTCCATGCATTCAGAATCTGTTTGAAATTTGTTCTTTGTAAAAAATACAGTAGCAGGATCTTCATTTAGCTTTTAGGCTGGGAACTTGAGAACTAAAATGAATAAAATACGGAAAGGTTAGAGGTGTCACCAATTTCAATATATCTTTTATGATTTAGCATATTCTACTTGCAAGCATTTCGGCTAAATAGAATTTGGCATAGAATTCTATTACAAGTATATTGAATTTGCAAATGGTAAAAGAAGAAATATTCAACATGTTTTTTATGGACAAATAACCTGTGTTTTGATTGGAGGAGATTTATGCTTCATACATCTACATTTCACTCCGTACATATAGTATATTTAATAGAGGGGGGCATGATAAATATGTATTTTCTATGTTTAAAAAGATTAATGATTTGTCATCTATATATATATATATATATATATATAAAAGAAGAAGGAGAAGAAGTTCTTGTCCTAAAGGTTCAACTATTTATTATTTTGATGAACCAAATTATTAATTTTTATAAGTGATTTTGTTTTTACAATGTATTTTTCAGTGATAAGATTTTCTTTTAATTATATTTGCATAGCTACCTTCAAGAAATAAATAAAAATATCCTTTTACTAGAAAACCAAATGAAAAATTAATAATGAGCTTTGAGAAGCTTAAAAGATATTAAGGTTTTGATTTTTTTGGGTAAAAAGAAGCCCCAGCCTAAAAGGTTATCAAAGTGAAATAGAAATAACATATGGAGTGGACTAGACAATTAGTTTAAACTATTATAAAAAATAACGATATTATGATAATTCTATAAAAATTAAAAAATGTATTTTTTAATTAAACTAATATTAAATAATAAGATTATAAAAGAAAATCAATAAAAAAAATCTAGGTAAATTCGATCCAACTTGTTAAGTATACAACTAAGATCATTAAATCAAGATAGCTTTATAAAAATATTAGAAAACTCCTTTTTCAATACATACAATGTTAAAAGTTAAAATCAAGGGAAAAAAACATATCCATAAGATTTGGATAATTTCATGAAAAGCAAATTAAAAAAAATTACAATGTTCAATTTCCAAATAATCTAAAATAAATGATGAAATTGAAAAAAACAATTGATATGTTGAAAGGTGAAATTAAAACAATAAATCAACTAAAAAAAAGAAAATCGAATTAACTTAAGTTAATTTTTGAATCTATGAACCTAATCTTATAGAAAGTAAATTTAAAAAAATTATAAAACCTAATTAAAATAATATTTAATAAAAAAAACTCTAAAAATTGAACAGATTCAATCTCAACTTGTTATCCAAGTTATGAGATTGTGACAATCCAATAAAAAATAAAAATAAAAATGCAAATCATAAGTTTCACAATAACTTGATATTCAAGAATAAAACTAGGAAAAAAAAATTAGATTGTCAAATTGTGAAAATTAAAAAATACCAGAAAAAAGTTACACAAAATATTATTCAAATAAATTATGGTTTATGAGTATGACCATAATTTTTTATTAACTAATTTTGTATTCCAAGTTTTGGAAAGATTAAATAAATACTCTTATAATAAAATTGTTTTTTTTTTTATAATTCAAAGCATAAAAAATACTCTAAAAATAATTATGAAATCACCTTAAATTAAAAACTAAATAATCAAAATAATAAATAAAAATTAAATAAATAATACCTCAAATCTTTAAATATTTTAAAGGTGAGCAACAAATTAGTAGAAGAACTAAAAAATTGAAATCTTAAATCTTTTCAAGTTTGAAGGGTGACAAGATTTACAACCCAACCTTAAAATTTCTAACAATTTTTTTTAAGATAATGTTTTTGAAAAATTTTAAATTTTAAAATACTAATAAATCATATTAGGTTACAATGCCTTAAGTTTTTTATATATAGATATTCGTTATTTAAAAAATGCATCCAAGAAATAGAATTATTTTTTAAAGAAATAGAATTATTATGATGCACAAAATCACAACCTAAGAAACTAAAGCATAAAAATAATAAATCTTCATCCAAGAATTGTAATATTAAATAAAACCAAATATTGAGTGTGTGATGGGATGAGAGGAGCACTCACCCAACTTTAATAAAACCTAATCAATTTTATTCATAATTGGCTTTAAATAAAAGTGTTTAATTAGTTTCCCAAACTAAGTCCCAATAAATCCAGTTGTCGTTTAGAAAATTTTCCTTGACCAGTATAAAGCAACAGAAAAACCAAATGTAGTGTCGTTCGTTCAGTTCATGCAACGGTCGAATATTTTTTGAATCCTCTGAAATTCTCTTCCACTGTATAAATCCAGTCTCTCTCTAAATCTCAACTTTTTTCAATTTCTTAAAAAGAAAAACTCTCTCTTTCTCTTTAGAAACAACATTTTTGTTTTAGCTGTTAAAAGTCTCTATATGAAGTTTGATTTTTCATGTGATCATAGCGAATTTCAAATTCGCTCAAAGGGAGAGTGTTCATGACACTCAGATTCTCTGTAAGTACCCATCTCTCCTTCTCTTGGTATAATTATACAATTTGTTTTCAAAGGGAGAGTGTCTTTAATATCTTGTGATTTTATGATTATTTCTGATCATATTCTAGTGATTTGCATGCCAACTTTGTCTCGTTTCCCTGATTGATTTCTGGAATTTATTAAGGGGTGGAGAATTTTCAGTTGATGGTTTTTGGATCTTTTACATTTCAAGGTGCTTATATTCGTTCATCTATTTCGTACTTTTAAAGGATTGGGATTATAAGAACAAAAAACCTGTAATTGGTTAGATTTTAATTTCACTTCCTATTTAATGGGGTTTAATTTAAAAAAAAAATTGGTTTCTCATTATCTTGCAAAAAAATAGTTGTTTTTTACTATAATTTGAATTTTTGTTTATGTTTATGTTTGTGTTGTTAACCTCTGTCCATAGCAAAAGAATTATCTAAGTATCGTATGTTTGAGCTTTCTGCTGCCAGATTGTGTTACCTATTTGCTATCAACAAATTGTTTGCTTGCTAATTTTGTCAATTGGGATTGGAAATTCAAAATGCTAAAAAATTAACCTTTCCCAATTTTATTTATTTTAAGTTGAAAATGAGTACTTGCATTGCGTATCTTTCCATACAAAATGATCTTAAAAAATGGAACTCAATGAAACATGTTTTCTTTCTTTTTCATGGTTTGTTTCACAATTATTTGAGGTGGTTTTTGGTGTAATGAATAATTGATGTTCACTGTACGCTTAAAATGGTGGTGTGGCTTATATGTATATATAAACTTTTGTTTTTGGAAATTATGAATCCTGGATTTGCTCATCTTGTAGTATCTACTCTCAGTTTCGGAAACACAGTTTTTTTCTTTTTAGTTCATAAATTTTAGTCTAGTCTTGTCTGCTTTAGAGTAAATTGTGGAACTCTGATAATATGAAGAGGCAGTTCTGCAGGATAGTATAGGGATAGTATAGGCAACGGTTGCTCATGCAAATTATGACTCATTGATCAGTACATGTTAATTCTTCAACAATCCACTTCTGGGTTGCGGTATATCATATTTTGAATTCTTATAGTATTCAATCCATCAAGTATATCACGGATGAGTCAACTTCGCCACATTTTGATCCAGTCTCTTGATTAAGGTACTAATAGACAGTTCAAAAGTTTCACCAAGGAAAGCAGAACTAATTAAACTGTCAAATTGATGATGTTACATGCCAAACAAAAGTTTTTTTATCACTATTCAGACAGCATTTCAGTTGTATCTGAAACCTTTCCTTGTATGGTTTAATTACTTCAGGTAGAAAAGTAGATCCCAAAAAGTTAAGTTGCAGTGTTGGCATGGACTTTTCCTTGTTCTTCTACTTTCTGTAATAGTATAGAGTTGTTATGTCTTTTATAGCTATACCAGCAGTTTCTAATTTTTTCGATAACTTGACTCGGGATTTTTTCCCTTTTAGTGAATTATACTTGAGTTGCTTTTGTTATATTTTTCTTGCCAAGTGTACACAGTGCTTGGGGATGTCAGCATTTTCACTGTTGGCAAAGATTAGTATGATGAACTTGCTGTAAGTTTAATCATTATCTTTTTTTTTCTATACTTGTTTGTGCAAGGATGCTAGTTTCTGCTTGATACTGAGATCATCTTTAGGTTGAATACTATCCAGCTTGTGAGGCTCTTGGCTGCATCTTTTAGTTTAAGACTCCCTATCTGAGTGTCAGTTTCTTCTTTGTTGACATGAAATTTCTAGCAGTATTAGTTTTTTTTTGGCAAATCAGTCAAATGAAATGGTTGGTTCCATTCTTGCACTAAAAAATAATTAAAATGATATAAATGAAACCCTGGTTTCCTCTGTTGATGGTGGCATCTCTTTTGGCTGTAGATGTCATCTGTGATGTATGTGGTTGATGAAATAGGAATTAATAGGTTTTCTTTGTTACGATGCTTTTGTTTCAATTAGAAGCGCAAATGCCATATTGCCATGTCATCATGCTGCCTAACATAAGTATAGTTTTATTGTATATAAGGTGTTACAGATGTCATCTCATGGAATTTGTAGTTATAGAAATTCAACGGTCTGAGTCATGAATATGTAGATTTCATGATAAACATTTCCTCTCCAACAATCTGTAAGTTCTTCATGGGTGTGTAAGAGGAAACCTTTCCCATAAGAATCTCTTGCTCTTCATTCATAGTTTCAGTTAGTAGTTCAAAATTTATTCACCTTTTGTCTACACGTATATTGATAGGTCTTTGGCAAGGAGACAGAATCCAGAACCTCGGAAAAGGTTCATGGGCAGAAGGTCATTGTTTCTTGGTGTATTATTCCATACATTTTGCTTTCATCTTGGAATTTATCTCATTGTAGTATCTTCACCTAATCACGCTCATAATGCTGATGAAGTTTCTGTAAAGATTCTAATTTGACCAAGGCATTGGAGACATATATGTGGATTTTGTTATTACACAAAATGCAAATGTTGCTGTAGGCTCTGAATATGGGTGGCAAAACTTATACCTGTAAAGAAGCTAGTTGATGCTAATGACCAAGGTATGCTCTCTTGTTCGATCAAATCTTTTCAATGTTGAAATTGACAAAATTATTTTGAAATGCTAACTTCAGTATGAATTATTTCATAATGTTTAAGTAGTTAGTTGATGCTTATATCGAGTTGTGCCCTTCCATCCCAAATAGAAATCTAAGTTGATGCTTATATTGAGTTGTGCCCTTCCATCCCAAATAGAAATCTAAGTCCTTTCTTCTTTGGTGATTTGAAATGTACAAAAAGATAGCATTTTCTTAGCTCTTATACATTCAGTGTTGTAGGCTGCTGTTAGCTTCAATATTCTTGCAGTCATTAGGTTATGACAATTGCATTGAATGAGCTATTTTTTTATATGAATGTCCAGCCCATAACCCTTTTTGGTTTCAAATAGTTGGTCTTGGTTGACTTGATTTCCATGTATTCAGAATCTGTTTGAAATTTGTTCTTTGTAAAAAATGTAGTAGCAGGATCTACGTTTAGCTTTTTAGTTTCTGCAACTCCACCGTTTATCTTTGAACTAAAATGGTTTCTTAGATTTCCCATGCACTCACCGTTTGCGATGGAGTTATGGAAACTAATTGTGGAACCTGAATACTGCTGCTACTGTTAGCTATAGAGAGTGTAACAAATGGGTTGTATATTTTTTTTTTTTGATTTACGTGGGGTGTCCGGGCCAGCTTACGCGCACCACGACTAATCCCCACGGCCCACTGAATACCCTGCAAACCCAGTAGGCATGTAAGGCACCGCAGGGGTGACAGGCGTGCACGCCAGGGCTCGAACCCAGGTGCAGTGGAAGGAGACAAGCCCCTTCCACCGCTAGGCCAAGCCCTAGAATGCAAATGGGTTGTATATTTAATTGGCCGGGTCGGGGCCTTCATTCTTCAACCAAGCTGAATGTTTGAAACTGGTCTGTAGTTTGGGCTATATTTTTCCAGTACTTTGAGCCATTGAAGACTGATCACTAACTGGAAAGATGAAGATCGTTTCTAGCTGGGCAGAGAAAGGAATAGAAAGGTGAACTTGGATGCTCAAAATATAGCCCAACTACAAGGGTTATGAGTTGGATGTTGCATTTTTCTTGAGATGTATGGTTTGTTTTACTTCATTGCTAAGTGCGCATCTCCATTCTCCATGCTTCCTTTCTTGCAGCTTTACTGAAGCAGTGTTCTTTGATCTTTGCTTTGCTTGTCTCTGTATATATTTAGGAAAGTATAAGCAATGTGTTGATGATTTTTGTGCTTATTGGACTTGAAAAGTCTTTCTACACTGCATTACTTTCAAATACATTTTAGGTTAATTTGGGTTTTCAAATCAAGATGCCACAAGTCTTTTTCTTTTTCTTTTTCCTTTTCCTTTTCTTTTTTGTTTTTTCATTTTGATTGTAATAAGATATAAATTTAATTGTTTTGAAACATCAAAAGGACTTCCATCAACTATTTTAAAAAATAAAATTCATTGTTATTTGTTTTGTTTTCTATAACTCCAAGCATAAAAAATACTCTTAAAATAATTATGAAACCCCCCCTAAATTAGAAACTAAATAATCAAAATAATAAAATAAAGATTAAATAAATAATGACCCAATTCTTCAAATATTTTCAGGGTGATCAAACGTTAGTTGAAGAATTAAATGATTTGTGCTCTAAATCTTTCAAAGTTTGAAGGTTGACAACATTCACAATTCATAATATACCTTATGAGCGCATGGAAAAAAAAATATTTTCTATTATTTCTTTTTGTAATTTTTTTTAAGAAAACATAATTTTTAAAGCTTAAGGTGATTTATGAAGTTTATTATATCTAACAAGTATAACTAAATCACATCTCCAATCTATATAAAAAAAATAAATCATTTAATATTAATATTTGTAATACGATAAATTAAGTTATCTTTAGAAGTTCATATTCATTCCATCCAAACAAAACCAGATTTATATACCTCTTCCCTAACTATTTTTCTTTTTCCTTTTCTTTTTCTTTTTTATTTTTTCATTTTGATTGTAATAAAATATAAATTTAATTGTTTTGAAACATCAAAAGAACTTCCATCAAATATTTAAAAAAATAAAAAAATAATCTTAAAATAATTATGAAAACCCCTTAAATTAGAAACTAAATAATTAAAATAATAAAATAAAGATTAAATAAATAATGCTTCTATTCTTTAAATATTTCAAGGTGAGCAAAATTAATTGATGAATTAAATGACTTGTGCTTTAAATCTTTCAAAGTTTGAAGGTTGACAAGATACACAATTCAACCTTCAGTTTTTTTCTATATACTTTATTATTGAAGGTGAGTGCATGGAAAAAAAATAACTTTATTATTTCTTTTCATATTTTTTTTAAAAGCTTATTTTGTTGAATCCCCATTTAATTTGAATGAAAATGATCAAAATAAAGAATTATATTATTAATACTTTAAGATTTTTAAAGGTAGTATAAAAATAAAAATAAAAAGTAAAAAATGTTTCTGAACATGTTAGTAAGGGTGTTAGTTATATCTTATATTTTGCCTTCAAAATAAACATTAAGTTCAAGAAAACTTTAAGATTTTTTGAATGAAATGTGAAATGATAATTATAAATAAAGAATTAGAGATATATTTATTTCATTTACTTTTTTAAAAAGAAATTGAGAATTTTGCTTCAAACTCGATGTATGATTTTTATATGCTTTATATTTAAAAAAAAAATCATTTAAACATTATATTTATAGGTAGAATAAATAAATTGGAATATAAACTTAAAATCATAAATTTGCATTTGAGCCACAACTCCAATCATTAAAAAATTAACATATAATTTTAATTACAACTTCATCATCATTGACCTATAACTCCAATCTTCAAAGATATTTCGTGAAATTTTTAGTAGTTTGTTCTTTGTTTTCTTTTAGCTTTTAAATCTTGTTTTTTCCCTCAAATATTAATAATGGTCCTTAAAGGAGTTGTTGATGGAAAAATCAACTCAATAAAACAAAGCCAAATAACCAATAAACTCAAACAAATTCTAAAAAAATGTTCAATTGAATAAGTAGATTAAATCATTCCTTAAAAGTCTATTTATTCATATAAATTGTTGAATTTATGAAAATAAAATCTTGAGGTTCTTCATTCGAATTGAATGTTGGATAAATGGTTTGGGAAGCAAACCACATCACCAAAATCATCTAAAGTAAAATGTTAAATGTTGATCGAAGAATAAATTAATCAATTAATTGGTTATTTTCATCATGAATTCGTGTTTTATAGGTTTAATTATTAAAATAAAGAATTAAATGGTTAATACCTTAAATTTTAAGATTTTTGAAGGTAGTGTAAAAATAAAAAAGAAAGTAATAAGACATAAATTTAAGGTTAATTTGGGTTATCAAATCAAGATTTCACAAGTCCTTTTCTTTCATTTTGATTGTAATTAGATATAAACTTACTTGTTTTGAAACATCAAAAGAATTTCCATCAAATTATTGAAAAAATAAAATTCATTATTATTTGTTTTGTTATCTATAACTCCAAGCATAAAAAATACTCTTAAAATAATTATGAAATCCCCTTAAATTAGAAACTAAATAATCAAAATAATAAAATAAAGATTAAATAAATAATGCCTCAAATCTTTAAATATTTTTAAGAAAAGCAAAAATTAGTAGATGAATCAAAAGTAGATGAATTAAATGATTGATGGCTTAGATCTTTCAAAGTTTGAAGGTTGACAAGATTCACAATTCAACCGTAAGTTTGCGTCTATAATTGTTGAGTATAGGGGGGGTAAAATATTTTCTATTATTTATTTTTTATAATTTTTTTTGTTTTTAAAATATTAGGTGATTTGTGAAGTTTGTTATATCTAACGAGTATAACTAAACCACATTTCGAATCTACAAATATATATATACATATATGATAAATTAATTATCTTTAGAAGTCAATATTCATTCCATGCGAACAAAACTAGACTTATATATCTCTTTCCTAGCTTTTTTTTTTTTTGAAAAAATATATAGAATCCCCAATTAATTTGAATTAAAATTATCAAAATAAAGAATTACATGTTGATACCTTAAATCTTAAGATTCTTGAAGGTAGTATAAAAATAAAAAAGAAAATAAAAAATATTCTTGAACGTATTAGTAAGTTTGTTTGTTATATTTCATATTTTACCTCCAAAATAAATATTAAATTCAAGAAGACTTTAAGATTTTTTGGATGAAATGCAGAATAATATAGTTACTTGTAAAAAATTAGAGATATTTTCTCTCATTTTATTTTTTTCATTTCCTTTCTTTAACAAAAATGAAAATTTTACTTCAAACTTGATCCATGACTTTCTTGCTTTGTATTTAAAGTCTATTGTTCTAATTAAAATATTATTTTGTTTAAATATTACAACAAATATATTGCAATATAAACTTAAAATTTTAAATTTTCATTGACCCACAACTCCAATCACTAAAAGAATTACATATAATGTTAGTTTTAGCTTCATCATCATTGACCCACAACTCCAATCATCAAAATATTCCTAGAAATTTTTTAGTAGCTTGTTCTTTATTTTATTTTTTTTGAGCTTTGAATCTTAGTTTTTCCTTTGAATATTAATAATGTTTCTTGGAAGAGTTGTTGTTGGAAAAATCAAATACTGGCTAGGTTAAAGGGTGAGCTTGTCTTGTTTGTCACAAGTAGCAAACGGTGGTAGAAATATTTTATGCTCAAAATTAAAGGTATGAAAAATATAGAGACATCTCCTGAACTCGCATGAGCTCATGCAATGAAGAGAATCTTTAGCTCAGATAAAAAATACAAAATGGTTCAAGCTATCATGAGGCTAATTCTTTAAGAATGTCTTTTGGTTAAGAGAAATTATTTTAAGAGTGAAATTAGTTTTATAAAAAACTTGAGTAACAATTATAATAAATTTAAACTAACATTAAAGCGTTATAATTCAATTCTAGCTATGTTGATTGCACTTTACCTTAAGTTAGATGAAAAACTTCTAATATAAAAAAATAAATATACAAGTGTTTACAACATGTTTTTTTGGCATAAAAAAATATAATTGCTAATAAAAAAGCCTATATATGCATGTAACTAAATAAATTGAGAATTATATATAATAATAAATGTGAAAAAAAATAAAATACACTGAAAATAACTAAAAACTAAAATAAAAAATTGAGATATAATTAAGATACACAATCTCACAATATAGGTATTTAACTTGGTTGTGTTGAATAACTATATATTTTAGAATCAATTTTTTAATTAAATTAGATAATAAAAAATACAAGGAAAAACAAGCCAATTGGACTAATCTTTTCTCAAATGCAAAACAAATGATAAGGCATCGTTAATATGATTTCTAGGAAAAAAATATTCATGAACTTAAAATTTAATATATATTGGATGATATTTTTTATAAAAATATTAAGATGATAGCATGCTCTATCAACTTGTATAAACCCTAGTTTATCAACTAACTATGTGATCCAGATCACGAGAAAGTGACAACTCAATAAAAAAACAAATTAAAAAGATTACAATATTTAATTTTTAATTAATTTAATGTTGAATGATAAAATTTAAAATAAAAATATTTAAATCAAAACAGAAAAAACACAAGTTAATTGAGATTAATTTGTTCAACTCATGATTTGAGTTATGCATTCAACAACTTTTTATTTCAAAAATATATATTTTATTTAATATTATATCAACTTGAACTTGATTCTTGAGATTTATTTTATATCAAACAACAATTTAAAAAAAAATTAATGTAGTGAGTTGAATGAAATAAAAAAATAGACCTATTATATAAAAAAGATTGACAACTAAAAGATGACTCTCTTTTTTTTATGACAAATAAAAAATAAAACCCTTTAAAAACACGTTTTTGATGGATAAATAACCTGTATTTTGATTGGGGGAGTTTTATGTTGTACTTGATTCCAAACATATAATATATTTAATAGACCAGGCATGATGAAATATGTGTTTTCTATTTTTAAAAAGATAGACTTGTCATTACATGAGAGAGAGAGAAAGAAAGAGAGATTCTTGTCCAAATGGTTCAACTATTTATTATTTAAATGAACCAAATCATTAATTTTTATAAGTGATACTTTTCCTATAAAATGTATTTTTAGGTAATAAGATTTTCTTTTAAATATATTTGGATATGTTAACTTGAAGAAATAAATAAGAATATCTTTTACAAGCAAACCAAATGAATTAATTTTACAAAAATTAATTAGGTCTTTTATTTAATGAACTTTCAATGGGATATTCTATGGCTTTAAATTAATTTTATAAAAATTGCATATCATTTATATTAACATTAGAGAAAGCAACAAACTCAAATATTATCTCTTTCTAGAATCATATGTGTGTAACTATTAAGTTCTAACTAATTAGACCACTTGTATAAAAGAGAAGGTGATTTGTTCTTTTAAATTTAAAAAACCTTAAAATATAGATAAGATATAAACTATTTTAGGGTTACTTGACCAAAATAGTCTTGAAAAAATCCCTTTAAAATAAAAATTAAATTATCAAAAAAATAAAACAAGGATTAAATAAATAATACCTTAAATTTTAAAATCAATAAAATTTATAAAATTAGCAATAAATTAGGAGACGAATTGAATGATTGATGCCATAAATCTTTTAAAATTTGAAGGGTGGCAAAATTCATCATTAAACCTTAAAATTCATCAATAAGGTTGCCATAAATCTTTTATTTGAACATTTGTACTATTTCTCAAATCTACTTAGTAATACTAAATTTTAATTTTGTAAGAACGCAATTTTAATATATTGCACTAATAAGAATATGATTTGGACATCAATTCTAATATAATATTTAATATTTAAAATAGACCTTTGAAAAATGTCATTTTATATTCAAATGGATATAATGCTAGCTTCAGCTTCATCATTAAAATTTTAAATTTTGAGTAATAAATTTGGTCTCTTAGTGTTTAGATAAATTTACATATTCAACTACTGTTTTAATAATTCGAATTTATCATCATCTTTATAGATATTTGTCGCGTATATTTCTTAGTAACTTATTCTTTGCTTTCTTTGTCTTTAAATCTTGGTTATGCTCCTGAATACTAATAATGCTCCATATAAGAGTTTTTAAAAAATAAAATAAACGGAAACAAATTTGGAAATAAAATCAAAACTTTTTAGTAAAAAAATATGTTATTCTGTCCAAAATAATTTTAGAAAATTTAAAGATTGTTTTATTTTTTTTAAATAAATATTTTTGGGTGTTTTTTTTTTAATTTTAATGTGCTAATATTAAAAATAAAATTTTAAAAAATATTTTTGGGTGTTTTTTTTTAATTTTAATGTGCTAATATTAAAAATAAAATTTTAAAAAATATTATTTTGATATATTTTTTGTTAAAATATCTTAAAACATAACCATTACTGCAATAAAAAATAGTATCTTAGCGAATGCTTCGAGTGTTCTATAAATTTAATTACCATTTAAGTTATCATAATTTTATTATTGTTGTGAAGTTTAATAAACATTAAAATCATACACTACAATGCTTCAAGATTAATTAGATTAATTTAGGTGTTATAGTTGCAATTGTTTCTTCAAGATTTATTTTAGGTGTTATGGTTATTATAGTTTAATTGTTATTAATGTATTTGCGAATGTGTGTATCTATGGATGTGTATATATGCATTTATGTAATTGTCTTCAAAGGGTCGACATTAAAGAATATTAACATGTAAGAAAAAGTAGGATATAAAATATTATCATTTTCAAAGTATAAGATCATTAATGTAATTCAATTTAATTTTTAATTTATGGATTTCAAAGTTTAATTTGAGTCATAAACCATTAAATATATTCCTAACTTAACTTATTTTTATCATAAGTTATTTATCATAATCTATTTATCATAAGTTATGTTAAAAAAACTTTTAATTATTAGAAAGTCGTCCATTAATATATATATATATAGAAGTCGAATGAAAAGGGTTTGGTTTCAGCAATACCAATAAGTAGAAGAGTTAACTGACTAAATATTCATACTTGAGGGACTAAAAGCAACTCCTACCGTCTTATAGTTCATGTCAGAGACGACAAGTCGCCTCGCACACCAACGTCAAGTCAGCGTTAGGAACCCCCCCCCCCCTCCCCCCAAAAAAATCCCCAAATTATCACACTTCCTAGCTTTTCTTCTCTCAAATTCAAAATTTTATTAGGGTTTCTGTAAAGAATGCCGCAAAGACACTCAAAAAACAACAACGATTTAGCTTTTTTCACGTATGATGAGAAGAGAAAGTTAGGGTATGGGACACAAAAGGAGAGGCTTGGAAAGGATTCGATCAAGCCATTTGATGCTTGCTGTCTCTGCTTGAAACCATTTATAGATCCAATGTCTTGTCAAAAAGGTCATGTCTTTTGTAAAGAGTGCATCTTAGAATGCCTCTTAGCCCAAAAGAAAGACATTCAAAGGTAATAGCTACTAGGGTTCCTTTTATTTTTTTTCGAATTCATTTGCGTTTTTGTTTAATGATTTTTTTGTTTTTTGTTTTGATTTTCATGTTGGTAATAGAGGAACTTGTTTATTGAATTCTGGGTTTTGTTTTATATAGATGATGGAGTTTGGTTTTAGCAATGTTAAATGCTTATCTTTGTAAGGTTTTGTTTTGATGGCAATTTGTAGTGAAATTTGAGCTCAATTAATTAGAATTTTGAGTTTAGTGTGAAGTTGGGAACTGAAATTGAAATGAGAAGTGAGAGATCATTGTTTAAATTTTGTCTGGAAGGTTGAAATGTGAGTTGGAGGTTAAGTTGGTAAGTTTTGTTGTGGCAGGCCATGCTTTTGTGTAGTCTGGACTGCCATAACCTACTTTTAGGAGTTCACTTGTGTGCATGTATAATACTTGGCTCCTTCTTTCCTGATTATTAGTTAACGATTTAAGATGTGAAGATATTGGTCGTTGTACTTCATGGGAAAGATTTAGAGGGAAAAATGGTCATGTGACAATTTTATTTTCGACCTCAATTGGAACTGGCTTTTAGTGCAATTTGTTCCCCTTTCTTTTATTGTTATGGACTGAAAGTAGGCAGATTGGAACTTTAATTAAAGATAAGAGAGCCTATGCTAGCTCAGCCTTTTTACCTGAAGGAAAGACAGTTTCCTGCGTTGTTTTTGCCTGTTTTGATGTAGTGTGTTATCTTCTTTTATTCTTCACCGTACCAATTTTGTAATGAGAAGTGTGTTTTTCTGTTGTCTGCCAGGAAGCTAGCTTCCCATGAATTGCAGAAGAAACAGGAAAAGGAGGAGGAAGCAGAGAAGTTGATGTCGCAGAAGGCCAGAGAGCTTGATGCATTTGATCAGCAAAATCATGGTGCAGTTCCACAGTACAACGATAGAAACCACAGCCAAGACAAGAATGGTTTCCATGGGGCAAACAGTGTGAAGGTCACTTCGTATGAAGAGGAAGCTCTCCGGACAATGAAAGCATTTTGGCTGCCCTCGGCCACGCCAGTTGCTCCGGTTAAAGTGGATGCCCCTTCCACAAGCACTGTCTGCCCAGAAGGCAAGGAAAAGCTCAAGCTGAAGAGCCTGTTCCCTGTCTACTTTACAGAAGACACCAGTGAAAAGAAATCATCCAGTTCTCTTGATAAGACCTTCATTTGTCCTAGCTGCAAGGTCACTCTCACCAATACGCTCTCACTGGTGGCATTAAGTTCTTGTGGTCATGTCTTCTGCAAGAAGTGCGCTGACAAATTTATGGCTGTTGACAAGGTTTGTCTGGCTTGCAGTAAGGGTTGTAAAGAGCGCAATTTGGTGAACTTGGAAAAAGGTGGAACAGGGTTTGCTGGCCACGGTGATCACCTTGTGGCAACAGATTTCAAGCATCTGGGTAGCGGTTCAGGATTGGGACTTGTGAGACCAGCCACGAAAACTTAAACTCCAATCAATTGTACAATATGGTATTCTTGTTGTAGTTTCTTTTGCATCATCATAAACGGCAAACCGAGGTCCTTTTGCTTTAGATGGTCATCCACTCGGTTTGCAGTGTGATGTGTTGTTATGAGTTTGTTTACATTAAGATAACCACTGGTGATACAATTTTTTTTTTTTTTTGGGTGGATGCCATAAACCAATAACTAGACTGAAAATGACTTCGATTGGGATTGTAGTTTATTATCGCTAAAATATGCATGGCTGCATGGTTTTGCAAGGCCGTGGAGGGCATGGTCTGTTCTTTCCTTGATGCTATCATTTTTGATTGGTTGTAGTTATCAATCTTGATGTGGAAACTAACCCGATCAAGAAGCGAGATTCCTGATCAAGAAGTCAGATTCTGGGTTGCATGGGTAGATGAGAATCCACGTAGATGAAGCTGGAAAAATTAAAAAATAATTAAAATAAATATAAACTATACATGTTATAAATAATAAATAATAAAGTTTAAAATTATTTTAAAATGTTTATTATTCTATATTATTTTTTAAGTTAAAAATATTTTTTATTTTATATTTAAAAAAAACATATTTTTTTCTTGTGGATATAAAATATATATACTAAAGAATTTTAAATTATATATTATAAAAGTAAAATATTTTTTTAATATTTATATAATACAATTTAAAAAAATTATTAAAAAAATAAAATAAAAGAGCCTCTAATTAGAAAAAAATATTTTTTTTAAAAAAAACTTTACTATGTTTTGCAGGTTTTCCGGATGATGAGTCGTCTGGGTTTTTATTTAATCTAGCCTTTTACCGTACTTGAACTGGTGGCGCTATTAGATTGATGGGTCCTGAATTGACCTGAGACCGGTTTGATAAGAATGGTTCAAGCCTGGTCCTGTTTGCAGCCCTTCGTGAAATCAGGCACCACCAACCACGATACATGCCTGGCAACAGTATTATAATTTTTTTCCTTTGATTAAGTCAACTTGGTACGAAATGGCTGTTCGCACATGGGTTTGTTGAGCAATTGAGAGGGCAGACTTGAGAGTTGCCCAAAAAGGCGACCTTTATTGGGAACCAGAAGCTTATCTTAGCAAAAAAGACAAAACCCTAAGCAGGCATGACTTTTTGAAGGTCCCACCACCATGACCCGCACCAGCTTGGGCTGCCATTGATGGAAAGAACTTCCCCACGGGTGAGGTAGACAGAGAGTGCTGATGATCGTTATCTTAGCAGCAGAAGATTTGTTTGTTAATTATTATGGATGGCATCTGATTAGGCATATACGTGTAACGCAATGGGCGTGGCCTGGTGGCCGGTGGACACCAGACGGCGCGCTGTCTTTTGCCCTCCACTCAACCGGATACCTAATTTTACTTCCAATTAAAGAAAAACACATTCCGCCACCAATTTTAGTGAACCAGAGTGATGTCAAAAGGCCTAAAAGCTGGATGTTCCCTTTCATGTTCAACGGACGAAAAGGTGACCACTTGAAAGAATAGAAATCATAATTTTATTTTAATGGTTGATTCATTTGCAAACTCGTTTTCATTTTTCACGCATTGGGATAATCCAGATTGTTTTTTTTTTTTTAATATTTTTTTATTAAAATATATTATTATAATTTTTTAAGTTTTTAATATTAAAATATAAAAATATTAAAAAAATATTAATTATATATTTTTTAAAATATTTTAAAGCAAAAACTATCGCACTAATATTTGGATATCTATATATATTTTCCGAACACTCCCTCAATTACTTTTCAAATAGTTCATATAATAATTGGGTTGGTATAGTTATTTATTTTTTCATTTTTTGTTAGGTTTAGACCGCAATTATAAGATTCCTTATTAAAAACTAATTTAAAATCAAGCAAGAAAACAAACAAAAGATTTCAAAATAATTTTTTNATATATATATATATATAAGAATCTATTCATTTCAGAATTAAGATGAGTTTGATATTGTGTTTTAAAAATATTTTTTGTTTTAAATTAATATATTTTTAATGTTTTTAAATTATTTTAATATATTGATTTGAAAAATAATTTCTTTAAATAAAATAGATATTGTTCATATATTTTTTAAATAAAAAACACTTTAAAAAATAACCATAATCATAACCACTCTAAAAAATACGCTATAAAATTTAAATTAAACGATAGAGAAAAACCAAGCATCTAGATTTACTAATTGCAATTAACAGATAGTAGTCACTCTTCTAAATTTCTCACATGAAAAACTCTCTCCCCACTTTGCCTAAAACCATTCTATATTTAACCAATAAAATTGCTAATTGGGTTGTTGATAATTAGGTTAACTATTAATGGCATTTCATTAATCTAAACATAATCACCCAAAGCCTTATTTTCGGAAAATAATCCGATAAAATATAATCATGAAATCCATTTTCGTATTTTGATGGTTTCAGATTTCTGTGACAATAAGACAGTGTAGACCGCTAGATTGGATAGGAGAGAAGAGGTTGGTGGGATCAAATTATTACGTGGCAACATTTTAACCGTCCAATAATGCAATCGGGTCCCACTTTCCATTTATTCCCCGCCCAGCTAGAAGAAAGAGAACCCTCTCTTTAAAAAAAAAAAGAACCTCAAAAAGCAACGGCCTTCATAGATAGGAAGCAAGACGAATCATAGTTTAGCATCCATACATTAAAGAATGTTTCACTTTAGTCCTTATAGTGTAATATTTTTATACATTTACTAGTTTCTGAAAAGTTTAATCAATTGTAACCATGAAATGTCTAAGAAAAAAATAAATTTTAAATCAAAGAGTAATTTGTCTATAAACTATGCATGCACAATGTTATCATCACCTTTAATAGTTATTTGATATCTCATATGATGTTTGCCATCAAATATTATGATAATAAATTTATTATTGAGATTAAAAAATATAATTTAAAACTTCAAATAATATTGAGAAACAAATGATTCTATGATAAACTTATATATATAAAAAAATTAAATTGTTTGACATTGTATTTCAACCTGAATTTTGGTGCGTTTAACATAAAAAATTAAATTAATATTTTTTTTATTATTTTTATTGGTTTTGATGTTTCCATATATAAACAAATAAAAAATATCTTAATATATTTTTAAATAAAAAATCACTTTACATCACATTACAAAACACATAATATATATGCATGAAAAAAGAGCGAGGAAAAGATGGAGAACATGTGGGTAACCTTAGGTAGTTAACAACCAGGGATGGATTTTAAAATTTTAAGAAGTAGAGAGCTAATAAAAAGATATTTTAAACTATAGAGGTTAAAGTAGAAAATTGTTTATTTACAGGGACTAAAATAGAGTTTTCCCTCTAAGAAACAAAATATAAAATACATTGCATTTGCATTTGCATTTATAAAAGGAGGGATGCCTTTTTAATAGAGAGAGGATAAGAACAAAAGAGAAGACAGAGAGAAAGGGAAACTTTGGTGTGTTTGTTTGTTAACTGGTAAAAGATTTGTCTAGTGTTCTCTGTTTTTAGAAATGGGGGATTTGGAAAAGCAAGTGGTGGTGAATGGAGGGAAGGAGGAGGCAGAGGAAGAGCAGAAGCTGTTAATGGAAGGGATGAGTGTTTTGGATTTTGATATGTTGTGTTCTACCGTGGCTATGCAAGCACAAGGAAAATATTGGGCCAAACTTGAAACCATTGAAGAAGAAGACGATGATTTGAATCGTTACAATAATGGAGGTGGCGGTTTCAGGATGTGGGAAGGTGAAGTTCTTGATTGCTTTGATGACCGCCGCATTGCCATTGAATCTCTTAGGTATTCCTCTCTCTCTCTCTCTCTCTCTGCTTTCCAAGGGTTCCATGGTTAGAATTTAGAATGAGAAGTTAAACCTAGAAAGAAATGATGGAACTTTTCATTTTTTATTTTTTGTTTGGTTTTGTTGTGTTCTTGCTATTATTGCTATGCTTTAAATTTAATGAAATATGATTTTAGTTAGTTATCGTTTGTGTGGAGGATTTTAATGTTAATGGGTTTTGGGAGTTCAATTGGATATGAAAATTTTATGCTGACCGCTTTAATTTTTTATTAAAAAAAAAAACTCAGTAAAGTCTTGGTTTCTACATGTTGCTACTTGTAATAAATTTATGTTATATGAGGTGAAAATTATGTTAGTAGCTTTAGATGTCTACTCGTATAGTTTTCTTTAGAGAAATTGTTTTTGTGCATATTGATTTTAATTTTCTGGGTGTTAAGACTTGGGGAAATGCTCTAAAGGGAATTTTTTTTTTTGTGTTATGGTGAATTATGTTCTATGTTGATTTACAGTCAATTATGCTGTCTTTGGGTCATCGAACACAGAGTTCTTCAGGAGAAAAAGGATTCTTCCATTTTGTTTTATTGATATGATGTGTTTGAATTTTGATTTGACTTTCAACTCACTGTGTATGTGATGTTGCAGCTGTCCATGCTATAGATTTGGAAAGAACATGAGACGAGCTGGTTTTGGTTCTTGTTTTCTTCAGGTAACGTTTTCTTGCAATTCTTTAAATTTTAAGAATTTAGGAAACTAGAGTAAGACTTTGGCCCTTACAAATCTGACATGGGATCCTTATGTGAATTAAAATTTCTGAAAATTCATAAATGTCATTTTGCAGGGAATTGCATATTACATTCTTGGTCTTGGCGCCCTGCTCAACTTCATTGCCTTTGTCGTGACGAAGCAACGCTGCTTTCTGTACTTATCAGTTGTATTTACCTTCTCATTAGGAATATATTTGGGTTTCTTCCGCACAAAGATGAGAAAGAAATTTAATATCAGGGTGAGCATTTATGTCTCACTATGTTTTAACTTCTGCTGATTATTTGATATAGTTGCAACATGAGATGGCTATATTCTTAGAGTTTTGCTTTCTTGTTTTATCTTTTAAATTATGACTGCAGCTATATTCACGTTTGTATTTGATATTCAGATTAGCTAGCTACCCCCCTTTTTCAATCAAACTTCGACCATTCAATACACTGTGCTTTGAATTGTCAAATGTAATGGGAATTTGATGGAAGACCTACAATCATAAGTGTTCAAAGGTTACTGGCTATTGTTTGTGTTTTTACCAAACTAAACACATATGAGGAACCAAGCTTCTCTCAAGCAGATCTATTTTTTGGTTTGATTTAACACAATCCACATGTAGATTATGGAAATATTTCCTCTTTTCAGTGAGGTGTTATTTATTACTTATTCAAGGCTTCTTGATCCTTTACTTTTGTTTCTGAAATGTTCGTCTTTGAGATTATAAGTTGAGTCTAAATCACAGACTAATTTTTTTCTTTTACAAATGTGTTCATTTCAGGGTAGTGATAGTTTCTTGGATGATTGCATCTACCATCTGATCTGCCCATGCTGCACATTATCCCAGGTTTGTTTAGTGAATAATGTTCGTTTACTACCAGCCCAAGTATAAATTTTGATTGTTGTTAACTATAGCCATACACTTGACGTTTCTGAGACCTAATTTTAAGCATTTCTTCTATAATGGAGCACCTAAGTATAAATTTTGATTGTTGTTAACTATAGCCATACACTTGACGTTTCTGAGACCTAATTTTAAGCATTTCTTCTATAATGGAGCAGGAATCGAGGACGTTGGAGATGAACAATGTCCAAGATGGTACCTGGCATGGCCGGGGTGACACTATATGTGTGGGTAGTTATAGTGAAGGAAACAATGTGTTCCTGGAGCTGCACCCGCCACCTGCTGTCACAACCACCTCCCCTGATGTTTGCAGCATGCAAAAAAATACCAATGTCAGTGACCAACCTTCGACTTGAGATGTTTGGGCTTGAGACCTTGATCTCTGAATCAACGTTGTATGAGCTTCCACATGATTTATTTCCTGAAGAAAAGGGTGATATGCAGGCTGTATCACCCAATCTTGTTTACAAGAAGAATCAGAGGGCAGCGTTAAGCATTTGCTGCCCATACTCAGACTGCTGCCTTTTCAAATCAGGTAAGATAACCTGTTTGCGAGTATCTGATGAAGAAGATGTTTGCAGTCCATGCAGACAACGGAGATGAACATTGTTGGGTTATTGGTTAGACCCCTGTTCTTACTGTGCTTTGTTTAGTGGTAGAGGTTGTAAATATTGTAGTCACATTTGTTCTTTGAACTTGAAGAAACACTATTTATTTCACGGTGGCCGAGTTTGATTTATTTGAGTTTGTAAAAATCAAGAGTATTAGCAATCTTGGGTTGTCTTCCCTAAAAGCTCTCTCGATGATAGCTTGTAATTGGCCTGTTGGATCCTCACTGCAAAAGCAGTTTTGTGCTGAGTGGCTCACAAATTGTTCAACTAACGTTGATAGCATCAAATACTTGCTTCTGCCATGCTAGCATGATTCCGAGGCCCGAGGGCATTTTAGATGATGAAATGCAGTGCCTCACACAAACATGATCAAGGTACAGAAAGAAACCTTTAAAGCAAAGCATTTAGGTTCCAAATTCTATTTCCTCTCTAAGATCTTGAATCTCGAACACCTCATTCCTGAAGTCATGTTTTGAAGCCATACTTGCACGTTGGAACTCCACTGAAATTTTGCTCTCGTGGTTGAATGATTCTTTTCAGTATCTTAGGACAAAAGAGGAATGGCTGAATACACTGGACCCCAACACATATTTTCGCCAGCTAACCACCACCGGGTCTTAATTATCCTGGTTTCTTCTTCTTCTTCGTTGTCGTCGTCTTCGTCAACATCGTTGTCTTCTTAAATATTTCAACAGTAATCACTAAAACAAAAATGTTCTTGTTCATTCAAGTTTGAAAACGTGTTGAATTAAAAACACTAAAGGTGTGTTTGGGTTCCAAAATATTGAATTTTTTTTCTTAAATAATTTTTTTATATTTTCAGGATGTGTTGATGTTAAAAATATTTTTAAAAAAAATAAAAAAATTTATTTTGATATATTTTTAAATATAAAATATTTTAAATACCACTGCTATCATAAGCTATCATAATTCCAGACAATTCCTAAGATATTGCTAGAATGTTGACTGTTATTAAAAATTATACCTTTCATACATGCATTTGATGTAAACTTCCAATTGATATCAAACCTGGTATGCATTCCAAGCATATAAATGAGCACGTATAATTAAACTTGAATTATAAAAGATGATAATATGCATCCTATCCCATCCTATCCTATTATATATATATATATGTTACAGTTATAAGGTACGTGTTGAAAACATCAGAATCAGAATTAGATGATAATAAGTTGTACTTAAAGATCAATTCTTAATATTTAACGTTTTATTGCTCCTTCCTTCATGCTAATAGAATGAATGTAATAAGCTTTCGAGGATTTTAACATCACCATTTTATTTAGTTACATTGCCAAACAAGGTCCATGAATTCCAGGAAATACAACTCAATATCTCTTTATAAAAATTTAAAACTTAAGCTATTGAAAAGAACAAAAAAAAGGCAAAAGAGACTAGATAAAAGAAAGAAAGAAAGAAAGAAAGAAAACAGAGATGAAGGTTCGAGAGATACAAGGTATGCAGAACATTTCCTATTCGACCTCTTTTTTATACTATTTTTGTAACCAAAATTGATACGTAATTAATAATTAAAGGGGGTAATTCTCGCTATTTTGCCATAATAGAGAAAACAAATGGGATGGACAATGGATGAAGAAAGATTTGTTGTATTTTTTTTGTTCTGTCACACACATAATTAATTACAAATGTGAGCACATGATACCTATTACACTACATGGCATGCTGGTGGGCTTACAAAGTAAATATATTTGATGATGTTATAATTATAAATCTGTATTAAATAACTAATAAAAATTGAATTTATATAACAAATTAAAAAAAATATTTTTATGATAACTATAATGATCAAATATATTTGATGATGTTATAATTATAAATCTGTATTAAATAACTAATAAAAATTGAATTTATGTAACAAATTAAAAAAAATATTTTTATGATAACTATAATGATCAAACTTGACCTAGGAGTTAACCTGATAAAAGAGTAGGGTTCTAGGTTATATGGATTGACTCTAGTTAAATCAGAAAAATTAAAAAAAATATTTGATATTTTAATATTTTATATAAAAAATTAATAAATAATCCATATAGATATAAACTATATATGTTATAAAAAATTAAATTTAAAAGATTACCTCAAAAGCTTTTTTATTTCATATTGGAAAGATAATATTTTATTTACCTCAAAAGCTTTTTTATTCCATATTGAAAAGATAATATTTTATTTTTTAAAATTGAAATATTTAAATCAAAAAGGTTTTTTATTCCATATTAAAAAATATAATTTTTTTTCTTATGAATATAAATCATATATACTAAAGGGCTTCAAATCTTATATTGAAAAAATAAAATATTCTTCTAGTATTTATATAGTGAAGTTTCAAATGAATTATTAATTAACTGAAAAATATGAAAAAAAGGGATCCTTAGGTAAGAGGAAAAAAAATAAAAGAAGAAATTCTACTAGGTTTTTGTAAGGGTATCCGAGTTCTACTTTGACCTTATACTCCTATCATTGCTAGGTCCTGTTGACAATAATACCCAATGGTAGTGGGTTCTATTGGTAATAGGGCCTATTTTTAATGGGTTCTACTGGTAGTTAAGGTTGCAACAAGGCCCACTGTAGCTAAGTTCTGCAGCAGTAGAGTCCAACTTTAGTGGGTCTTACTCATAGTTCTAGGCCCACCATTAGTGGGTCATGGCTACAGCAAAACCTGTTTTTAATAGGTTTTCTCATTGCTGGGTCTTGTTGATTGCAATACCTAGCAAAAATGGATCATGCTCACAATTATAGGCCTATATGTCGCAGGGCTATGGTGGAAACGTGACCCACTTTCAATGAGTTCTTCTTTAGCTGGGCTAATCTTTGATGGGCTCGTTGACACCCAGATACATCATTATTGGGTCTAGCAACTATGCCACACCCAATAACTTTGGGTCTGGCTGTGAAGCCAAATCCAACAAATTTAAATTCTAGAAAAAGAACTTAATAACCGGGTATCTATCTTAACCTAATGCTGTTAGACAACAAGTCCCAACTTCATTGGATCATGCTTTACAAAAAGATCCATTAACTGGGTATCCATCTAGATCCTATGTTGCTAGGCAATAGAACCTAACATTATTGGTCATGCTTGTTAGAGTGACCTGAAGTAAATATATAAAATATACAATGTGAATAAAACATTTATTTAGAGCTCCATCAACTTTAATATAATAATATAAGAATTATAAATTTTCTACTTAATGCTTTTATTATGAAAAAAAATTGAAGAGGAAAAAAAAATCTTAATTTGAAGTAAAGAAAAAAAATATTTTTTTATTATGAAAGGCATTTTTGAAAGGCAAAAACAAATATTATTTAATAAAAAAATTTAACCCAACCTAAAATGAAAAAAAAATCACCACCTTATTTTTGTACAAGAAAAAATTCTCAACTATTTATTTACTATATACAATATAAAAAATAAAATAAAGTTATAGGTACAACTGGGGCAGGATCCATTTCTAACAGGTCCAATAAATCCAATACTATTGAGTCCTACTACAATGACTTAGCAACCCTTTACACCCCAAGCGTGCAGTTCTGCAAACCTACTTGTGAGTCTATAGCTAGGCGTGTAGGTTGACCCTATCACCTAGGTCATGACAGCCCAACATTAGGTGTTTATATCCCGAGACACAACCCCACCCATGTTCAACCTTTGAACTCATTATGTTAGGACCGAGGGAAATGGATCTTGTGTGAGGACTTAATTCTCTTGGATCTTGCGTGAAGATTTAAGGTTCTAGAACCTTAGATTTCTAAATATTATTATTTGTATTATATATATTTTTTATAATAAAAAATATTAATATTAAAAGTAGAATTATTTGTGTTACAAATATTTTTATTTTCATTCTAATTAATATTATTAATAAAATAATTAATAGATTTGGAAAAAACAATATTATCAATATTGAAAAACAACTATAGATTTAATTTGAAGTATAAAATTAAAAATTACTACTACTATTATTATTATCATTAATAAATTTTTTAAAAATACTATTATTACTATTGAAGAAAAATCATAATTTTTTTTTAAGATAATAGCCTTGGATCCAAATGTGAATTGGGACTTGACGCAATATTTATTAGCTTTAGATCTAGATACAAATGCATTACAAATAGATCCAAACCCTAGGGAGTAGGTCTACAAACCCCCGGTGTGATAATCTGCACCCAACGCGTGGGTCTATAGATCTAGGTGGGCGGTTCTATAGATCCAGTATACGAGTTTACAGATCCAGACATGTGATTTTGTAGATCCAACGCATGGGTCTGATCTTAGAGTCATGGGATGACAACCCTAACATCAGGTGTCTGTAACTTGGAGCACAACCCCGGTCCCTTGTTGTCTATGGAATTCTCTACAGTAGGGCATGATAGCCTGATTAGTACTCAAAAGTGTATTTTTCTCATAATTTTATATCATCATTTTGCATCAATAACTCCTTAACTAAAGTACGTTTTATAATAATCTATCTAATAATATAAGATACCTTTAATTTGTGGTAAATATCCATTTTAAATGCAGGCCTATCACATAAATAAAAGGATTGATTGATGACTTTAAGAACTTCAATTGCAAAGGCAAATAGATGATCACACTTATAAAAGAGAAGTCGGTGCAATCCAAACCGGAACACTGTTTGGTAATTGGGTCATATCTGGAGCTATAGATCTCAGATTTAGGTCTACTTTATATGGATGGAAAGGTAAGACATAGGCCTACAACTTTCATATGGAGCCCAAGATCTAAAAAGGCCATTTTCAAGTCCAAATTATTGCAACAACAAAGAAGCCCGAATCTGTCCTCCAGCCCGAGCACTGTTCAGTATTTTGGCCATATCTGGAGTTCTAGAAGTCGAAATGAGCTGAATGTTTTACACAAGAAAGCTGAGACAATTGCCTAGAACTTTCATGTTTTCAAGTGGCTCTAATTTTGACGTCATCAATGACGTTTTGGGCAGACAAGAGAAGATAAGGATTGTCACCAAGTCAAGGGTTGGCCATCTACTCATCAATTAGTCATCAAATCAATAGTTCCCAATTTTGGCCTATAAAAGGAGGCATTTGCCATGCATTTAGGCATCTTGGTGTCCAGATCAAGATCATGCTCTTGTTTTCTCTCTTTGTATTCTTTATGCTTTGTTTTCATTAATATCAAGTTTATGCCTTTCATTTCCTTTTCTTTGCCTTGTTAACTCTTATCTTATTTATGTTATTATTTTATTTATCCATTTTTCTTTCTTCCATTATATTTAGCTAAGTTAATTATGTCAAGGTGAAAAGGTTACACTAATGGTGTAAGAATAAGTATGGTATAAACTTAATATGGACTTTAATGTTTAATACTAACATGTTTTATATTTGTTATCTTGTTCACTCTTTAATACTTTGCTTGTTAAATGACTAATCTTGATTTATGTTGTATAACACTTGGTACAACAAATCCTTGGCACTTTCATAGCTCATACTGTATGGTATAACCGACACCTGAGCTATGAAAGGAACTTGATTTGTTGTTAACATAAGTTATAATCATGAATGCTTGATGAGATTTACAAGTATTAGCATTAATCGAATAACATGACTAATGTAATCATGTTAACAATTTATAATCTGATTGAAACCTCCTTTATGTGTGGTTTCCAATTGAATAATAAGAGTTTCTATTATAGTTGTTTGACATACCATTAGTGGAATCTCTAATCTTGACATTTGTTATTATCATTGTTTAATCTTTACTTTAATATTTTATCTCCAAGTTTTTATCATCATCATCTTCTTCTTCTTTTTATTTATTATTATTTTTATTACTACTACTACTACTAGTATTATTATTATTATTATTGTTGTTGTTGTTGTTGTTGTTATTACTATTATTGTTGTTATCATCATCATCTTCTTCTTCTCTTTATTTATTATTATTATTATTATTATTACTACTACTACTACTAGTATTATTATTGTTGTTGTTGTTGTTATTACTATTATTGTTGTTATTTATAATTTATACAATAACCTTCTTGTGGTTCGACTCCGGTCTTGCCAGGTTATTTATTACTTTGACACCTCTGCACTTAGGAGAAAATATCAATCTTTTTATCATGTTATAGCTCTAATACCAATTGTGCGCACCTTGGGACTTGCAACCCCACCATGCCTTGTCAAAGTTTGCGCTAGTTATTTTTTTTTTTAAATCATCCCTTCAATACTAAATGCATTCAGTACAAATATAACTCGAGACATCTGTAACTCTTTGCAGCAATAACAGCTCAATCATTCTAGTTTTTCAATATAAGACTTTTGCTAACACTGTTTACATTCACAAGGAAATAAGAGTTCTGATGAACAAGACTTTTCCCAAATGGATTTAGCTTTATGTTAATTGCACATGATGTTCTATATTTTAAAAGAAGCGACCATTGACTTTTCATAGCTATAGGATCTCTCATTCATTATCTTTCCATAGTTACATGATTGTTTGTTTATGAAGGCTGATTTGTCTGTAATTTATCAAGACTGTAAGGAGACTCCATTCCGATATTCAAGGCTGCTGTAGTTGCCGTGTACGATGAGTTACTATTTTGAAATGAAGTAGCCGTTGGAGTGTTATCCCTGCAATCTTGGATGTTGGCGTCATAAATGTTGATCAAGATTGCTGACAGAGCTGTAATCGTCGTGGTGTCTGCTGAACGTGCTGCAGAGGGTGTAATGATTGTGGTGCTTCTGTAGAGGTTTTAATCGTTGTGGTGGTAGTGCTGTTGTCTGCCAAAGGTCTTACTCAGCTTCTGTTGGTGCTGCTGTGTGTCTGCTAATATTAACTATCCGCCATAAAAAGAATAAAAACTTGATATTACTTTGCCTTGAAAACCAAACATATTTCCTTCGAAAACTATTTAGAGTCCTTATTTGTAAGTTGCATATATAAATGTACTGATGAAGAATAATTCTTAATGGATGAAGAATTATTTATAATAAATATAAATTGAAGTTCAAAATAAATTAATAAAAAATAAACATAAACTTAAGCTCGAGTCAAGTGAGTGTGGCTTAAAGATCAAAAACCACTTTGTTTAGACTCATTTATAATTCCTTAATTTTGTACTATATAAACTATAAAACAATTTTGTCATTTTTCCATATGGGATAAATGATTTTTTACAAAAACATATTAACAAATAATTTTTTAATATTAATTTTTTATTTATCTATAATTTATTTTAATTATGTCAATATTTTATGTTAAAAATTTTTAGTTAAAAAATATTTTTTTATAAAACTTTAACTTTAAAAATGAATGTAACTTGTTTTTAATTTGACTTTAAATATATTAATTAAAAATGGTTTAAAATAAATTTACTATCATCGATATCATAAAATGTGGATGATTATTGGATTAATAGCTTTATTTACTAACAAGTATTTTGTTATTTTATTTAAATTCAATGATTTATTTAGTATTTATTTATTTATTTTTATGAAAGTTGGCCAGGAAATTCAATTATTTACCTTTTCTTGATTTGGCGTCAAGTATACTAATTATTTACCAAAAAACAGTACTGTCCAAAAATGCACCCCTCTTCTCCTCCGTCACTCATCGTGTTCTTGAACAGAGAAAATGTTCTTGTCATATTTATATTAGCGATTTATACATATATTTTTTTATTATTAATTTAGCAATATATTTAATCAAAACATAAAATTTTATATTTAGACGACAGCTTGAATCTCTAGGTAGGCTGCACTGAAATTTCTTGTGAAGACTTTCCAATTTATTCAAAGTATTTAATTTTTATTTATCCCAGTCTCACTTGTGAGAATTATATTATAACTCTATATATAGAAAACACTTAAAAAACCCTATTAACATAAATATAAATAGAAAATTTATTTTCTTCAAATAAAAAAAATAAAAAAGACTAATAATTATGAAGAGAAAATAATGAAATAAATTTTTTTTTAAAATATTTATTTTTTCTAAAAAAATCAGACACCAATCTCTCTTTCATGTTGAAAAAACTTATCATCAAGTTCAAATTATTCTCAGGACATAACCATCTCAATTAGAAACTATCCTCCACTATAAAAAGATCTATCATAACATTCTTCGAGCATACACTTGGTAAAAAAACAATTACTTTTTTGTATGTGAACTTTCCTATGAATCCCTAATATTTTTATACGAGTTACTCTATCGTGAATTTTTAAAATCTTTTATCTTGTCATGTATCTTTATTACATTTGTGTTAGTCGCTCATAATGGATCCCACGATTAGGATTTCCATTAACAAGACATAATAATTACTCGTTAGAAATGGGCTCTGATATCAACTAATACAGCGGGAAGAAGGAAAAGTCAAACGCCTCAAATAGAAAAAATACCATAAATACATTCAAATTATTTAATTTTTATTAATCATTGTCAAACTATTTAATTTTTATTAATCATTGTCTTACTTGCCAAAATATTATTATAAAACTTTATATAGAAAAAACTAGAAAATCTTATTAATATTGAATAAAAAATAAAAATATAAAAACTATTTTTTTAATAAGAAAACTAGAAAAGACTTATAACACTAAATAGGAAAAAAAATTAAAATAAATAAAAAACAAAAATACTTTAAAAAATATTTTTTTCTAAAGAAACTCCGTGCATTGTATGGCCAATAACCTTCTATTACGGAAAGCGCCAGGAGCGCTCCTGTGTGTACGTATATAAATGGGGTATGGCAACTTTGGGACTCGTTTTTCGATTAGAACATTTTCTAGGGTATTCTACGGCAATGACTCATACTGCTGTAGGGTGTTTTAAGGTAAAGGACATGAAGTCTAGAAATGGAGTCTCACGTCCGGAGATGATGAGTATTTCACAGAAGTATCAGAATTTGTGTTTGAAAAGAGGGGCACGGGATCCTGATGAAGATCAAATATTGAGAGCTTATATTAAGAGATATGGCACTCGGAATTGGAATGAGGTGCCGAAAGCTGCTGGTAATTAATAAATAAAAAAAATACTGCTAATGATTAGAACTTGAATTCAAAATGTTACATTTACAGGCAAAGCGCAGTGAAAATAAAACTATGATATAATTTATTACTTCTTCTGTTTTGCCTCCATTTGTAGGTTTGTTAAGGTCAGGGAAGAGTTGCAGATTTCGTTGGATGAACTATCTAAGGCCGGATATTAAGCGTGGAAACTTCAGCAAGGAAGAAGTGCAAACCATAAGCAAGCTGCATGAAATGTTAGGAAATAGGTAAATTTATTTCAAATATAGATAATATTAGCTAACTAACGCGTGTGAGTTTCCATTTCTTTTTATGAGGGCTCACCTATTCCACATGTTCATCGAGTTACTCTCAGCTCATTTCTTGAACTTAATGTCCTGCAACTAAAAAAATTTACATGCACAGTCTCCTCTAATAGTTCTATTTAGTATATTAAGACACACAATTCATAGGTATTTCATGTTATAAAAT